>JARQOC010000011.1:105747300-106084800 GCA_033576535.1 Allobates femoralis | reverse complement strand
TTCATGAAATAATTTTAAAAAAAGGGCTCCCCTATATTCTTGTGTCTGGCCAGGTACAAATAGGCACCTGGGGGTTGGGGGCAGCCCGTCGCTGCCTGCTGGATCTGGCTGGTTACAAAAATATGGCGAAGCCCACGTCAAATTTTTTTCTGAAAAATCCATAAAACAATATAAATAAAAGGGACTGCCTCTTTATTAACCCTTCCACCATGGCCGAGGTATGCACACACATACACACACATACACACACATACACATACATACATACATACACATACATACACACACATACACACTTACATACACATACATACACACACCTACACACATACATACACACATACATACACACATACATACATACATACATACACACACATACATACACACATACATACATACACACATACACACATACATACATACACACCCATCCATTCATGCACTCCTCTGGAGTGCAGGGGTTAAAAATTACAAAGCAGGTCATCCTCACCTATCCTCTGTTCTACAGGACCTGGCATGATGTCATAATCACATGACAGGCATTAACCAGTAACCGGCAGTGTAATTACTGCCGGTCACTAGGTAACCGGCTGTGATGTGATTACGACATCACGCCAGGTCCTGGCAGCACATCGCAGGAGAGACGTGCTGGGACCGGAGACGCTGCAGAGACCGGACACCCACCGGGAGCGTACGGGACGTGCAGGAGCGAGGACAGGTGAGAAGAATGAAGGAGGAGGAGGAGAGAGGGGAGCAGAGGAGAGACACAGGGGAGCACATAGGAGGACGGGGGAGCAGAGGGGAACACTGCGAGGGGCACACTGTGAGGGAGGGGGCCGCAAAACTGTGAGGGGGGGCCTGTATACCTACGATGGAGCCTGTATTTATGCTGGGGGAGCCTGTATAACTACGGTACGGGGGGAGCCTGTATTACGGGATATGCACTGCATCCCCTCCGCTGATGGACGGGAGGATGCAGTGCATATCATGAATAGCAAATGAGCGGCACCACGTGACCTCCCGCTCTGCCTGTATACCTACGGGGGAAACCTGTCTATGTGCTGGAGGAGTCGAATCGTTTTCGAACATAACCTAGAACTTCCGAATTTGATGCAAATTGTTCGAGTTCGACGAATCACTCGAACACCGCCCAAAACAGGTCGAATCTGAGATTGGCGAACATTTCGAATCGAACATCGCTCATCTCTACTATAGACATAAATATATGAAGTGCACATTAGGTGGCAATAGAGCACAGAGCAGTGTATTGATATCATGGAATAAATCTAGCTCTGCTGTAATTAACAGATAAATAATCACTACAGTGACACTATATTATGGGTCACATCTAGAATATGTGTGGCACTCTGTTCTAATAGCGATTAGTAACATGGCTCTAGGTGGTCTATATCTTTTCTTTTTCTAAGCTTATGGTCTCTTCTTATATAGTATATTCATGGTAAAGGAGCAGTAATTACCTTGTTTCCTTATTTCATTTACTTGAGAGCCTCAGTCAGGGCGTCTGGTAGGTGTAACTATGTCTCTCGGTGTCCGCTCTATAAAGGTGCGGACCGGAAACGTCCTAGGCAAGAGCTCGCTCTTACTGTTCCGCTTCCGTCCACGTATGAGGCTGTGGATTTCCGCTTACAGCTAACCCTCGTCCACTTCGCAGTAAATAAAACTGAAGAGGTTCTGTAGTCTGAATTTATTGTGATGAAGTGAACTTAATTGGTAAAAACTATAACAGAAGTACAGAATAAACGAAGTTAGTACTGGGTGCGTTAAAGAAACTGACACTGACATAGTTACAATCAACATGAATAACTGGGGTATTGGTCACTGCAGCAAGATCTATTCTAATACAGAATGCATCTATCTGCAATACAGTGCAAAAGGCATTAACTGAGTGGTGTATCTCAGCACAATACACTTCACTTTAAAGTATTCTATACAGAAATACCTTTATCTAGGTACAATGCAAACGAGCTAACATGGAGAATTACATAGTAAAGCATTTCTCCTATCTCACAGTTCTTTCTGAAACAGTGACTGGAACATAACTTGCTTACACAGATTCTATACAAAACATGTATTGGAATTTTCTCTTACCGAGATTATCTCACGACAGGTGAACAGATTTCTACATAGAAGGGAAGAAGTTAGGATTCATATCTCCTCAGGATGCCGGGAGCTCAGAATAAAGGCTGCAGTCTCCTTCATAACAGAGGAGTAGGGGCGTTCCCTTCTATACGACTCATTTTGTTAAAGGAGACATTCTTCTTAAGTATGGGGAAACATAATACATAGGTATCTAATGACCTCTATGGGTCGTAACTGGTATAACACAATTAATACCATCAGCTGCACTCAAATGGCAGAACAGCGTATCTACCGCGCTCTGACAGCCAGGACCCGCTCGCTGTCAGAGCACATTACTGAAAGCCGACAAATGCCGGTTATTCAGTAATCACTAAGAACTCATTGATCTCAGGGAGACCAGTCAAGGAAAACACTGCAGGCAGCCGGCTAAAGCTGGCTAAAGCTGAGGCTGCTTAAATGGGCAAGAGGCAAGGACTAGACATGAGCCACCACCCCGATATTCAAATTAGATTCGTCGAATTTGATGTGTGTTCGTCGAATGTTCGTCGAATGTTCATCGAACACCGTCGAGCACATCGAACACCATTGAAAATTAATGTAATAAGTGTTTTAACATTAGTACCGGGCGGAGGGAGCGCAGCATCGGAAGCGGGGAGCGAAAAACACAGGCGGGAAGTCGGCTTTCCTGGTCTCTGCCGCGCTCCATGCTCCCTGATGCCTCCTCCCCGCTTGCTGTAGCTGTTCCCCCCGCCCGGTTCTAAGTTGTGTCTTCACCGCTGGCTTTCCCGCCTGTTATTTCAAATGATCAGCTGATGCAGATCAGCTGTTCATTTGAAGAAGCCATGGTGCTGTCTTGGAAAGTTCATGTGAGTTCATGCAGCATGAACTCACATGAACTTTCCCAGGGCTGCACAGCACAGCTGCATCTCTGGTAGAGGTTCTCTACCAGAGATGTAGCTGAGCTAAAGAAGAAAACCTGATTGGACTACGTCGGACGGAAGAGGATTTTTTTTTAATAAAGATAGAGTCTCTAAGTGTATTTTTTGTTTTATTTCTAATAAAATGTTTTTTCTGTGTGTTGTGTTTTTTTTACAAAATTCACTAAAAATTCAAGGCGGTCATGTCTAATATTGGTGTGACCCCATGAATTTTGGGCTTAGGGCCAGTTGATAACACAAAGCTGGCCCTAACCCCTTTATTCTCCAGTGAGCCACCGCACCAGGGCCCTGCATGAGTTGGATTTTTGTGTCCAGCCGGGTACAGCAGGCAGGAACGGGCTGCCTCCAACCCCCAGGTGCCTATTTGTACCTGCCTGGAAACAAATAGAAGGAGGCCCTTTTTTTTAAATTATATCATGAATTTCATGAAATAATAAAAAATGTGTAGAGCTTCGCGCTATCTATGTCCAGCCAGGTACAACTAGGCAGCTGGGGGCTGTAATCCACAGTGCAAGGAGGCCCAAGCTTTCTGGGCCCCCCCGCTGTGAATTGCAGCCCGCAGCCACCCAGGAGATACCGCGTTCATTGAAGTGCCATCCTCTGGTGCTGTATCCAACTCATATGGGGAGGCACGGTGTCTAAGTGGTAAGCGCTAGACCCTTGCAGTGCTGGGGTCCTGGGTTCAAATCCTATCAAGGACAACATCAGCAAGGAGTTTGTATGGTTTCCTGTGTTTGTGTGGGTTTCTCAGGTTTTCTCCCACACTCATTCACAATTCAGATTGTGAGCCCATTTGTGATAGTGTAACTGATGTACGTGGAATTAATGATGCTATATGTGAATAAAGATTATAATATTATATTGTACTATATGAAAGGCTATATGGGTTCATTATGATATTTTAAGGGCTCTGTGGAGGCCATTATGTTATATGGAGGGCTATTTGGAGGCCATTATAATATTTCATGGGTTATGAATAAGCCTTTATACTTCATGGAAGACTACCTTTGGGTCATTATACTACATGCAAGCAATTATACAGTGTGAAGATATGTGTGGGGTCCATCATACTATGCAGAGGGCTGTGTGGTTGCCATTATTCTATTTGGAGCAACAGTAGGGACCATTATACAGTGTAAAGAGGTATGGAGGCCATTATACTGTTTTGAGTACTAGTGGGAGACATTATAAATTATGGAGGTAATTATACTGTATGTAGGTCCATTATGATGTATGGAAGGATGTGTGGGGGTCATAGTTGGGGTTTCAATGTGTTGGGGTAACCATTCATTGCCAGAGTAGTTGAAGAGAGGCACAGTAAGGTCATCATACTGTGCGTGTGGAGGGTACTGTGTAGGAATTTACGTTAGGGCATCATGCAGTCATGGCCAAACGTTTTGAGAATGATACAAATATTAATTTTAACAAAGTCTACTGCTTCAGTTTTTCTAATGGCAATTGGCATATACTCCAGAATGTCATAAAGAGTGATCAGCTTAACAGCAATTACTTGCTAAGTCAATATTTGCCTAGAAAATGAACTTTAACCCCCAAAACACATTTCAACATCATTGCAGTCCTGCCTTAAAAGGAGCAGCTAACATCGTTTTAGTGATTGTTCCATTAACACAGCTGTGGGTGTCGATGAGGACAGGGCTGGCGAACAATCAGTTATGATTAAGTAAGAATGACACCACTGGACACTTTAAAAGGAGGCTGGTGCTTGGTATCATTGTTTCTCTTCAGTTAACCATGGTTATCTCTAAAGAAACACATGCAGCCATCATTGCACTGCACAAAAATGGCCTAACAGGGAAGAGTATCGCAGCTAGAAAGATTGCACCTCAGTCAACAATCTATCGCATCATCAAGAACTTCAAGGAGAGAGCTTCCATTGTTGTCAAAAAGGCTCCAGGGCGCCCAAGAAAGACCAGCAAGCGCCAGGACCGTATCTTAAAACTGTTTCAGCTGCGGGATCGGACTACTAGCAGTGCCGAGCTTGCTCAGGAATGGCAGCAGGCTGGTGTGAGTGCTTCTGCACGCACTGTGAGGCGGAGACTCTTTGAGCAAGGCCTGGTTTCAAGGAGGGCAGCAAAGAAGCCACTTCTCTCCAGAAAAAACATCAAGGCCCGACAAAAGGTACAGGGAGTGGACTGCTGAGGACTGGGGTAAAGTCATTTTCTCTGATGAATCCCCTTTTCGATTGTTTGGGACATCTGGAAAACAGCTTATTCAGAGAAGAAGAGGTGAGCGCTAATACCAGTCTTGTCTCATGCCAACTGTAAAGCATCCTGAAACCATTCATGTGTGGGGTTGTTTCTCAGCCAAGGGAATCGGCTCACTCACAGTCTTGCCTAAAAACACAGCCATGAATGGTACCAGAATGTCCTCCAAGAGCAACTTCTCCCAACCGTCCAAGAGCAGTTTGGCGCCCAACAATGCCTTTTCCAGCATGATGGAGCACCCTGCCATAAAGCAAAGGTGATAACTAAATGGCTCAGGGAACAAAACATAGAGATTTTGGGTCCATGGCCTGGAAACTCCCCAGATCTTAATCCCATTGAGAACTTGTGGTCAATCATCAAGAGACGGGTGGACAAACAGAAACCAACAAATTCTGGGAAAATGCAAGCATTGATTATGCAAGAATGGACTGCTATCTATCAGTCAGGATTTGGTCCAGAAGTTGATTGAGAGCATGCCAGGGAGAATTGCAGAGGTCCTGAAGAAGAAGGGTCAACACTGCAAATATTGACTTGCTGCATTAACTCATTCTGTCAATATAACCTTATACCCAGAGGGCAGCAGATCATGTGAAAATATAATTTTGGTGTCATTCTCAAAACTTTTGGCCATGACTGTACACGGTTTCTGGGACACTTTTGTTGGCATCATTCATTATGGCTTCAATGAAATGGAAATGTAGAGGCTCAATGGAGGAAAATTACGGTAGTTTGTAAGGGCTGCAAAGTTGTGAGATATGTTTGTACAAGACCCAGACAAATATTATTATACTAATTTTTTGTTGTTATTTTTTTTTGAGGGGTGATTAGAAATTCTACTATGATACCCCATGATTCTTATGTACACCCCTACAAGAAAGACTACAACCACAATAATTGCAAAGTTGAAAGGGTGTATAGATTTGGGTTTGTTTCTTAATATACAGTTTATGTGTTTAAAATTAATACATTTTCTTTAGACTATAGCATGATGCATTGTCACTGGCAATTTAAACAAATGCATTCTGTGTATTGGTTTAAGGTAAGCTTCTGAAAATGAGTGCAAAAAAATACTACAATAGCGATAGTAAATACTGAACAATCTTCACTGATTGTAACAAAGATATTCATTCTGATTAGTTGGCAAAATGTCAGCACATTCTATATGCAACAGAGCATGTATATAAAGGCCTCTGTGCTGTTGCAATTTGGTAGTGGATATTGATGTTCGCAAACAACTAGCCAAAGGCATAATGGGAAAGGTAAGAAATGGAATTTATTTTTTCTTGCTGATTATATGTGTTTAATATACAGTAGTACCTTGAATTACAAGTTTAATTCTTTCTGTGACCGAGCTTTTAACTAAATTTGCTCTTGTGTCAAATTAAATTGCCCTATTAAAATTTATTGAAATATTACTATTCAGTTTCAGCCCCAACTTATTCCTCCCATCCTTGTATTTGGCCCCCATCCTGGTACTGTATATATGATCCCTCAACCTGGTACATGGCCTCCATGCTGGTATAGATGATCCCCATCTTAGTACATGGTCCACCATCCTGGTACATGGCCCCTCATCCTAGTACATGGCCCCTCATCCTTGTACATGACCTCCATCATGCCACACATAAAAAAAAAACAATTATACTCTCCCTTCCTCTTGTCCACCACAGCAGAGCATCATCATCTCATGCAGACAGCTGACGGCATATGGGAGTGCAGAACTCACATGCTGATCAGCTGATGTGGCACCCCAAGGGTTAATATGCCACAGAAACAACACAGGTTCAATCCCCACACAACACTACACTAGAAAGTGGGAGGAGCTTAGCTGGCACCTGCACTAGTGGGAGGAGCTAAAGTTGTTTACCACAAAACAAGAGTGACAGTTAGTCAGTCTGCAGTTTAGTCTAGTCTGGAGCAGGGGCAGAGTCAAGTAGAAGTGGAAGTCCTGAGAGGTCTGAGGAAAGGAGACAGATTAACAAAGGAACATACCCGGAATAAAGAGTTACCCCAAAAGCTTGACCCCGGGGAGGCGCTTAAGACGGATACCGGATCCGAGGCTGTGCCTGAGACAGACAGGACAGTAAACACCGGCATAGTGAAGGTCCACCATCTTCACAGCACCATAGCAAAGCAACACGGAGGGGTCAGTGACACAGAGGACTCAAGTTGCCCAGCAGATTGGTACCCGTGAGCAGAGACAGGGCCAGCAGTATAGCTACAAGCGGCAGCAGGGCCACACACAGCGTTTAAGTAGGAAGCCAAGGACCCGGTCAGGGTGAGAGCAACCTGGTACAGACTCCGTGGACAATACTGTGTAATACCATCTGCCAGTAAAGACTTGAAGAACAACAGAAACCGTGAGTGTGTGTGTCATCCTTATGCTGAAGCCCCACTTGCCCTCATAGACTGCCATTGCCTCTACTCTTATCATCTCTACTGCTACCCCTACTCTCCTGCAGCATCAATAACATCCTCACAGACTTTAATTATCTCTACCACTGCCCCGGGGAACCCAGTTCTGCCCACAGGAACTATTCTATCCAAGCTGCTATCCCATCATCCCCGGAGGTTCTGCAGCAGCGGCGGCCCCATTACTGGCCGCATATAGTGGGTGGCGTCACGAGTGACAAATCCCCTGTAAATAACCCCCCATTTTATTGCGCGGGCCCGGGACACGGTCCGGACCAGGACCGCCGTGACATCCCCCAGCAGCACCCCGGTCCAGCACCGAGTGCCCCGTCCCGAGGGGCTCCACACTGACATGACATCATGATACTGTATCACAAGACATCAGTCTTAATGACACAGGTATTTTCATCATCCTCGTGTATTTGCTCCCCCATACTGGTATATATGATCACCATCCTGGCACATGGTCCACTATCCTGATTAATGGCCCCACATCCTTGTGCATGACCCGCATCATGACATACATTAAAAAAAACAATTATTCTCTTCCTTTCCTCTGGTCCCCCACAGCATAGCATCCTCATCTCATGCAGACAGCTGACGGCATGTGGGAGTACAGAACTCACATGCTGATCAGCTGACATGACATCATGATGTCAAAGAACATCTGTCATAATAACACAGGTATTTTCACAGTTCCACTGGTGCAGCCTCTAAAAGATCCTGATAGTAGGGTGTAAATTATGCATGTGTCCTGATCTAATACGTCTTTAGCGCTTCTGACATGCGCACTAAGCGTTTCCAGATGCCGGGGCTTCAGCGCCTTCTTCCCCACCGCATGTACAACAGATAAACATGTATTGACTAAGCACATTTAAGTCTGGGATGTGTTCCATGCTGTACTTTTCTTACACATGAGGAACCAACTTTCAAGGGGCGACACGAGTTGGGTCCTGGGGATCTCTTCCACTGACCGCAACCTGCATTATATGGCTAGTAAAAATTGGTGAATATGGGTTTACTTTATCTAATGATTTAAGGTGATGATCTCTAAAGGGCCCGTTACATGCTACGATATCGTTAACAATATGTTGGTACGTCATGGCTTTTGAAGCGGTGCAGCGACTTCGTAACGACTTCGTTAAATGTAACACGTAGATATCATCAATGATCAGTCGGCTGATCGTTGATTGCAGGTTTATGAACAGGACCATAAATCTGTCGTTGGTCGTCCGTTCAACCTGCAGCATCGACGTGTGTGACGCCTTGATAACGATGTCGCTAACGACTTCGCCTATTCAGAACTGAGGAACATACAGTTGTGGCCAAAAGTATTGACACCCCTACAATTCTGTCAGATAATACTCAGTTTCTTCCTGAAAATGATTGCAATCACAAATTCCTTGGTATTATTATCTTCATTTAATTTGTCTTCAATGAAAAAACACAAAATGAATTGTCCTAAAGCCAAATTGGATATAATTCCACACCAAACATAAAAAAGGGGGTGGACAAGAGTATTAGCACTGTTAGAAAAATCATGTGATGCTTCTCTAATTTGTGTAATTAACAGCGCCTGTAACTTACCTGTGGCACCTAACAGGTGTTGGCAATAACTAAATCACACTTGCAGCCAGTTGACATGGATTAAAGTTGACTCAACCTCTGTCCTGTGTCCTTGTGTGTACCACATTGAGCATGGAGAAAAGAAAGAAGACCAAAGAACTGTCTGAGGACTTGAGAAACCAAATCGTGAGGAAGCATGAGCAATCTCAAGGCTACAAGTCCATCTCCAAAGACCTGAATGTTCCTGTGTCTACCATGTGCAGTGTTATCAAGAAGTTTAAAGCCCATGGCACCGTGGCTAACCTCCCAGGATGTGGATGGAAAAGAAAAATTGATGAGAGATTTCAACGCAAGATTGTGCGGATGGTGGATAAAGAACCTCGACTAACATCCAAACAAGTTCAAGCTGCCCTGCAGTCCGAGGGTACAACAGTGTCAACCCGTACTATCCTTCGGCGTCTGAATGAAAAGGGACTGTATGGAAGGAGACCCAGGAAGACCCCACTTCTTACCTCGAGACATAAAAAAGCAGGCTGGAGTTTGCCAAAACTTACCTGAGAAAGACTAAAACGTTTTGGAAGAATGTTCTCTGGTCAGATGAGACAAAAGTAGTGCTTTTTGGGCAAAGGCATCAACATAGAGTTTACAGGAGAAAAAAAGAGACATTCAAAGAAAAGAACATTGTCCCTACAGTCAAACGTGGTGGAGGTTCCCTGATGTTTTGGGGTTGCTTTGCTGCCTCTGGCACTGGACTGCTTGATCGTGTGCATGGCATTATGAAGTCTGAAGACTACCAACAAATTTTGCAGCATAATGTAGGGCCCAGTGTGAGAAAGCTGGGTCTCCCTCAGAGGTCATGGGTCTTCTAGCAGGACAATGACCCAAAACACACTTCATAAAGCACTAGAAAATGGTTTGAGAGAAAGCACTGGAGACTTCTAAGGCGGCCAGCAATGAGTCCAGACCTGAATCCCATAGAACACCTGTGGAGAGATCTAAAAATGGAGGTTTGGAGAAGGCACCTTTCAAATATCAGGGACCTGGAGCAGTTTGCCAAAGAAGAATGGTCTAAAATTCCAGCAGAGCATTGTAAGAAACTCATTGATGGTTACCGGAAGCGGTTGATTGCAGTTATTTTGGCTAAAGGTTGTGCAACCAAGTATTAGGCTGAGGGTGCCAATACTTTTGTCTGGCCCATTTTTGTAGTTTTGTGTGAAATGATCAATTTTTTGCTTCATTCTCTTTTGTGTTTTTTTCATTGAAGACAACTTAAATGAAGATAATAAAACCAAAGAATTTGTGATTGCAATCATTTTCAGGAAGAAACAGAGTATTATCTGACAGAATTGCAGGGGTGTCAATACTTTTGGCCACAACTGTAGGCATCCAAAAGACTGCTAATATTGTTCGCTTGTCGCAGAGTCGTTGATGTGTCGTTTATCATATCTTTATGTGTGACACCTCACTAGCGATCAATAAATGATGTTCCAACGATCTCAGCCAGGTCGGATCGTTGGTCGGATCGCTCGGACATTGAAGCGTGTAACGGGCTCTTTAACATATGAACTCATGTACATCCTCCTTTACCTTACAGGTGCCATGGTCTGTTCTGGGTCTTAGCTCTATATCCAGTCATGATAGTTACCTTATCCACATTCCTTAAACATTTAAGTCACTACAGTAGAAATCAGTGTATTTTTTCAGCCAACACATGCTGAAAACCAACTAAAATACATCTCAGTCAGCTGTCAGCTTTCCTTCTGCACTTATTTCTGGTAGTGCTGTCCCTACAGCAACTTGCACATTTTAATGTACCCTTTTTGAGTATTCCACATATCGACTGGATTAATGTGAGGCTTTCTAGCTGAATTTGTGATCAAAACTGACGGGTGAATATATTTGTTTATTACTTTTGTAATTTGCACCCTACTATGAGGATCTCTTAGAGTCTGCATTAGTGGAACTGTGAAAGTACTTATGTTATTATGATGGATGTCCTTAGTTATCATCATGTCAAGACTTTGATATATAAAATTCCCAACTGTTTAATGTTTGTTTGGAATTAGACATCCTCACCATGTTCACCATGCAGCAGGGTTTTGGTAGCTCTGTATCACTGAGCTATACCTTGTTTTGTACAGCTTGTTTTAATTGTTCTTATACTTGTCTATCGTGAATGTGCCTTTTTTGTATTTAATAAAATTGTATTATTTGTCACAATTACATTGTAGATCTTAATCATTTATACACGCTTTCTTTTTCTTGAATGATACATTGTTGTACTAGTGTGTGATTGGTCTGAACGTGTTCTGTTGCTGCTCAAAACTGATTGCAAAAAGGGTCAGCTGACATGCTCCCACACGGCATCAGCTGCCTACATGAGAGGAGGACGCCACATTCAAGGGACCGGAGGGAGGGTGAGCATAAGTTTTCTTTAGTTTGTGACATGATCCAGACAGCTGATCAGGGTGTGAGTGCCTTGCTCCCACAAGCCATCAGCTGCCTACATGAGATGAGGATGTCACATTGCGGGGGACTGGAGGGGGAGTATAAACTGCTGGGAACTCACATTTTTGCTCATTTATTCAAGGTATTACTGTACTTTATGCGATACCAAGTGTATTTTATTTATCCATTTATGGTTATAGTTTGATACTTTAAGATGTTAATTGAGCACTTTGTTATGTTATTTTTTCTTATTATTTAAAAGGTTTTTCTTGACCAGGCATAACATTAGGCAAGAAGCTTAATATGGGGGATACTAACAGTGTAAATTAAAAAATATTGTCTGAATTAAAAATTGCATGTGTTAAAAATAACAATTGATAAGTTTCATCTGATAAAGATTCTGCACCTCCAGTGCATGGTCCCATGTGTTTAAGTGACAACAGCTATGATGTCCTGTCACTATCGTGTATAAGCACTCCATGTAATGTGATCAATGTGGTCAGTGATTGGCTTCTGTTTGTACATGTATTCTGCATATAGTAGAAGGGGCAAGAGACCAGAAAATGGGCTGCTTTGTGAAACTAACTTGGATCTGTCAGTAATGTTTTTGTTCTGTGGGCAAGTTTAATTTTTCTCACTTCTTTATTTAATATTTGTGGACATGTTTCTTTATATAGTATTTCTACAGTGGTATGCAAACGTTTGGGCACCCTGGTCAAAATTACCATTACTGTGAACAGTTAAGCAAGTTGAAGTATAAATGATTTCTAAAAGGCATAAAGTTAAAGATGACACATTTTCTTTATATGTTAGGCAAAAAACTATATATATTTAGTTTTAAAATATATAAAAATTACAAAAAGGAAAATTTGCCAATGCAAACGTTTTGGCACCTTCTACCTTTAGAGATGTGTGCTCAGATAAATTTTTCAGACCTTAAAGAGGACCTGTCACCAAACCAGGCATGGTGATCTAATTACAGCACTGGATGCAGCATGTCTGCAGCATGCAGGCAAGGGGTCACCCACCACTTGAGCAGCCCTGTACCCCGAGATAATACACTTAGAAAACTTACATGCTCCAGCCAAATAGGAGGTGGCTAGGGGCTGCAGCCAAGGGCAGATTCACACCCCCTGCATGTTTAATCTGCCCACCACTGCCAATCATTCTCTCCCTCTGCAGCATTTAAAAAGAGTTTTTTTATAATAAATAACCCCCTTTTTTATGTTTGGTGTGGAATTAGATCCAATTTGGCTTTAGGACAATTCTTTTTGTGTTTTTTCATTGAAGACAAATTAACTGAAGATAATAATACCAAAGAATTTGTGATTGCAATCATTTTCAGGAAGAAACTGAGTATTATCTGACAGAATTGCAGAGTTGTCAATACTTTTGGCAACAACTGTACTAACAATGTAGGGTGCCCAAACCTTTGCATCTGACCATATTCCTTTTATTACTTTTAAATCATTAAAGATTAAAATATTATTTTGGCTTATAGTACAAAAGAAATGTGTCATCTTTACAGGGAACCTGTCAGCTAGTTTATGCCCCTCCAGTATCACTATCTGTACCTTCAGCTTATAATACTATTCTAATCATCCCTGTCTGAGCTCAGAGTGTAATGTGAAAGGTGAAAAAAAGCATTTATACACTTACATTTCCTTATGTAATGAGGCAGTCAGTCCCCAGCTTGGAGGACGGGGACTGTTTGGCAGGTTAATAGCTAACATTTCAGCCTTGTGCTAGAACATGTTGGGAGACCTGATGTGATGTCATACAATAGGCGGAGCTAAGTTCTCATAGAACATAATATGTTTGCTGGCTTAGCTCCGTCCACTATGGTCACATGATCATTACATCACACAGGTCCTTTAGCTATCCAAGTTAAAAGTGAGTTAACTATTATCCTGCCAGACAGTCCCCCTCCTCCATGGTGGGGACTGGAATGTAAGTGTGTAAATGCTTTTCTTTCACCTTTCACATTACACTATGAGCTCAGACAGGGATGATTAGAATAGTATTATTAAGCTGCAGCTACAGACAGTGATAGCTGGGGGGACCATAAACCACCTGACAGGTTCCCTTTAACATTATGCCTTTTCGATTTCATTTCATCTTTACCTTGCTTAACTGTTCACAATCACAGTAATTTTTACCAGGGTGCTCAAACTTTTGCATGCCACAGATAACACCACTCCAAGCTTTCTGTTCTGTGTTGACAGATATGCTCTGATACTATATAATAATAATAATAATAATAATAATAATAATTAGTAGTAGTAGTAGTGACAGCACTATTAATAACATTGTTATTATTTTTACTATTATTATCATTTCTGCTTCCATATTAGTATTATTTGTAGAATTGTTATATTCATTTAATATTTGTTGATCATCTCTGTAAATCAGAGAAAGTGTCTGTAAGTAAAAATACAATAAGAATGTAAGTAAAGAAATTGTGGGTTTTTTTTTGCAAATTGCTTTATTCTAATTCCAAGGTTCAGATTATATGAGTTAACTATGATCATTTAATCCACAGATTATTTTCTATGAAGATAGGAATTTTCAGGGTCGCTCCTATGAGTGTCACTCTGAATGTTCAGACTTGTCCTCCTACTTTAGACGATGCAACTCTATTCGTGTAGAAAGTGGAAACTGGATCTTGTATGAACAACCCACCTACAGAGGACACCAGTACTTTCTTCATAGAGGAGAGTATGCGGATTTCCAGCAATGGATGGGTTACAATGACTCCATAAGATCTTGCCGTGTAAGTCCACTGGTAAGTTTGATTATATTTCATCAAAGTACTGTATAATATTTTTATAACTGACTTAATTTTCTTTTACAAAGTGTCTGTCTGTTATTTTTTTCCTTTTTTTTTGTCATTTTTTTATTAACTCTTTCACCAGCAGTTAATTTTCCCTTCGTAACCAAGCAGCATTTTTCAAATCGTGAGTCACTGTATATAATAATAATTTTAGACTGCTTCTACGTATTCCAGTGATTCTGAGACTATTTTTGTGACACATTATTCTTTATGTTAGTGTTTCATTTATGTTGATTTGATTTATGTTTTTTTATAGACATACATAAAATTTTCTCAAAGTTTAGAGAAATTAACTATTTTTAAACTCTGGTTTTATATGCCCTAAAATCAGATAGTCACACAACACAAAATAGAGCCAAGGGGGGCACAGGAACATCCAGTCACTACGTACACTGCCGCTGCTGCCGCAGCAGCTCTTTCACTTATGGCTGTTTAATGGGTGCTGTGATGCAGTTCATCAGGGTCATCCAAGTTCACAATTGACGCATCACTTCTGAACTCGGGTGACCCCGACTCTGACATCACCTCAAGTACATCCAAAATGATGCAGTGTGCATGATGACCGGACAGTCCTATGGATTATTGTTGGAAGGTTTTGTTTGTTGGGTAAATAAAGATGGGAAACAGGGATGTCTTTTGTGTTTAATTCCAATTAAAATATTTTTCTAAGTGTTGCTTTTTTTACTGTTTACTTGAGATTCATTGTTGGAAGGGGCAATATTGGCCCAACCTTCAGCTGACAATACAAAGCTGGCATTAACCGCATTATTACCCTGCATGCCAACACCACCAGGGTCGCTAGAAAAGCCGGGTAAAGTGCCTGAAAATGGCGTTATGAAAGAATGCACCATTTTCAGGAGCTGCTCTAGGTTGTGATTTTAAGCATTGGTTGTCCAGAATGCTTGGACCTTACCACACTGAGAATATCAGCCCCCAGCTGCTTGGGTTTTACCTTGGCTGACAATCAAAAATAAGGTGAAGCTCACACATTTTTTTAAATTATTTATTTATTTAAATAATTGAAAAAACAATTGGCTTCCTTGTATTTTGAATGCCAGACAAGGTAAAGCTAGGTAGCTGGGGTAGGCAGCCTAAACTGTCCGCTTGTCTGCACTGAGAATCAAAGATACAGTTAAGCGCTGCACTCTTTTTAAAAAATATTTATGTATTTTTACAGTACTATGATCTCAGTCAAAGAGTGAGGGCTCAACAGCCAATCAGAGATGATGTCACAGAAAATGGGTGTCAATGACTGTTGGAGTAATCTGAAACCAGACCATACATTCTAGCATATACCATGCTAGAATATATGGGCTGCTTCCAGTATACTTCAACAGCCAATCTCAGATGCCTATTCTCAGTGACAGTGTCTGTATTTGACTGTTGTACCCCTCTGCAGTGAATATCCAAGAAGTTAATGAGTGACCCCAAAAGTACAATCAGCGGATGCCAGATAATACTTACATTTAATCAGTGTTTTCCTTCCTTTTACAGCCCCCCAGCCCCATCCCATAACTTTAAAGTCTAAGTTCAGGGTTCAGACTCAAGTTCGAGTCACGTCCGGCCTCGAACTTAAACTTTAAAAAAAAGATTGCCCATCACTAGTGATAACCCCTCCTGCCCACTGGAAAATGCTAAATATTTATTCCCCAGCACCATAAAAAGCTGGAACTGAGTAATAAGGACCATTATTGACCACTGTAAAAACATGTATCAGCAATTAATAAGATGTTAAATAAATTATGTTTTATTCTTAATAAAGTTAATGTTCATAGCAACATTAGTGAAAATTATTAACATACAATACTAGTCAAATATTTTTAGGAAGGTGGGGAAAATTTAAAGTCAATTGAGTAAAAAGTAGGAATGCTTTTGAAAACTGGAAGTTATTACCGTACTTTTTTTTATCAATTAACAAAATTCATGAAGTAATCTAGATCTCAATAAAATCAATGTTTGGTGCAACAGCCCTTTACTTTCAAAACAGCATCAACTCTTCTACGTACTCTCAGTGGGGAGGTTCATGTAAACATCTTGGAGATCTAACCATAGATGTTTGGATGTAATCAGGCCGATACAGTTCTATCATGCAACACCATCAAGGAGGCATCTAATTGGTTCCAAATGTATTCTGTAGCATGACAATCACCCCAAATATACAACCATTTACTATATTCAGCAAGAAGAAAAACACAGCATTCTGGAAGTGATGACATGGCCGCCACAGAGCTCTATTCTCAACATTATCGAGCCTCCTGGTATTTCATGAAAAGACAGATATGGATCTTGCAGCATACAAGGACGAAGTGTAGTTTGATCAAGCGCTGCTACCAAGGAAGACCAGGACAATGGAACGTATGGTTGAAGTCATCTCTTTAATCCGACGCATTTCGGAGCTATTTCTCAGCTCCTTCCTCAGGGAAATAGCTGGGAAATAGCTCCGCAACGCGTTGGATTAAAGAGACAACTTCAACCAGACGTTTCATTGTCCTGGTCTTCCTTGGTAGCAGCGCGGATCAAACGATACTTCGTCCTTGTATGCTGTTTTTGGACCGCGGTGACCTGTGGATGTGTGGATCCAGCAGCAGCTACCTACTAAGTGTTTCAACTGGTTGTGGGTTTACACAACCACTTCAGGTGATCAGGCTCCGCCGCTAAATATTTATCTCTCTATATCGTAGAGATAAGACCCTTTTGCACATTTTGTCTCACAATTTTAGATATGGATCTTGAACCTTTTGAAATTCAAAATTGCCAGCTTTGCTGAATTTTCCCTCAATATTTTCTTATTTTACAAAACCTCTAATTAAATGTAACATATTTGTATTATCCTATGATGTCAAATGGGACTTTATTGAACCCCTATAATGCAAACACAGCCTTATTAATATCCAAATGACCTAGCCAGGATAAAACGGAAGGTAACCAATTGGTAACCAACAACCTATTTAACCACACTATTGTACTAAAATAATTAGGTGAGCCAGAATCCGGGCACTAACAACCCAACAGACTCATTGTCAGACTTCAACAATTGTGATAATCACTAGCAAGTGAGGCCATGACTGGCATTGCTCAACCCAAAGGAATCACAAAGCAAGATGCGGGCGGCATTCACCTAGTCTTCAATTGCTGTGCAAGAATTCTTTATTCCAATGTTCAGGAAAAAGAGGTTACATTAGTGCAGGGAGGGGGGATCGCGTTGCGGACTACGGTAGCACCGTTTCGCGTATTACCGCTTGATTGCGTCCTGTAATTGGCTGCTGAAATTGTAGAAACAGTACAAAAAACATATTTTTTTGAGGGAAGATATCTGCCTAACTTGTGACATGTACTTGTTTAATATTGAACATTTGCAACAAGGTATTGTGCAAAAATATATTTATTTTCACAACGCACACACTTTGTGAAGTAAACAATTCCATTTAATTTTCTAGAATGTCAAGATTTTTCTTCCTCCTCATAGTATGATGTGCAGCCGGACATCAGTTCTGGTCCGGTGCATTGTGGGGGCTTATCAAGTGTATGACCCAGCTTCAATATGCGTATTGCACGTGGGCCAGAGCCAAGACCGTACAGCTCATACATCCGCACACTGTGCATGACCGAAACTGACGTCCGGCAGCGTGCCATACTATGAGGAGGAGGCGGGAATTTGTGTGCAGTGTGTGGGTGTTTGGGCTGTACGTATGGGCGCATGCGTAGTGCGCATATTGAAGCCGGGTTGTACACCAGAGAAGCCCCCCCAATGCACATGATCGGAACTGACAGCCGGCTGAATGTCAGACTATGAGGGAGAGGCAGAAATTTCAACATAGGGGACGCACAGGAGAATGAATGACGATGCATAACAGGGTGTGATAAGAGCCTGTGAGGGGGAGAATGGAAATCCGGAGACCGCCCATCTAAGTCTACACCGTTGCCTGGAGCCCTCATTATCATAGGTATATGTAAGTTATTAAATTGTTTTCTTAAGGCTTAGTGCAGTTTTAGCTCAGAGAGTGATGGTTAGGGATGTGCTCACAAGGTGCAGGGAAAGTAGTGGTAGGATAGGGGGCTAAATCAGGTCCCCTTTAAAAACAGTGTGCAAATGTACTTAGAATTAATGGTCTCATCCAATAATAATTTAACCTTGATTTCTTATTTGTTCATTTATTCTGTATCTTGTTAATTGCTAGAAATAAATTAATACTTCTATTTTTGAAACCAATCTTTGCAGTATTTACCTCACATGCTTAAGCCTTTTGCACAATACCATACATTGTAAAATTATATTACTGCAAATGCAAGAAAAATGGTTATCCAATTTGTGAACAAGTCACATACTGTAAATATTAATAAAAGGTGTATGGTCTATTTTTATGAATATATGGATAATGAGTGAATAGAGATGCAAATGTTCCCCCATGCAGAACACCATATGAGCCCCATAGTTTTCAATAAGTGACAGTTAATCTTTGGGTACTCGAGGTTGCTCATAAGAAAAAACATCATTTAGGATTGGTAATAATTTACAATGTATATTTTCTACTACTTTATTTTATTGATTTTGTAATATTATTGTCATTTTTTACGTTAATAGCATCAGGGTTCATTCAGGATCAGGATCTACGAAAAAGAAGATTTCAGAGGTCAGATGATGGAATTAAATGAAGATTGTCCACATGTGTTTGAAAAATTTCACTATAATGACATTTATTCTTGTCAAGTACAAGATGGATACTGGATGTTCTATGAAGAACCCAACTACAGAGGACGTCAGTATTACCTGAGACCTGGAGAATATAGGAGATACACTGACTGGGGAGCTTCAAGCCCTAGAATTGGTTCTTTCAGAAGTGTTCATCATTACAATTAAAATTATTGACATAATGGGGTCACTTAATAAAAAGTAAAAAACAATTTTCTTCTAAAGTAGATTATTGCATAACGTGTTTAACTGACAATTCAATTATTGAATAAATACAATATTCCTATAGAACTTTTAAGTGCCATATTTTTCTGGACTATAAGACACACTGGACCACAAGAGGCACCTAGGTTTTAAAGGCAGAAAATAGCAAAAAGGAAATTGAAGCAACAAATAAAGTCATCATGCAATGTTAATGGGGGGATTTGCTGCTGACACTGCTATGTGGGTAATGTCCTGCAATTCTTTACTTCCATCCTAGGCCCCTGCCAGTTATATTTGTCGCCCACCCTGCTATATATGATCCAAATCCTGAGTCCATCCTCGTATATATGTCCCAAATCCTGGTATATATGTTCCCAATCCTGATAGATATGTCCCCCATCATAGACAAATCCCAGTATATATGACCCCCATCCTGGGACCATTCTGGTATATATGTTTCTAATCCTTGTATATATGTCTCTAATTCTGGTATATATGATTTATATATGCCTACCATTATGCTTCACACATACAAAAGAAACAATTCCACTCACCTTTCTTTCGCTCCCCTGGTGTGCAGTGTCCATTTCTGATGCCGGCAACTGACTTCAGCATGTAAGCGTATGCAGAGCATGACGACAATTCCATGTGCCCCCACTTACATGCCCCCAGTTGCCAGCTAATCCAAAATGAATATTCACTGTGCCCCACACCTAGGTGTATGGGAGTAGGGAGCAGTGAATATTCATCTTCTTTAATAGCAGACACACGTTTGCCCAAACTGCGGCTTACTGCAGCAGCATCCCTGCTCCTCTCCTCCTGTGACCCGATCCACCACTGCCGCTCATTCCCTTACAGTGAGTCAGGTACATCCAAATTTTAAGATGCCGCCCCCACTTTCCTCACAAATTTGGGGGAAAAAAAGTGTATCTTACAGTCCAACAAATACGGTAATAGTTTTCTGTTGATGTCACCCTTCAATCAACTAGGACACAAAAAAAATGGTGGAAAAGATTTTTTTAAACCCTTAAAGGAGTTTAATGCTTTCAGAAAGTCCCTGTTCCCCATCTGCGGTTGGTTGAAGAACTATCCCCCGCTACAGCACTGAGTATCCATTGCTTTACTGGGTTTCTATTATTGTCTGAAGTCATGTCAAGAATACTGCAACCAATATTTGGAAGATGGCACAACACACTTAGAACTATTGAGCTCAGTTATTGGCTGCAAAATTGTCAACATGCACTGTAGACCAAAATAGATCCCAGGAGCAGCAACGGAGACAGCTTCGGGTAGCCTCAGGCTGCAGCAAAGCTCTGTCCCACCTTTCATTCTCTCCTCAGTCCTAAAGGGCAGGCCCCCATCACTGACCTCTGTGCTGATGATCTGGCCTCTTACTCCACTTACTCCCCCAACACATCTACTCTGGTCACTCTCCATATTTGACTCAGTCACAGAAGAAGAAGAAGTCTCCAGACTCCTCTCTTCCTCTCGTCCCACTACATGCACCACTGACCCCTTCCCTCACAGCTACTCCAGTCACTCTCTTCAGTTGTCACCACTCACCTAACCAAAATCTTCAATCTCTCTCTCCTGGCATCTTCCCCTCCTCCTTCAAACACTCTATCATTACTCCATTAGGGCACACGGAAGAATAGTGCAGCGCTGAAGGAGTAACAGAATCAGTGGAGATCAGAACGCTGGGGCCCTAGAGATCCTGGAGGGAGCCAGGGAAGGGGCAACCAGGAGACAATTGAGGGCCTAAATACAGATCCATACCCATCCACAGAATGCAGGTCTAAGGCAAAGGAGGTGGCAAAGTTCTTGGCCAGCGACATTAAAAAGACAGTGAGGGAGGCAGTAAGAGAGGCTTTGGAAGAGCTCCAGGTGATTTTTGCAAAACTTGCGAGCAGACTGGACTACCTACATCACCGTGTGTCAGACATGGAACACAAGCTGGCCACAATGCATTCCAAACTAACAATATCGCAGAAGCAGTCCAGTTGGATGAGGGATAAAGTGGACAATCTGGAAAATAGGTCGAGGAGGAACAATCTCAGAATCGTGGGCCTCCCAGAATCGACACTGCCCCAACAACTGGATGATATATGCAAGCTAGATTTCCCAAGGCTTTGGGACTCCAAGGCTAGCACCAGGGAGAAAGGGCACACAGAGTAGGCTCGCCAAACTGGAGGACAGCGATGGCCATAATACCAATGGGCAAATTAACTCACACTCCCAGAGGCCCAGGCAAGTTATCACCAAATACCAAAATATATTGCAATCTTAGAGTCCTCAGTGGTTGATACCTTTTAATGGCTAACTGAAAAGATGGTAAACATAGCAAGCTTTTGGGACACTGAGCTCCCTTATTCAGGCTAGTAATGACACAAATTCTGAAGACACATACATTTATACATAAGCAATAGAAAGAAAAAAAAAAAAAAGGAAAAACAATGTTGTATGCTCTGGTGGACATGACAGGTCACGCAAAGCAGAGTGGGGAAAGGGAGGGGTGGAGGAGTAGGGACAGAGAAACCAGATTTCTAAGATAACCGGAACCAATTGTATTAGGTAGATGGTTAGTAACCCATGGAGACCTGAAAATACTTAGTTAAGTTGTGGAGAGCAGACTTCTAAGTGAGACACTTCACAGAAGTGTCAAGAGTTCATAGTCCTATAATTTCAGTGTGTTGCAAGATGTCTCCAAATGCACTTTCATTTTATATAAAAAATGCATTAATCTGCTATCCCCAAATGTCTGTTCATTTTTTTCACTGAATAGTGCCCACAGCAGCAGCAGTGCCGTCTAACACCAGCTACAGCAATAGGCAAAATGGTGGTGTGGGGTAAAATGGCCAGGTCTTATAGTGCAAGGACATGTGACATACACAGCCAATGATGCCGGACCTTGCTTGTGCAAAACATGCCCTTTACTTTGTGTCACTGTGATTGGCTGACAGGCAGCCTGCACAGCCCCACTCTACATGAGGTCTGAAGAAAAAAAAAAATCTGCAGCGCTGATCTGGAGTCCCCGCCCCTCCCCCGCACACTATACACTGAAAATGGATATTAGGATTGAAGATGAATGTTAGTGTGAAAAGCCAGGTATGCTTTTGGTGACTGAATCGTTTTCGAACATAACCTAGAACTTCCGAATTTGATGCAAATTGTTCGAGTTTGACGAATCACTCGAACACCGCCCAAAACAGGTCGAATCTGAGATTGGCGAACACTTCGAATCGAACATCGCTCATCTCTAGTTAGACATACAGTGGTGTTCAAAAGTCCTGCATAGGCATAGGATGAATAGATTTTTCAAGTTTTAAACCTTTTCAGTTTTGCCTGAAATTATTGCAACAATATGGGAATTGAAAGCACAACTAAATATTGTACAGCTTCAGATCCAAAATTAGCTAATCACAGATGAGGTTCTTGTGATCAAACATAACCTGGATATGGCAGCCAATCATTTTCCATTACATTGCATTACATCTGCTGCTTTGTTTGTTTGTTTTATCTGTTGGTCTATCTAGTGAATCATACTGTAGAGCTCTATGATGGGAGCCTTCAGATTGTTGTCAGCGGAGAATCGTGTGCGAGTTGTGGTGCTACATGAAAAGGGTTATAGTGGCCCCCAGATCACAAGGAAGGTCGGCTGTAATCAGAGTACAGTTGTAAGAATTTTGCAGAAACATAAGCAGCTTGGAATTACCCAGGACAGGCCCAGATCTGGTCGGTCCAGAAAGTCAACTAAAAGGAAGGATAGAGTACTGATAACAACATCCCTTACCAATGGAAAGCTCATCTCTCCTCAGCTTCTGCGAGAATGGCAAGAAAAGTGCAATATTGAGGTAGCAACATCAACTGTTAGGAAGAGATGTTTGGAAGCAGAATTGAGAGGGTGCAAGGCCCGAAAAAAGCCATTGATGACAGCCAAACAAAGACAAAGGCGAAAACTGTGGGCATTGAAATATTCAAAATGGAGGAAGGAGGAGTGGGAAAAAGGGCTATTTAGTGATGAAAGCACTTTTTGCATTTTAGGAAATGATGGCAAGTCTTATGTGAGAAGGTTTCCACATGAAGAGTACAAGCCGGAGTGTCTGAGCTTCTCTGTGAAACATCCGATGAAAGTAATGGTCTGGGACTGTATGGCAGCCAATGGTGTTGTAAGGCTTCATATTGTGGAGGGTATGGTTAATGCAAAAAAATACATAGACATCCTTAATAAGAAAATGCTGCCTTCTGCTCAACACCTGTTTTCAGGGAATTATATCTTCCAGGATGATAATGCTCCTTGTCACAGAGCTAAGACAGTAATGGAATGGAAAAAAAAGAACAAGGTGGCTACTATTGACAGTCCCCAGACCTCAATCCAACTGAAAAATTGTGGCACAAGGTATCAATAGAGATATCTAGAAAACAGCCAAGGACAAAGAGAGAGTTGATTGAGGCTCTGATACAGGCCTGGAACCACATCATCACTCATGAACATCTGCAGAAGCTTGTTCACTCAATGCCACAGGGATTCAAGTTGGTGCTCAAGAGCAAAGGCTGGCCAATAAAGTATTAGAAGCTAAAGATGCACTCAAAAGGCCCTTTTCAGGACTCTGAATTAAATAAAAAATGATAAATCTTAAAAAGTAAAATTTAAGTCTGTGTGAACTTGCATTGGAAGTTAATGAACTTAGAAACCTGTTCACCATTCTACACACTGTACTGGTGTAGGTATGGTTATGCTGTAAAAAAAATTATCAAAAATGTGCATACCGTAACAATTTATACACTTGGGACATTCAAAAATGAGTATTGCATACAATGAGGGATTACAAAAACATATATGTTCCACCAGTTTCACTGTAGAGATGCAGAAGTATGAAATATATAGTTTTCTTCATGCCTATGCAGGACTTTTGAACACCACTGTAGGTGTCAAAATGGCCATGTGTATTTTTCACAACATTACAGCAATATTACGTTGGTGAAAATGTAATAACCACAAAAACACAATGTTTTTGGCTTAAAATTTTAGTAACGTGGCTTTCTTGAGCCGAAATTCCCAAACTATTATAGATATGGCTTTCAAACATAGCCAAAAACAATATCCAAACAAGAACTGTCCCTACACATAAAGACCTACACAAATATTCTACAACAGTCACATTTACAAACTTTCATATGTTGGAGAACTAGGAGTGGACCCATCTGTTGGATTTTGGTGAAGTAAAGGACCCATGGTAGGCGTATGTTGGTCTGATATTGTGTCCTCATGTACATGATGGTGACATTGGTGGCAGTGTATGTCAGGTCCTTGCCCTTCAAAACTTTGGCTTGCTTCCCCATATAAGACATTAAAAGCGTCTTGTATTGGCCTATGTGTTGAAAATATTGGGGCCTGATGAGGTTGTTGATACTGGTTGGACATATGCATCACCTCATTAGAGCCCTGATCTACTAGCAATGTAGGTTGGCTCAACAGAGCTGTTGGCTGTGTAGCAGCGCTTTGGGTTGCATTTGCTGTGTGCAGCATGTGGTCACATGATGTTGCTGATGTATGGCTGTCACTTGTGTGGGGCATGCATAAATGATTGTCTACCGACCCTTGCCAGTGTTCAAGGAGATTGAACACTACTCTAAGATTATTAGGTTGCAGACAAGCATCTATGGCAGTCTGTATGGCTGCCATAGCCCTTAGTCTCACTGGCCACGTGGATGTTAGGTAAGTAACTGGTGAGAATACAGGCAAATGCCCTCACCATCATCATCACTGGTTTGCCCGCCATCCTTCCGTACAGCTGTAGGAACATGGTGGCTATGCTCCCTAATGGGTGCCTGACTTGGCCGCCTGGATCCACTCAGAACTGGACATGCCGAGGGGGATGTAGGCTACAGCACAATCCTAGGCGAATTAAGTCAACGGTCCATTGATGGTTGCGGTACTGCAGTGACTGTACCTTCTATATGTGAAGCCACATCTGGAGGACATGAAGATGGTGTTGATGCTGCACATTCTGATCCCACATCTCCTTGCGACCCAGATGTGACACATCCATCCTCGACGATTCAGCACCACGATTGGTGTGTGACTCATTCGCTGGAGTGGAGTGACATTGGTGGTTACTGTGAGATCTATGTGGAGAAATGGCTTGCTCAGTCCACACAACAAATAAACAACTGCACACATATTGAACACTTTCCAACAATAAAAATACATACGGTCTCAGGTCCAGCACTAGGGCAAGGAAATTTAGCTGTTGAAAATATATATATTGCCGTATCCGGCTTGCCACGGAACCACTTGGGGTGCATTTGTTTGTTCCCGGCGATATTGGTCCTGAGAACTTTGCCATCTCTTTGTCACGAGATCAACTGCGTTGGTAAAATATGACGACACATAAGTATTGATCCTCAAAAAAATACTACATGACAACAATAACTATGTTACATTGCATAATGATGGCCGTAATATTTACCAAAATTGATTTGGACATCCCTTGAACTGCTGTCATAACCAGTGAAGAGCTGTTTGGTAATTTCGATCTAGGCTGATGGTTTGTTCCTCCGGTCTGCATAGCCAGCATGTCTTGGGTCCCACAATTCTGGCCTCTCCTGGACCAGTTCAATCAACCTCTCTACATTGATGTTGTGGGCCATGGTCCTTAGATCCGCAGAGGTGTGCTCTGTACACTTGCCATAGGTTAGCACACAGTGACTTCCTGGTTCTGGTGTACAAATCTCATTTACAATATCCTTTCCTTACTTCCAATTGCTGCAGCTGCCTAAAAAACACATCTGAGTCGGATGGTCCGTGTCTGGTCTATTATTTTGTTGGACCCATAGACATGCATTGGCAAGTCTCGCGCGTGAATCGCATACTGTCGCAGCAGTAGCAATTTGTTTCTCGTCCGTGAAGCGGATGAGAAAAAAATGCCTGACACTCGCAAATGTGCTCTCAGACATTGAATAACATTGGTCCGACTGCAATGCGATAAAATCACGCATTGCAATCGTCTGACTTTAACGTCAGTGTGTCCGTACCCTAACACTAGCAGAGCTGAGTGACCAAACAGTGGTACTACCCTCAATAGATTTTGGCAAGTAGGTTTGAGCAGATGCAATACAAAAGAGTTTTTTGCACTTTGTGGTTTTAGATTTCAACAGAACACTGGAGCACAGCTGCCTACTCCAACAGTGGTACTATCCTAAGTAAGTTTTGGTAAGTAGGTTTGGGCAGATGCAATATAAAAGTGTTTTCTGTGCTGTGTGGTGGTAGATTTCAACAGAACACTGGACCACAGTACCTAGTCAAGCAGTGGTACTATTGAGTCGCCCACTGGGGCCGTGGGGTACTCGGAACTTGGCCCGGTCATCATTGTCTGGGGCTGCAGGATGTCACAGTGCCGTGACCCAGCTCCGTCGTCTGGGCGAGTCAATAAAAAGCAGGGAAAACAGTTTTTAGAAGTAGATCGTGACGCCACCCGTGGTTTGTGACTATGGGTAGCCGCCACTACAATCGGGACCTCTGGGGATGATGGGGATTGACAGCAGAAATGTTGAGCCCTCCACGGTAGGGCTGGTCCCCAGGGAAACCGTGTAGAAAGTGTAGGTGTAGTGCAAAGTTCTCAGTACCCTCATGCAGTCTCTTGCTGTCAGCTCTCTGAATCAGTCTACCACCTCTCACGCGCGCAATCAAAGTCTCACACTGCTCAGAGCTTCAACTGGGTATACTCTCAGTTCGTCAGTTGTTACAACACACACAGTTCAGTTCAACAGCGGCTCCAGAGTGGTCTTAGCAGTTGGGACAGCTCGTCTGCGACTCCCCTTCTCATGTTCCTTTTGGGCCTCTTCAGTCTATTCTGTACACTAGCTATGGTCCAGTGGTCACAGGCTTTCAGGAGGCAACCCTCCAGGTCACCTAGCCCTTGTTCAATGGCCTTCCTTGCACTGTGCCGGAGGTTGGGTCTCGGGACATAAAGACCCCACACGCCGCCGGAGTTCGTGGTTGGGGCTTAAAGCTTCCTGGCCACTTCAGCAGAGCCAGAACTCTGGTTCCGGCCCAGTCCCTCACTGTCCCCGCTGACTCGGACACACCTTGGACTCCCTCTGTCTTTCCTTGGTCTTCAGCCTGGGACCCGAACTAGCCATACGGTGGCACAGGCCGTCGGGTCTGGGTTCTCTCAGTCTGGTTTCTCTGACTACTTGGCTGACAGGTCTCTCTGCTGTTTTCTCACTTTTTCTCCAAACTAAGACTTCTCTGTAAAACTAGCACTTGGTGTTGTCTGTGCATCTTTTTTGTTCTGGTGTTCCCACCCCTAACCAATAGATAAATAGATGGTGTGCACACTGAAATTTATTTCATATGTCGAGGTGCTGACTGAGAGGTCTGGGGGGACCCACATCCAATAGTTAAAGAACAATCGCACACTCTTTGTATCATGTGACTACAACTGTGATTTTATTTGAATAGCAACTTGAAGCAATGCGTTTCGGCGCACTTGGAACTTGGTCACGCCTGTTGCCTTTGCTAAGTTGCTTTTATTCAAGGATAATGAACTTGTCCAGTAAGATCTAATATTTCATAGGGGTGTCTTCTAAGCTTTAAGTCTAGAGATAGTGGGGGATCCTCAGATCCTTTGAAAAAATGTTGGATGCCTTATTTCAGCATTTTTCCTGGTTGGGGCTGTTTTCAGCACATCAGAGAAACAGCCCCCAACCTGGAAAAACGCTGAAATAAGGCATCCAACATTTTTTCAAAGGATCTGAGGATCCCCCACTATCTCTAGACTTAAAGCTTAGAAGACAACCCTATGAAATATTAGATCTTAGTGGACAAGTCCATTATCCTTGAATAAAAGCACCTTAGCAAAGGCAACAGGTGTGACCCATGTCCAAGTGGGCCGAAACGTGTTGCTGCAGGTTGCTATTCAAATAAAATCATAGTTGTAATCAAATGATACAAAGAGTGTGCAATTGTTCTCTTTATCCCACCCCTAACCAGGTTCTGTCTCCGCCCTGTACTTGGCTCCTCCCGCTATCCCGTTGCTGGACATAGAGTAACTTAGACTTGGGATTGGGGGATGTGTTGGGTGTGTGTGTGAGGTAACCAATTTATTAATCCCAGCTGCTACGTCATCTTGTTGCGACCGGTCCACAGGGGCGCCACACTCCCCCTGAGCAAAAATGACCATGTTCTCGTGCTAGGACCTGGCATGGTGTTATGCAAGCTCAAACATTTTTTTATGCATTACACAACAACAACAACAGTTTACAAGTATTCTTTTGCTTCCCGAAATGGGAGGTTTGTGGCTTTAACGTTACGTTACAAAAACCATCTTATCTACATGAAAGGGGCAAGGGCATAGAAATAGAAAAAGTAGAAAAAGTGCACAGTTCCGTGATTGTCTCTTTACTCAACATCTCTTGGTCCTGGTCTTCAGGAACCCATCAGAAACAAAACCCTTTTACTAGCCCTGGGCGTGGCGACAGGGACTCAACTGACCGATTATTCGGCCACGACGGTGGGTTTTTGAGCGTTGCGGTCGCAAGTGCAAATGTTCATTTAAGTGCAAAACATTCATGCAAGCAGTTCAATTGCGCATTATAAAAGCATACATCATCATATAACATACAATAAAACCAATAGGGAGCACACCATAGTGCGCTAACTATATACAACTTTAGTCCAAGTTAATCATCGTCCATAACCACAATGTTCGTTTTCAATCAAGGGGAACACACTATAGGGAAAACTGGGGGGAAACAAAGAGAAACACTGTCTCAAACTCACAAGTTCGTTGCCTGTCTGGTGTCTTTAGTGCTTCTTCCATGGCAACACCTCCTACCATGCGCCGGTCACATGCGGAGTATTCTAGGATCGAGGTTTGAGTTCCAAAGTCCCATGTCTCTAGTGGCTCCTATCATGTTCTTTCCATGGTTCTTCCACCAACACCGTATCTCTGAGGTGAGGAGCTTGGCAAGGCCCTGAACGAGGTCTATGGTGTCCTCCCAGGCCAGGCTGGTGTCTGCCGGGACTTGGGCTTAGGGGCAGGGAAGGTCTATGGGGACGAGCATCCATCCTTCTAACAGTGGGTCGACTGGCGTACCTGCTCTGGTAGCGGGCTCTCTTTCATCCTCCTCAATGGTCAGGCGGGCCCGATCCAGCCAGGGGCCCAGCTCTTCCACCTCCTGCTCCAGCAAAACAACATCCTCTTCTTGCAGCCAGCCAGCCTCTGGGGAACCGGGGGAGTCCTCTTGTCGCACCCTGCACTCCGCAATTGCTGGGATCTTGCTTGCTCGCAACTTCCCACCATCTTCTCAGCTCTTCGTCATCTCCCTTCTCTCTCTCTCTCCCTTCATGGGTGTCGCCGTTCTCGGTCTTCGTTGGCTGCCACACCCTCAGGTGGGCTTACATAGTCTCTGGAGCTGTCCTCCCAAAGGTTGGAGAATGGAGGGGGTGTGGGCAACTTTTTGTGCCTGGTACTGGCCTGGCCCACGATGAGGGGCTGTGCCATGCCGCCCTGCCAGCACATGGTGTCAGTCTCTCAGGGCCCCCATTGCTTAGGCCCAAAACAGTCTTTTGTCACACAAGACCTGGTTTCACCAGGTCGGTAGATCCTTTTCGTAACACCAATTTGAGTTTCCCACCTGGGCCGTGGGGTACTGAGAATCGGGCCCTGTTGTCATCTGGGACTGCAGGATGTCACGTCGTGTGTCGTGACCCAGCTCCGTTGTCCCAGGCGAGTCAATAAAAAGCGGGGAAAACAGTTTTTAGAAATAGATTGTGATGCCACCCATGGTTTGCGGCTATGGGTAGCCACCGCTGCAATCGAGACCTCTGGGGATAATGGGGATTGACAGCAGGGATGTTGACCCCTCCATGGGTAGGGCTGGTCCCCAGGGCAACCATGTAGAAAGTGTAGGTGTAGTGCAAAGTTCTCAGTACCCTCATGCAGCCTCCTTCTGCTGGCTCGCAGAATCAGTCAACCACATCTCAGGTGCGCAATCAAAGTCTAGCACTGTTCAGAGCTTCAACCGGGTTTACTCTCAGCTCCTCAGTTGTCACAATACACACAGTTCAGTTCAACAGTGGCTCTGGTGTGGTCTTAGCAGCTGGGACGGCTCGTCTATGACAGCCCCTATCATGTTCTGACACCCCTTCTCATGTTCCTTTTGGGCCTCTTCAGTGTATTCTGCACACTAGCTATGTCTTTCAGGGGGCAACTCTCCAGGTCACCTAGCCCTAGTTCAATAGCCTTCCTTTCACTGTGCCGGAAGTTGGGTCTCAGGACATAAAGACCCAGCACCCTGCCGGAGTTTATGGTTAGGGCATAAAGCTTCCTGGCCACTTTAGCAGAGCCGACACTCTGGTTCTGGCCCAGTCCCTCAGTGACCCTGATGACTCAGACACACCTTGAACCCCCCTCTGTCTTTCCTCAGTCTTCAGCCTGGGACCCGGGCTAGCCATACGGTGGCACAGCCTGCGGGGTCGGAGTCCTCTCAGTCTGGTTTCTCTGACTGCTTGGTTTACAGGTATCTCTGCTGTTCTCTCACTACTTCTCCAAACTAAAACTTCTCACTAAAACTAGCACTTGATGTTGTCTGTGTGTCCTTTTTGTTCTGTTGTTCCCATGCCGAAACAAGTTCTGTCCTAACTCTCCATCCTCCACCTGGCGCCACCTGCTATCCCATTGCTAGACAGAGCAACTTAGACTTGGGATCGGGGGATGTGTTGGGTGTGTGTGTGGGATGACCAACTTACTAATCCCAGTTACTGCGCCATGTTGTGGCGACCGGGCTGCGGGGGCGCCACACTACCCTAAATAGGTTTTAGTAAGTAGGTTTGGCCAGATGCAATACAAAAGTATTTTTGTGCACAGTGTGGCAGCAGATTTCAGCAGAACACTGGAGTACAGCTACCTAATGAAACAGTGGTACTACCCTAAATAGATTTTGGCAAGTATGTTTGGGCAGATGCAATGCAAAAGAGTTTTCTGCGCTGTGTGGCGGTAGATGTCAGCAGAATACTGGAGCCTAGGTACCTAGTCAAACAGTGGTACTACCCTAAATAGGTTTTGGTAAGTAGGCTTGGGCAAATGCAATACAAAAGAGTTTTCTGTGCTGTGTGGCGGTATATTTCAACAGAACACTGAAGCACAGCTACCTAGTGAAACAGTGGTACTACCTTAAATAGGTTTTGGTAAGTAGGTTTGGGCAGATGCAATACAAAAGTGTTTTCTGTGCTGTGCTTAGTGGTAGATTTAAACAGAACACTGGACCACAGCTATCTAGTGAAACAGTGGTGCTAGTCAAAAAGGATTTCCTTGGCTAGATGCAATAAAAAATGGCTAGTAAAGACAGGAGATGTAGCTGTCTTCAAAGCAATGCTACACCAGTGCCTGGCACACAATGCTACTGGTCAAAATGACTTGCTTGCCTAGATGAAGTAAAAAATGGCTAGTAAAGACAGGTGTTGTAGCTTTCTTCACAACAGTGCTACACCAGTGCCTGGCACACACTGCTACTAGCCAAAAAGGATTTACTTGGCTAGATTTGGCCAGAATATGTAAAAAATGCTTGCACAGCACTGGAACAGATCTGCCTGGCAAACAGTGCTTTTAAGCCCTAAAAAGGTTTGTTCTTGGAAGTAGTCCCTAAATTTATTATGTATCTAACTAGCTTTGTAGCGCACACAACAGCAACGACGGCGTCTGACACTGAGCTCCATCACTGATAAAATGGCGAGGAGGGAAAATGGCCGGTTCTTATATGGCAAGGACATGTGACATCCAGCCAATGACACAAACCCTTGTGTGCAAAAAGTGCTCTTTGCTCTAAACGTGCTGATAAGCTGACAGACCGGAGCACCCACAGTAAGTGCGGGAAGGGAGAAAAAAAATGGAGATAATAATAATATTTATTCATTTATATAGCGATATTAATTCCATAGTGGTGTACATACATTTTTGCAACACTGCCCCTCTTGGGGCTCACAATCTAAACATCCTGTCTTTGAAATGTGGGAGGAAACCAGAGTGCCCAGAGGAAAGCCACGCAAACACAGGGAGAATATACAAACGCCTTGCAGATGTTGTCCTTGGTGGGAAATGAACCCAGAAACTCAGCGCTGCAAGTCTGCAGTGCTAATTTAGAGCAACCGTGCCACCGAGATCTGCATTATTTGACCACAGACCTCTCCACAGTCCCCCCCACCCCTCCCTCCAACTATTCCTAGACACTGAAACTCATAATAATGTTGAACAAAAGCATTACTGTGAAAAGTCAGTGTCGCTTTTGGTCAACGAACCATTATCGAACATAACCTCGTATTACCGGATTTTTAGCAAATTTTTCTCATTCGTCGAATGACTCAAACATAGTCTAAAACAGGTCTAATTTGAAATTGGGGAACATGTTCGATTGAACATCGCTCATCTTTAATCATTACATCACCTTCACTACACCCCAGAAGCCCGCTTCATCTGAGAGGAGTGCTCCATCAAGCTACCACACCACCTATCCCTGATGCAGCGCTGGTCATTATTGACCAAAAACCTCAGATGGCGTCACAACAAAAACTTTAAACTTTCCATTTAATTTTTCCTACTTTAATATGCTCAGTCAGGGCCACAACTTCCGGGGTTGCTACCGTGACTTCCATCAGACTAATACCCCGAATTGTCTGAGTACCCCTACCCTTGTGACCGACTCATGTGTCCATGGGCTTTTTTGTAATAAATAAAAATATTTTAGGTGAATCCCTTGGCTATATGCATATCTTCTTTTCCTTATTTAAGACTATACCGTTTTTGAATATATAGTTCTATTGGAAGTGCCCTAGCTCTACTTTAAAGTTTATAGGATGGAGAACATTATTGCAGGATAGGGCCAGGTTAGAGGATATCATTACAAGTAGGGTGACATTATTGTCATAGCGCATTTTGTCAGTAATGGCATTGTAGTCATAGGCTAGGGTCACATCTCCAGTTCTTTTTTTAAATCCTGATCCGGTTTTGAGCTTTCAAAAAGCTCAAAACCGGACCAGGAAACGCTCCTCATAGGAGCCTATGCTAAACACCGGATTGCTTCACAAGCAATCCGGTGTCCGTCTCCGGCACTGCAGCCTGTGTTAAAAATCATGCAGGCTGCAGTTTTCAGAGCGGTTTAAGCAGCCGCACTGCAGTAACCGGATTGCTCAGGATGTGTAATCCTGAGCAATGCAGCTACTGCATAGTTTGCTGATTCCGGCTGTTGCCGGGATGAGCAAACTGTACTATCAATTGTAAAGTGTTAAATTTAATAAATAAAAGAATGCTTGAGGTCTCTAGGGGGGCTTAGTCCCCCTAGAGACCGGACGCCCACTCAGGTGGGCTTTGTCTGCAAAGTTCAAATGCGCCACTGTCCCCATAGCTGGCGCAAGACCTCCAACTCCCCCCCCTATCTATATTAAGGGGTCCCTGCACCCCTCTTTGCAGTTATTTCTTTTTTTTGCAAAACTTAAGTATTAAAATTAAGAAAGATGCTTATAGTTACGTGTCTCCCTTTCAGTTTCATTATCGAGGCATAGGCGGGGCTGTGTGGTGCTGCCTCCGCCCGCTAATTAATTATGGCCGCCCCCTCTGGCTTCGCTTCTGTGTTGAGAGGGCGGCCGCGTCATGAAAGGGGCGGGGCTATCGCTATGACGCGAACTTAGCCCCGCCCCTTTCATGACGCGGCCGCCCTCTCAACACAGAAGCGAAGCCAGAGGGGGCGGCCATAATTAATTAGCGGGCGGAGGCAGCACCACACAGCCCCACCTATGCCTCGATAATGAAACTGAATGGGAGACACGTAACTATAAGCATCTTTCTTAATTTTAATACTTAGGTTTTGCAAAAAAAAAAAAATAACTGCAAAGAGGGGTGCAGGGACCTCTCAATATAGATAGGGGGGGGGGGTTTGGGGGTCTTGCGCCAGCTATGGGGACAGTGGCGCATTTGAACTTTGCAGACAAAGCCCACCTGAGTGGGCGTCCGGTCTCTAGGGGGCCTAAGCACCCCCCTAGAGACCTCAAGCATTCTTTTATTTATTAAATTTAACACTTTACAATTGATAGTACAGTTTGCTCATCCCGGCAACAGCCGGTATCAGCAAACTATGCAGTAGCCGCATTGCTCAGGATTACACATCCTGAGTAAACCGCTCCGAAAACTGCAGCCTGCATGAATTTTAACGCAGGCTGCAGTGCCGGAGACAGACACCGGATTGCTGGTGAAGCAATCCGGTGTTTAGCATAGGCTCCTATGAGGAGCTTTTCCTGGTCTGGTTTTGAGCTTTTTGATAGTTCAAAACCGGATCAGGATTTAAAAAAAAAAAAAACGGAGATGTGACCCTAGCCTTAGTTACATACTATGTTGTGATAATATAAGGTCATTCTGTGGGAGTAGTTATTACCTATATGGGGATTTTATTGGTATATTTGTCTTTTATAGAGGACTTTTTCAGTAACAATATGATCATTTTTGGTTACTGTACGACTACTATTTTGATGTATTACTAAAGAAAGTAAATCATTAGAAAATGACCTATTTAAAACTTTTGCTGTGCAATTTATCTATTTTATGTGTATTCTCTTTTTTTAATTGATGGGAGGGGGCAAAATATATGTCTATATAGAATCTAAAATGCTACAGGGTCCAAACATCTGAGTAAAATGCTGATGGAGTCCCAGGTTTAAATTTTTCATTGGGGCCCGTAGGAATCCTAGTTACGCTTCTGCATAACTTTTCCCCACTGTTATTACTCATAGAACAATGGAAGATCTGTATGTTCTCTATGCCTTACATCACATTGAGTTTTAGGTTGATTCATACATGCACCACATGCACATTTCCGTCTGTTCGTGTGCTAGAATAATGGAGAAAGTTTTTGTTCTGTCTTGCTTATGGTGTGCCACGTGAAGCTTTTGTACAACAATGTAAGCAAAACATCATGACAAAAGTTCCACACCCAAAACTAATTTCAAAGAAATTTAAACTAACAATATGTTCTGGTAAAAGCAAATTCAGCATGTACTCCATACAGACCCAAGGTATATAAAGATCTTCAGCTGCAGTCATTTATCAGTATAAACTAAAGTAGAGCAGACCAACACCATGGGAAAGGTAAATCATGTGTTTTACATATTTAATCTACATAATGTACTGATGCAGTAGGACATTTTAGATTTGGTACATTTCAGAATATGACAGATATAATTAGAAATAAAAGCTTTGGAAACAATATATCAACTCTTGCAATATTATTAGATTTATTATGATATCTATGGCATATGGAATATGGCAAATATACAAATATGATCCAAAGTTATAGTTTTGTATGCTTAATTTTCATGAGCATTAAAATATTCGCTGTTATTATGAGATTGTAACATCAATGTTGCTATGTGAAATGTAGATTGTAATACAGTGTAGAATGCAATATAATTGTTCTTATGTCAGAAAAAAAAGAGGAAAGGGCCGCTTCACACTGCGGCGTGATCCGGTCCGGGTCTGTCCGGGATGACCCAGACAGCCGCAGACCGGATCAGAACACAAGACTGGGGGGCTAATATGCCCTCCGGTCCGGTGTGCAGCACACGCAGTTCCCGCTGCTGATAAGTCAAGACCGTGGGCGCTGCGGTCCTGACCTGTCAGCGGCTGCAGCTGTGTGCGCTACATACTGGACCGGAGGGCATATTAGCCCCCCAGTCTTGTGTTCTGATCCGGTCTGCGGCTGTCTGGGTCATCCCTGACAGACCCGGACTGGATCACGCCGCAGTGTGAAGCGGCCCTTAAAAAAGAGAATCTCAACCTTTTTACTTTGAGGGAACCACCCGCATGTACTCTTTACACCACCCGCATGTGCTAGTTACTGTATAACTGTGAACTGTTAAAATGAGTATGTAACAATTTACTTGGTGCATATAGATTATGATACTTATTATGGTAATTAAATCTGCAAGTGTTATGCAGAAAATATTTTTTTCAGCTTTGTACATTTGAATCCTTTGCTGAAATTCTGCAGCATCCTGTATATGCCATATGCATTTACTGTGCTACAAATATTAAAATCAACAGCTTGCCCTATGTTCTGTAAAGATTTTTTCTCTCATGTGAATTTGCAATGAATTTACAGCAGATAAAAACACCAATGAATTATTTTTAATGTCTACTGCTAAATAACTTTTATATATTTTCAATTCAACAGATCAGTTTTTATGAAGATAAACATTTCCAGGGTCGCTCCTATGAGTGTTACTCTGAGTGTCCAGATTTGTCTTCGTATTTTAGACGTTGCAATTCCATTCGTGTAGAAAGTGGGAACTGGATCTTGTATGAACACCCTAACTATAGAGGACACCAGTACTTCCTGCATAGAGGAGAATATCCTGACTTCCACCAATGGATGGGCTACAATGACTCTATTAGGTCTTGTCGTCTGAGCCCTCAGGTAGTATATTTAATTGCACGTGATCGTTCCAAGGATATCGTTTACGATATCCTAGCGTGTAAACCCACCATAAGGCAAAGCTTAAAACCTCTTAAATAGTGGAGGAACTACTATTGTAGTATCTTCTAAGAAGTAGGTTTTCATGCTGCTTTTCAGAGTCTGATGTGCTAGAGTAGTGAGTTGTAACTTATGGGCATCCTCTACAAAAATTTGGGGAGAAGAAGGTGTTAGAACTAAATTAGAGAACTGCTGAAAAGAATGTCTTGTTAGGATGAAAGATTATGGAAGACCTAAATGAGAGGAGGCCAGTTATGAACTTCATTGAATGTCTACCTCGAATATTTGAGCCATGATCAGGAAAAAATAATTTCAACTTTTAATATACAGTTGTATTTGAGCAATTGCAATTTTAAAGTAGAATAATAAACATGTATATGTAACTTTAAAAAATAAGTTTATTTTGCTTTTTATGTTGTGAGACACCATTCACTTAATGTGCTGGGGACACGCGCATGGTTCATACATTAAGGAACACAGTTTTCCATTTATATAGTCCATTCAATTTACTAGGATACAACATACACTGCACAGAACAGAAATGATACACAGTCCATTTCTATCGCAGTTACAGCCCCGCAGAGCTTCATTGAAACATATTTTAACCTACAGTCTCTTTCAATAGCGGATACTCCTGCATAGCTTTGACTACATCCCTTGTTCTCCAAAACATATTATGACTTACAGTCAGTTTCAATAGTGGCTACGCCCACATGGCTTTGAACACATCAATCATGTGCTAAAACATATTATGATCTACACAGTCTGTTTCCATAACGGATACGCCCACATGGCTTTAAATATATCCCACTTTACCGAGGTTACCTTCCAGTCCTGACATTTGGGGAAACTGCCTCAGTGGGGTCAATGAACTCTGACTTGCTCAACACAAACCCCTGTCAGTTCCAGACCTACAGAAGGATGGTAGCGTCCCAAAACTCAGATAGCCATCCCAGGTTCTGGGCGCATGGTCTCCTTACTGTGTGTCTCTGGGAATATGGCCGCTTGCCAGTACAGAGACCCTGTGACCAAGCAAGCATTATATCCCATGAGACACACCCATGGATGGAAGGTATGTGGTACACCCAGACCTACCCAGCACTATGGCTAGCCTGTAAACCCAGTCCAAAATGCATTAGCAAAACACATGGAACTACACGATCCAGCGTAAACATTTTGAGTTTACATTGCAGTGAACCCAGCCTTTGCAATACATAATGGCTATTTACAGTAAATCCAGTTGCTACCTCACAGTGTGTATGTGCATTGTTTCAGTATTTTGTACTTTGTGCAATTCATTTTTCAGTTAGTCATTGAATACCAAGTTCTACCTACAAATTAAAAAAGCAAAATATAATGTTTCCTTAGTGCTCAAACAAAGCTGCTAGTTTTATGTAAATAAATCTATTTTTGAAAACGCACTTTGTGAAATTTAATTATAGTAAGAAATTATTTTAGTTATTTTATGTTATTTTATATATGTAAATACAACTTTGACTTATAAAAAAAAATGTACAACTATAATAGTATTATAAATATTATGCCATATAGTTATTAGATACTTATTGACAAATTTTGTTTTCTTTTAAAGCATGAGGGTTCATTTAGGATCAACATCTATGAGAAAGAAGACCTTAGAGGACAAATGATGGAGTTTACAGAAGATTGTCCTCATGTGTATGAAAAATTCAGATTCCGTGATATTCACTCTGTCAATGTACATGATGGATACTGGATGTTCTATGAGGAGCCAAACTATAAAGGCCGACAGTATTACCTGCGACCCGGAGAGTACAGGAGATACACTGACTGGGGAGCCACAAATTCCAAGATTGGTTCCTTCAGGCGTGTCCACCATTTTTAAATCATAGAAATGTTATGATTTAATTTGCCACACAATAAAATATTTAAATAGTATTTTGTTTTATTTTGCTTCTTTATTGAATGAGGTTGAACTAATAAATAATTGCATCATATCTCATAATTAGGGATGGGCGAGCATACTCGCCGCTACTCGGTGCTGACCTGAGCATCTCAGTACTCGAGATGCTCGGCGCTCACCGAGTAACAGCGAGATGCTTGGGCACATGCTCGGCTCCCCCTCCCAGCATGTTGGCGCTCTTTACAGAGCCAACCCACGTGCAGGATTGGCAGCCTCACCCTGTAATGCCACAGCCATGTTGGTTGTGGCATTACAGTGATTGGCTGGCTGCACAGCATCATCAGGTCTATATAAGACCTGACGGCACTGTGCTCGTCACTCTGATCCACAGTCAGCTAGTGTAGGGAGAGGTGCTGTTGAGCTAGGGACAGATTTAGGTAGTGTAGGTACTAGGTAGGGTACTTAGGTAGTGTAGGTGCTAGATAGGGTACAAAATCCATCTAAACAAACAATTCTTTTCAGCACTAATTCAGCTGTATACAGGCAGTGTATATAGACAGGCCGGGTATATAGCAGACTGCAATGCGTATAGCACAGGAGCGTATATTCCAGTTATGTCTGGGGCTGGTGTAGCCTGTTACACATATTATCCATCTCTAAAAAAAACAGTCCTTTTCAGGATTAATCCAGCTGTATATAGGCAGTCTATATAGGCAGGATATGACAGAATGCTATTATCCATATCTAAAAAAAACAGCTACTTAAAACTGTGGTTTGTCTGTCGCACGGATCACATATAACTTCACTCTGAATTCAGCCATTGCTACTGAACGTGGAAGATATTGTCCTTCGTTTTAAATGCGCAAGGCACTTGGCAAGTGACAAGGAACTAGACGTGATGGTGATGGTGCATGCAGAGTTCGTAGCTGTGGGCAAGCTACAATTGTGCCACAACAAACACCCACATCTTCTCGCCCGACCTTCCTGTCCCAATTACTAGTGGGTTGCAGCACACCACTATTAAAGCCAGAGCAGTGTCAAACGTTTGTTGGTTGGATAGCAGATAATGCTTGCATACAGTTTGCCACCACCACAACCACCCTGTCTTCCACACAGTCAAGTCTCAGTAGCCGTGAGTCTGGACAGCATATTCCTCACCCTGATCCTCCTTCCTCCCACCATGCAGAGTATCTGGACAAAAGTGATCCCACACTTGGACACTCTGAATAGCTGTTCACTTTCCCATTTATAGATTCGGGCCTCTTGAAGGGGGGAAAGATGAGATTGTATGTAGTGATGCCCAAATATTTGAGCAGCCACGGTCACACGAAGACGACGGTGGGTAAGTGTCACAAGAGGTGGATGATGATGAGACACAATTGCCAGAAAGTCAGGAGGAGATCCAGGGTGCAGAAGTGGAAGGCAACATGGTGGATGACATAGTAACTGACCCAACCTGGCAGGAGGACATGCACAGCGAGGACAGCACAGGGGGAGGGATGCGTAGCACCCCAACAGGCAGGAAGAAGCAGTGTGGTGGTCGCAGACAGAAGATGGGCAACCATTCCTTGTAAGGCTAGGGTCACACATGCCTATTTCACTTGCTTTTTTTGAGACCTATGTTTTCTAAAAACGCATGTAAAAACGCACCCATAGGCCCCCATGCAAAAACGCATGCCTAAAGTGCCATACGTTTTTGCCATGCGTTATTGCACTTAAGTGAGGAGCTGCCTTCAAAAACGCATGCAAAAACACATGGTACCATTTAGAACCATACAAAAACGCATGCGTTTCCCATAGGGGCCCATGTTAAAAAAACGCATGCGTTTTTAAAAACGCACCAAAAAACGCAGCTTGCAGTATTTTTTGGTGCCGATTCAAAAACGCATGGAAAAACGCAGGGTGTCAAAAAACACCTTAAAGAGGACCTGTCACCAAACCAGGCATAGTGATCTAATTACAGCACTGGATGCAGCATGTCTGCAGCATGCAGACAAGGGGTCCCCCAGCACTTGAGCAGCCCTGTACCCCGAGATAATACACTTAGAAAACTTACATGCTCCAGCCATTAAGGAGGTGGCTAGGGGCTGCAGCCAAGGGCAGATTCACACCCCCTGCATGTTTAATCTGCCCACTGCTGCCAATCATTCTCTCCCTCTTCAGCAGCATTTAAACAGATTTTTTTTTTCTCTCTCCCAGAAAGTCCGTTTAGTCCCGCCCCCTGAGGGCGGAGCCAAACAGCAAGTTCTGGAAAAAAAAAACTCTGTTTAAATGCTGCTGAAGAGGGAGAGAATAATTGGCAGCGGTGGGCAGATTAAACATGCAGGGGGTGTGAATCTGCCCTTGGCTGCAGCCCCTAGCCACCTCCTTAGTGGCTGGAGCATGTAAGTTTTCTAAGTGTATTATCTCAGGGTACAGGGCTGCTCAAGTGCTGGGGGGCCCCTTGTCTGCATGCTGCAGACATGCTGCATCCAGTGCTGTAATTAGATCACCATGCCTGGTTTGGTGACAGGTCCTCTTTAAAAAAAGCATGTATAAATGAAAAAAAGCATGGAAAAATGCATACTTTTTTTTAAGGCACCAAAAAAACGCGTGACCCTAGCCTAACACCAACATGACGGAAGTTTCCACTACATCTGTTAGGTCTTCTCGAGTCTGGCTGTTTTTTAAGCACTCTGCTGATAAGTCCAAAAAGGCCATTTGCACCACCTGCCATGCCAGCATCAGAAGCGGTAGCAAAACTACCATCCTGATCACCACCAGAATGATCAGGCATATGGCAGCAAAGCACCTGACTTTCTGGGCCGAACCCCTGGGTCCAGGAGCAGTGAATGCAGGTGACACCACTGCTTCTTCCACTGTTGTGCGCGCAAGCCAATCCCATGTCCATAGTGCTTCCGAAGATGCCTCTTGTCCTGCACCTGTCGGCCAGGCATGGTCACGTGTGACAATGGCTGAAACCTGGTGACGGCTCTGAGGTGAGGCAAGCTCACAAATGTACCATGACTGGCCCATGTGCCAAACCTTGTGGTTCAGCGGTTTCTTAATTCCTTAAATCCTGCCCAGAGCTGTCGGATCTGCTTGTCAAAGTATGCCACCTGTGTGCCCATTTTAGAAAGTCACCTACTGCTTCGGCCACCCTTGCCAGGTTTCAGTAGTGTTTGCAACTTCCGGCTCACAGACTGGTGTGTGATGTCCCCACAGGTTGGAATTCGACACTGCAGATGTTGGTCAGGATTTGTGAGCAGAAGCAACAAGGCCATTAGTATTCGGTTCAGACTCCCCACATAAGACCTTAGGAGTGCACATGGATGTCCGACATATGTACCATCCTCCAAAACTTTGAAGACTCCACCAAGATTGTGAGCGATGATGATGCCATCATTAGCTTCACCATCCCGATTCTCTTTCTTCTGAAATGCTATCTGCTCAAAATCAAAGAGGATGCATTGCAGGCGCAGCGCGATGAGATGGAGCAAGGAACTATACAGGGTGATTACACACAGCCCAGCCTCATCTCATCCCAACGTGGATTGAGGGACAATGTGTAGGAGGAGGAAGAAGAACAGGAGCTAGTTTCATGCGCTATAGATGGTACTACCTGCACAACTGTCATATCGTCTGTTCAATGTGGATAGCTAAAGGACAGGGAGGAGGAGGAGAACATGTCAGTCATCCTCTTGGTGAGGACATGGAAGTCTTCCCTATTACCAGTCTGGTTCACATGGTTGAGTATATGATATGTTGCCTTTCCCGTGACCCTCATATTCTCAAAAATTTGGGTGACACTCATTACTGGTTGGTGATACTTTTAGACGCATGCTAAAAGGAGAACTTGATATCTCTTATTCTGGAGGTGGAGAGGTCTACAAAAATGGAGCAGTACCAGAAGACCCTCGATGCAGAATTATTTAAAAAAATTCCCATCTGAAAATGCTGGTGTCAGAGGTCACAGTTCTGTGGACAATCAAGGAGTACAGGCGAGAGAGACACAACTCCAATCCACCAGAGGCAGGGGAATACTGTCAAAGTTCTGGGAGAGTTTTCTCAGCCCTTCCCATGTCAAAGGCCCTGAGGCGTGGGGTACTGTCACAAGGAGTGAAAATTTTGGGAAGATGTTGAAAGAGTACCTTGCCGACCGTACCAAACTCCTCCATGATTCCTCTGTGCCTTACAATTATTGGGTATCCAAGCTGCACACATGGCATGAACTGGCTCTCTACACCTTGGAAGTCCTGGCCTGCCCTACCGCTAGCGTTTTGTTAGAGTGTGTTTTTAGTGCCGCAGGGGGAATTATTACTGATAAGCGCACCCGCCTGTCAACTGAAAATGATGACAGGCTGGATTGGGCCAGACTTCTCAACACCACCAAATGATAGCAGCGTAATATAATCTCAAAGCCAGTGTCTTTTTTGGGGAGGAATATTCCCATGCTCCTCTTCACCCCCGCACATGGGTATATGCTTCCTGATTTTGACTATTTTCTCTAGTCCTCCTCCTTCTCCTCATCCTCCACCACCATTTCACCAGGGTGACCATGATCCATGATGCAACAGCCACATAATATTTTAAAAGGGTGTTTATGATGCCCGTAAGAAAAAAAAGTTATACAGTATATTCATGTATACCCCCAGGGGTAAATGTTTGTCTGTCCATACTTAGTGCATGGGCATTTTAAGTATCCTTTGTAATGGGCACATTGTTTTTATGAGGCCCTCCTCCACATCTCTTCTAGTGATGGGCGAATCCTAAATTACTCGGAATCGCTTGACTCTAGCGAGTCCGAGCCCAGGACTCGCTACTCGTTGCGAGTCTAGCGAGTCCAATGTTAATGAATGGGGAAGCGAGTAATAGCGAGTAGTGTGAGATTTACAACTCGCAGATGTGTCTCGGAAGCTTCAGCCTGAAGCAATCCTAGTTTTGTCATTTATTTGCATTGCTCGTTTACTTTGTAAGTAATCGCTGACTCGCACAGATAAGAGTCCTGTCTCCTCTGTGCTGGCTGCCAGCTCCAGGGTCCTAGAGCCTGCCTGCTGCCTGATGTAGCAGAGCTGAGATTGTTCTCAGTCTGCTCATTCTCTGTGTACAGACATGAATGTCTGTGCACAGAGATGATGTAGCAGAGCTGAGATTGTTCTCAGTCTGCTCATTCCCTGTGTACAGTAACAGACATGAATGTCTGTGCACAGAGATGATGTAGCAGAGCTGAGATTGTTCTCAGTCTGCTCATTCCCTGTGCATAGAGATCTATATCTATACACAGGGGATGTAGCAGAGAGGACATCGCGTTTTGGACTGCGTCGGAGGGAAGAGGATTTTTTTAATTAAAGATGGAGTCCCTAATGGCTTTTTTTTTTATTTCTAATAAAAAATTTTCTTTGTGTTGTGTTTTTTTTAAAACAATTTAATAGAAATTCATGGCGGTCATGTCTAATATTGGCGTGACCGCCATAAATTTCGGGCTTAGGGCCAGCTGATAATACAAAGCTGGCCCTAACCTCTTTATTACCCAGCGTGCCACCGCCACCAGGGCCGCTGGAAGAGCGGGGTTCAGCGCCAGAGGATGGCGCTTCAATGAACGCGCCATCTTCTGGGGCGGCTGCGGGCTGCAATTTGCAGCGGGGGTGCCCAGAAAGCTTGGGCATCCCTGCGCTGCGAATTCCAGCCCCCAGCTGCTTAGCTGTACCTGGCTAGACATAGAAATTGCGCGGAGCCCCACGCATTTTTTTTTAATTATTTCATGAAATTCTGAGATTCTGACTCTGAGACTCTGACTCTGAGACTCTGACTCTGAAATTCATGAAATAATTAAAAAAAAAATGCGTGGGGCTCCGCGCAATTTCTATGTCTAGCCAGGTACAGCTAAGCAGCTGGGGGCTGGAATCCGCAGCGCAGGGATGCCCAAGCTTTCTGGGCACCCCCCGCTGCAAATTGCAGCCCGCAGCCGCCCCAGAAGATGGCGCGTTCATTGAAGCGCCATCCTCTGGCGCTGAACCCCGCTCTTCCAGCGGCCCTGGTAACGGTGGCACGCTGGGTAATAAAGAGGTTAGGGCCAGCTTTGTATTATCAGCTGGCCCTAAGCCCGAAATTTATGGCGGTCACGCCAATATTAGACATGACCGCCATGAATTTCTATTAAATTGTTTTAAAAAAAACACAACACAAGGAAAAATTTTTTATTAGAAATAAAAAAAAAAGCCATTAGGGACTCCATCTTTAATTAAAAAAATCCTCTTCCGTCCGACGCAGTCCAAAATGCGATGTCCTCTCTGCTACATCCCCTGTGCATAAATATAGATGTCTATGCACAGGGAATAAGCAGACTGAGAACAATCTCAGCTCTGCTACATCATCTCTGTGCACAGACATTCATGTCTGTACACAGGGAATGAGCAGACTGAGAACAATCTCAGCACTGCTACATCATCTCTGTGCACAGACATTCATGTCTGTACACAGGGAATGAGCAGACTGAGAACAATCTCAGCTCTGCTACATCATCTCTGTGCACAGACATTCATGTCTGTACACAGGGAATGAGCAGACTGAGAACAATCTCAGCTCTGCTACATCATCTCTGTGCACGGACATTCATGTCTGTACACAGGGAATGAGCAGACTGAGAACAATCTCAGCACTGCTACATCATCTCTGTGCACGGACATTCATGTCTGTACACAGGGAATGAGCAGACTGAGAACAATCTCAGCACTGCTACATCATCTCTGTGCACAGACATTCATGTCTGTACACAGGGAATGAGCAGACTGAGAACAATCTCAGCACTGCTACATCATGTCTGTGAGCAGGCGGGCTCTAGGACCCTGGAGCTGCACAGAGAAGACAGCTGGACTCGGCTCGCAAAGAAACAGCAGTTATCTGCGAGTTTCCCTGCTATCACTGGCACAGTAGCCAGTGATTACTCGCACGAGTCTAATGCAAACAATGGCAATCCGAGTGTTGTCAGCGTTTCTGACAAAACTAGGATTGATATTGATTTGCATTAGACTCGCGAGTAATCACTGGAAACTCGCCGAGTACCGAGTCCTGCGAGTCCCTTACTACTCACCGAGTAACGAGTCCTAGCGAGTAGATTCGCCCATCCCTAATCTCTTCCAAGGGGCATTGGAGTGCCTCCCAATTTGTGGCAGCCCTGCATAGGGCAACACTATGGGAGACCCACTTCCTAATAATTGGAACATTATTTATTAAGGCCCTCCTCCATGTCTCTTCCAAGGGGCATTGCAGTGCCGCCCAATTTTTGGCAGCCCTGCATAGGGCAACACTATGGGCGATCCAATTCCTAATAATGGGAGCATTATTTTATGAGGCCCTCCTCCATGTTTCTTCCAAGGGGTATTGGAGTGCCTCCCAATTTTTGGCAGCCCAGTATAGGCCAATACTATGGGAGACCCACTTCCTAATAATGGGAACATTATTTAATGAGGCCCTTCTCCACATCTCTTTTAAGAGGCATTGGAGTGCCTCCCAATTTTTTATTTTTTTTAATCTTTAATGTAATAAAAAAAAAACACCAACACTGTCTTGCAAGTGAGTATGAGCCCTTAATATTTTCCCTAGGAAAATCCATGTTGGTTTCATTTTTGTACATTTTATTGTGAGTCCGTAAAAGAGGTGTAATAGTCAGACAACATTGTTCACAGCAGTGACTTGGGAGTAATCTCTATACTCATTACAAATACTTTGTAATAATCACGCATTCATTACAAATAGCGAGTACAATCAGTGCCGGGACAAGGCATTTTGGTGCCCTAGGCAGGTAAGGCAAACGGCGCCCCCCCCGTGGCCACGCATTGGGCAATAAAGTCCACTTTTTTCTATTTTTTGTGCTGTTTTTCCTTTTTTTACACACTCTCTATTATATATTACATACACACACACACACACACACACACACTTGAGACTGCTGTGGGCTGAATACACAATAGCTGTATCAGTCACGGTTCTGATGATTCTTGGTGCCAGCACCAATCTGTCCACGGTGTTTCTGGAGAGCTGCAGCTTGCAGATTGCTTCAGGGTGCCCCCTTCCTGATCACCAGCGCTCCGGCATTCAGCCTGCTGAGCACTCAAACAACCCAGTCCATACTTCCAGTTAGCGGTTCATCACTTCCGGTTAGCGTTATAGAAATGAAGTTGCAACATCGTAGGATCAACGGTGTTTATTCCGTCTTCGTGTGGTCTTACATGGTGCGGGTGGGAGGACGGGGGGTTCTCAAATGGCCGTTTCACACCGCAAGTGGCGCTTCAACAGGCATATAGTCCACCATATGCCTGTTGACTATATGCCTGTTGAAGCGCCACCCCACAAAGAGTGAATAAACACCGCTGATTGTGTGTTGCAACTTCTTTTCTATAACGCTAAACACAATAGCTGTATATACAATAGAGAATACAGAATAGAGACAGCTGCTACCTGTATACACAATAGAGATGGCTGCGGACCGTATACACAATGGAGACTGCTGCTGGCTATACATATAATAGAGAATACACAATAGAAACTGCTGCTGGCCATACACAATAGAGAATACACAATAGAGACTACTGCTGGCCGTACACAATAGAGAATGCACAATAGAGACTACTGCTGGCCGTACGCAATAGAGATGGCTGCCAGCCATATAGACAACATCCCAACAGCCTCCCTCCATCCTGATAGTCTCCTTCCTTCCTTCCTCCATCCCGACAGCCTCACTTCATCGCGATAGCCTCCCTCCATCCCAACAATGTCCCTCCATCCTGACCGCCTCCCTCCATACTTCCTCCATCCCAACAGCGTTCCTCCATCCCGACAGACTCCCTCCATCCCGGCAGCCTCCCTCCATCCTGACGGCCTCCCTCCTTCTTTCCTCCATCCTGACCACCTCCCTCCATACTTCCTCCATCCCAACAGCGGTCCTTCATCCTGACAGCCTCCTTCTATCCCAATAGCCTATTCCATCCTGACAGCCTCTCTCCATCCTTCCTCCATACCAACAGCCTCCCTCCATCCTGACTGCATCCCTCCATCCTGACTCCATACCAACAGCCTCCCTCCATCCTGACTGCATCCCTCCATCCTGACAGCCTCCCTGTCTCCCCACAGCCTCCCTGTCTCCCCACAATCTTCCTGTCTCCCCACAGTCTCCCTGTCTCCCCCACAGCCACCCTGTCTCCCCCACAGCCTCCCTGTCTCCCCACAGCCTCCCTGTCTCCCCACAGCCTCCCTGTCTCCCCACAGCCCCCCTCTCTTCCCATAGCCTCCCTGTCTCCCCACAGCCTCCCTGTCTCCCCAAGTCTCCCTGTCTCCCCCACAGCCTCCCTGTCTCCCCCACAGTCCTCACCGTCTCCCCCCACAGCCTCCCTGTCTCCCCCTCAGCCTCCCTGTCTCCCCCTCAGCCTCCCTGTCTCCCCCACAGCCTCCAGCATAACTTACCATTGGATGAGAGCTGTGGATGCAGAGCAGGGGTGCCGGAGCCCGGAGGGCACATCTGCAGGACGCTGTCTGCGAGGGGTAGCTGCGGGCCTGCGGCAGCTAGCGGTGGGCGCCGCCATGTTCTTTGTGACCGGCGCCCACTAAAGGTACCTTTACACGCCGCTACAACAGGATGGATACCAACCGCTACTTCACGTGCACGAGCACGCCCAAACGGTTACAAACGGTAAACGCACCCTCTTTACACGCCGCCACAAGGTGCGCTACGCTACGCTACATCTACAGCTAGCTACATCGCCGGGTGTCTCAAGTAGCCATCTGTAGCTCATTTACACACCGCTACAAACAGCTACTATGGGCGTACCTGGTGCAGCAGGGACAGCACATAGGCGTGCTACAATTGTGGATTACGAGACGTCCGTACGCTGATAGGACAAAGCAATAATACCATGATTGGCCAGGCATCGCAGGAGGCTGATTAATACTTGACGCTCGAGCAATTGTGTAGTGTGACTCGTCAGCTCCTTAAATATGCCGCCCTGTGCGGCGACAACCAATCGCAACGCAGGAGCTTCCTCCAATGATCACTGAAGGGGCGCGGTAACCCGGAGCCTGTGTCACGCCCCAGCTACATAGCATGGTGTAGGAACAACCCTTCTGTTCCTTCTTTACACGCCGATACAGCTCGCTACAATCGGCTTTGTTGCCATCTGTTTATGGGCAGTGCACGGATACAGATGTATCTGTAGCCGGCTGTGTCGTCCCGTCTTCAGACGCCGCTACTGCGGGCGATATTGGCGCGACAAGCTACATTTGTAGCCTGTAGCGGGTTGTATCCATCCTGCAGTGGCGGCGTGTAAAGGTACCTTAACAGTACAGCCGGTCGGTGGAAGCTGAGACTTCAACAAAATGGCCGCGGCTATTGTGTAGAGGTCTCAACCTCTATTGACCGGCTGTACAGTTAGTGGGCGCCAGCCACAAAAAACATGGCGGCGCCCACCGCTCCCTGCCGAAGCTTCTCCCCGCAACTCCAGGGCCAGGCGGCGGTGACCGGACTCCGGTCAGGCGGGAATGCGCCCTGCCCAAGATGGCGCCCTAGGCGATCGCCTAGTTTCGCCTAGCTGTCGTCCCGGCCCTGAGTACAATGTAAGTCAATGGGAAATGTAAGTAATTTTCTGCTGGACCGTACAAAGAGGTCTAGGGGCCTGAGGAAAAGGCTGAAATGGATGGGAAAGGGATGAAACAGAATGGGAATTGCCTGAAGAATATGCCTGCATGTATTTCTGACTCACATATGGTTTGTGGGAATAACTTTGTCGCAGATACACAAGAACAACTACCAAACCTAACCTAAATCGCATTTAACAGGCCAAAAGGGTTCGGAAAAAGTTTTTCCTGCCCAATCACTTTTATATGAACCTCAAAATCACCCGTGATACCCCACCATAGGACCCCTCGATGAACTATGAAACTGCTCTAACTTTCTCATGCAAAATTAATCTTTATTTTCAAACTGCATCAATTTACATTGAATTCAGTACCATTAAAATTACAAGCTACAAATGTTTATCCATTTAATTCCACAACAGTATATATGGGTGCTCACCACAGCCTTATTGCACTGACAGCATAACAAACTGTTTAACACAGCCCCAACTTAATAACATGTGCTGCATGGGTTAATAGCTATTCCCTATCCACAAACCACTATGCTTCTGTGGCGCCCCGCACCGAGTGCGTCACAGGAGGGTATTGCAGCCATAAAAGCAGCAGCAATATTCTCTGACCCAGCAATCACACAGTTAACTCAGAGATCCATACCCTGCATGCATCACCTAGCATAGAGGGCCAATCAGGTCCTGATGGGGGGAGTGTAAGGGTAGTGTGTAGTGGAAAGTTTAGAACAATTAGTGAGTAGAGTAGAGCCCAGCTAGAGAGTCTGGAACAGCAACCTAGAAGACCTCTGCAGATTCCCAGCTCTGCAACCTAGGAGAGGGGGTTGCATAGTCTCGTGCGGCCCCCTGGCCACCTTCTACCGCTATCTCCCTACCGTCACCACGGTTGAGCACCATTACTCCCGGTGCATAACCAACCGATCTATGGGCATCAAAATGCGGGCTCAAAATCATCCCGAGCCCATCTACAGCCGGTTTGCTGGTACCAAAGCTAGCAGCAGTTCAGCTCTCCTATGCGAACCAGAGGAGTGGAGGGATCGCTTTACAGGAGCACCCCACCATCGCCAAATCCAGTCGTCTAACCAGCGGTGTACCCACCAAGGGACCCAAGGCTCCCCAAAGCATCCGGAACGTATACCCCGGATAGAGCATTCAAGCAGCCTCCCTGTACCCGATCTGGTATTCCTGGGCGACAACGGCACAGTACTTAGATAGAATGTTGGAACACCGCGGATCTCTGAGAGCACACTGGTCATTGCTGAGTCAACCCAGTCCAGTACCTACAAACTGTATACTATGTACTGCCTGCTGGTTACAGTAAAGAACCCGTTACAGAGACTTAAAGTGTCCGTGCCTTCTTATGAACTGTTCATCCGCATGCTAAGGTAACCGCAGCTGCCTCACAACATCTTGTGCAGCTCCAGCCTTCGTGGGGAGCGTTCCATCTTGCTGCATTCCATCCCCCGGAGGCCCCGCAGCGTCGGTAAGATTTACCGAATCTCTCATAGGTGGCGTCACGACAAATTAACCCCTTAATCTGTTCCCACAAGACGTCTTCACTTTTGATCTGCACTCAACCGAGCCCCACTACCGGCAGGCGCGGCACCCCGTGACAAGGAGGAAGGAAACGTCTGTCTAAACCGGAGTCCCGGCCACGGTGAGTCACTCCTTCCCATAGGGCCACCCATCAACCATCTGTATCAAGTTACAGCTTAGTTATTTACGTGTGTCTTAATGGGCTGGTTTTCAGCTGTCCTCCTGGTGTGTCACCCACCCGGTCTGCCTAATCACTTCTATAGAAGGCTAAATTACAAAGAGAAAGAAAAATATATCTCTTTTAGCATTTGTTCACACGTACTGTTGTGGCTTACTTTTGCCTTTTACAGTTGGGAGGGTTCCTCTGTCATACATAATTTTTAGTTATATATTCCACAGGACTTTACAAGGCTAGCTACAACGTACCAGTAGATATGTTGATCTTTGACCTCAGAGGCCTCACGTGGTCTTGTATCATACGTTTTGAAGGGACCGCTCTTACTTAGACATTTAGGCGGTCCCTCCCTCATTGATACTGTGATAGTGGAATGCATATTCCATAGCAGTTTACAATGTGCCCATTGTAGCATTGGGCTTCACCCTCCTCCTCCTCTACCACCTCCCCCTTCTCCTCCTCTGTGACATTTTGTGGCCCTAAATTCAAATGTTCAAAGGGCTTGCAGTAGACAGGAACTTGTTTGCTGAGGGCCCAGAGCTGGCCCTGTAACGTACGTTTTAGAGGGACAGTTCTTACTTAGATATTTTGGAGGATCTTCCTCTATACATTTGGTGCTGAAACCACTGCCTTAGGAATAACACAGCATAAGCAAAGCCATGGTTGCTGGCTCTGAAGGTCATCTGATCTCTACATTAGGGAGGGCCCTCCTTTATTCATTTGGGAAGGCCTTCCATACATTTGAGAAGTGGCAGGGGTTGATGCGCAAGTATTTGAGAACCCACGGCCAGAAGAAAGCCACTTTGAGGAATTTTATTTACTGTCTTCAGATGTCGAGGATGATGATGATGCAACACAGTTGCCATCAGGTCAGCCTACAATGTCAATTGTGAAAGAGGATGACATGGAAGAGGAGTTGGTCGATGATGAGTCCACTGATCGAACCTGGACCATTGGCACGCCTAGCCAGCACAGGAACACAGAAAAAGATTGATATGTAACACCAACTCTAGTTTCAAGGGGTAGTGGTTTGACCAGACAAAGAACTAGGTGAACTGTTCCCAAGAGCACCCCACTGTAGCTCAAGTCGGAGCATGGTGGCATTCTTATTGAAAGTCTTTCGGAGAAAAACAATGTACGGTAATCTGTAGCATCTGCCATACCAAGCTGAGCAAAGGTCAGGGCAAAGGCAACCTGAGAACCATGAGAATACATAACCACATGGCAGCCAAGCACCCCAGTAGGCGGGCGGCACACTAGGGTACAAAATCTGTGTCTGCAGGTCAAACAACTATCATGTTGCCTGTGCCTTGTCTTTGGCAATATGCTGTCAATGAAGCAGGCGCTCATACCTCCTGCACACAAGGTGCGGTTGCACAGCAGAAGCAAACATCAACCTCATCCACTTAGTTGTCCAAGCAAAGTGTCAAGTTGTCCATACCAGAGAGCTTGAAAAGGAAGCATAAATAACCATCCAGGCACAAATACTAAAACCGCACATTGCCAAATTGCTATCTGGGGAGATGTTGAAATTTAGGCTTGTGGGAACAGAAAGTTTACATGATCTCTTGCCAGTGGCTACCCCACGATACTCGGTTCATAGCCGCCACTATCTTAGCTGGTGTGCTGTCCATGACTTAGATAAGCATGCGTGAAACTATTTCAACCGTGCTGTCACCAACACTGTAACTAGAAAGGTCGACATAACAACAGACACATGAAGATGTTGCTGTGGACAGCCAGGAATGAAACATTTCTGTGACATCACACAGAGTGAACCTGGTGGAGGATGAGACAGAGTGACAACATGGGACATCACACATCCTACACACGCCAAGAGTAGTCGGCCCAACTTCCATCATGGTTTCCATCTACTTATATGCCAGTTTCTGTATCTCCTCCTCATCCTCCATGTCATTCTGCAGCCCTCAAATTAATTGTTCAGAGGGCCTGCAAACCTGAGTTTGCTGAGGGCCCCGAAATAGGCATTTTTTTGTACATGTTTGGGAGGGCCTTGTACACATTTTGGAGGGCCCGCCTTTATACATTTGGGAGGGCACTCCTCTATTCATTTGGTACTGAAATCACTGCCTTAAGAATAACACAGCGTAAGGAAAGCCATGGTTGCTGGCAATGAAGGTCATCTCATCTATACATTAGGGAGGGCCCTTCTTTATACATTTGTGAGGGCCCTTCTCTATACTTTGGGAAGGGTCCTTCTCTATTCATTTGGGAGGGCCCGCTATACATTTTACGGGGCCCTCCTCTGTACATTTTGGAGGGCCCTCATCTATGGGCCTGCTTGTGTATGTGATAATGGCAGTAAGCTGGTGGCGTCTTTAAGAGTCAGTAAGCTGCTACACATGCCATGCATTGCTCACAAATGTACCGTATTTCCCGGCGTATAAGACGACCCCCAACTTTTCCACTTAAAATATGGACTTTGGGATATACTCGCCGTATAAGACTACCCCCTCTTCTACGGTATGATTCCCACTATGACCCCCACACAGTATAATGGACCCACATATAGAATAATGGCCCCTACATCTCTTCACACTGTATTATGGCCCCCACACAGCCCTAAAATAGCCCTGCATAAAGTATAGAGGCTCCCTCATACCCCTTCAAGTATTATCATGCTCCCACAGAGCCCTCTAAGTATTATAATGGCTTCCATATAGTATAATTGTCTTCGTAAGTTATAATGCATCATCAAAGTCCTCCATATATTATAATGCACCCCGTAGTCCTCCATATAGTGCAATGCACGCCATAGTCCTCTAGATAATATAATGCACCCCATAGTTCTCCATATAGTGTAATGCACCCCCATAGTCCTCCATGTACTATAAACATGTACTCCATGTACTATAAAGAGTGTAATGTGACAGCGCTGGGGTGGGTGGAAAGGGTGAGTGACACAGAGTGGGGGACATACCAGCTCCAGATGAGGCGATTTAAGAGAGACAGAGATGGGGATATGCCAATGTGAAGGGGAGGGGGTAGGTGACATGGAGAGGGTTGTGCCAGTAGTGGTGGGGGAGTACAGCCCCCATCAACCCCCAATATTACTCTGCAGCCACACACACACACACACAGACATACACACAGTCAGACACACAATAAGACACACACACAGTCAGACATACACACAGTCAGACACACACACACAGTAAGACACACACACACAGACAGTTAGACACACACACAGTCAGACATACACACAGTCAGACACAGACACACAGTAAGACACACACACACAGACAGTCAGACACACACACAAGTCAGACACAGACACACAGTAAGACACACACAGTCAGACATACACACAGTCAGACACAGACACACAGTAAAACACAGACACACAGTAAGACACACACACACACAAAATCAGTCAGACACACACACACACAGCCAGACATACACACAGCCAGACATACACACTGTCACCAGACCCTGCCGGAGCTTACCGCTGCCACCACCGCTGCACGTAACCAGGCACCGTAGAATCAGGCGGCTGCTGGCGTCTGATTGGCCCTGGCATTACCGTACATCCACACAGAGCGGCGCAGATTACCTCCTTACAGGAGATGTACGGTAATGCTGCGGCCAATCAGACACCAGCAGCCGCCTGATTGGCTGATGGCTTATTACCATACATCTATGGAGCCCGGCGGCTAAGTACACGGCGGCGGTGGCAGCGGGAAGCTCCGGGGGACATGGACGGCAGAGGCAGGTGAGTATTTTTTGTTTTTTTTGTGCCTGCACTGCACCGCTCATTTTCGGGGGGTGGGGGCTTAAATCAAGCAGCGTGGGCCCCCTGCAGATGCTGGCAATTTTTTTCTCCACTAGGTACCCGGCGTATAAGACGACCCCCGACTTGGAAGAAGATTTTTAGGGGTTAAAAAGTCGTCTTATACGCCGTAAAATACGGTAACCTAGTTGTTCAGATATGAACAAAAAACATACTCTGACTTGCAGTACATAAATCAGAAGGTGTGCCGTATTATTGCCCATCAACACCATTCCTCTACCGCTTTTGCTGGTTTTGCAGTGCTGCAAAACTGCTTTAACTTGACAAGGCAACTCATTTGCAACCTGCATATGCGGTTGAACAGAACATATCATATGTTGTTGAAGATTAGTGAGCAGCAGAGGGCTGTAGATGATTACCAGCTTCAAAATGAGACTCACACACCACACATAACAACTGCCAATTGGTTGTGGATGAATTACATTTGTGAAGTTCATGAGAACTTTGAGTGCTGCACCAAGCTTGTGAGTGGTGAGCTGTCAGTCAATCATCAGCACACCCATCGCGCTGCTGTGTCTGTTGAAATAATCATTGCATAATCTCAAAGAGTAGGTTTTGGAAGACCAACATGTGGCTATGGATCAAGATTTCCCAATGAGTGATACTACCCAGCCCAGCCAATATTCTGAGGAAACATTGGGTGATGAGGAGGGAGAGGACTTGTTTTTCTGTGCTAACAAGGGGACTCCCATTGCTTCAGAGGTGACTCCCAACCGCAGCTTGGATAGGCTGGAGAAGAGGATGTTGAGGCGAGGCAGCGTGAGGAGAGGATGGGTAATGTTCCTTGTGTTGGTGACACAGAACCTTTGCCTGTTTGAAGGTTAGCTCACATGACACAGTTTGAGTATAAGTGTCTGTTTTAAGACCCTTGCAAGATACACATTTTCACCAACAACCTATACTGATTAGCTACCTTTCTCGACCGACACTACAAGGAGAAAATTTCTTCTCTCCTCTTGGAGTTACAAAAGGGTTGCAAAATGGAATCCTTCAAGAGGTGCCATTGTACATCACTTGCTGAAAACATCACCCTCTGACAAAGCTGGCGGCAGAGCTACTGGCTCTTTTCAAGAGCAAGGATTAATGAGGAGATACATGCACACCTGCTACAACCGAGGTGTGGGAAAATGTGCACAAACTGGGCCATTTTCAATATATCAGCATATCAGCAAGGACTATCTGTGCCAGTAGCATTGCCAATGAGATAGAAGTTGAACAAGATGCTTATGGGATACTTAAGTGACCATACCTGCATTATTCATGATGATTCCCTGCCCTTTAATTGTTGTGTGTCCCAGCTGAACACTTGGTCTCACTTCTCCTTATATGCTTTGGAGATGTTGGCCTGAATTGCTGCTAGTGTCATGTCAGAGCGTATTTTCTGTTATGGTGGGGAAATCAATCATCACTGATAGGCGCACATGACTCTCCACATAAAATGCAGGCAGACATATGCTGCTTAAATTCAAGAAGGACTAGATGTATACCTAGTTTGTAATCGAGTCCCTCCAAATGACAGCAACACAATTTAAATTCCAGAAAACAGTTAACTTTTAAAAATGATGTGAACTACAGATGACCAAACTTTATGACCAAACCTTTGCCCACTATATAGCAAAAAGGTCAATGAAATACTGAACCAAATTTAAATCAATGTTGTCACGATAGTGGTTCACCAATGCAGAGCTTCAACGTTAATCAGGATTACGGAGATGAGTAACACGTGTGGGCATGGTGCTGAGAGAGCCTGGGTAAAATCACAAAACACACAACACACACACCACAAGAAATGTCTCCCCATTTGAAAAAAATATGCCCAGATTGCACTAAAGTAGCATCAATTCACCCACAATAAAAAGTGCAATTCAACAAAATACCTCTGTTAACATTTTGAAATTGCTGCGGGCACACGTTGCTCCCCACTCGATTGCTGGAATGTGTGCAAACAAAACTGTGTATTACAGCAAAACCACTGTCACTTCCTGTGTGTTCAGGAAGCATGCCCTGATGCCACCTCCACACAACCTACAAGCAAAATGTAACCCTTAAAACTGACAGGGGGAACATTGAATAGTGTGTGGTTTCTGCCAAACAGCATTACATGGTAGTAGTACTAACTAGGATTTTACAAGCACTATAGGAAAATGGCCTGGTGGTTGCTTGGTAGTAGGCAGTAGGAAATGTTTGGACTACTGCTTTGTGGAGGGCAATAACCACCTTTTTAAGTGGAGTATTGTGGACAGCAGATGGCAGGCTGGCACCACAAAAACAATGTGGAAATTAGGCTGGTTTGTGCTTGGTAGCAGGCAGCAGGAAATGTTTGGACTGTGGAGGGCATTAACTGCCTTTTTAAGTAGAGTATTGTGGACAACAAAAGGTAGGCTGTCATGCTAAAAACAGCGGGGAAAAATGGCCTGCTGCGTGCATAGTAGTAGACAGTAGGAAATGTTTGGACTACTGTTTTGTGGAGGGCAATAACCTCCTTTTTAAGTGGAGTATTGTGGACAGTAGAAGGCAGGCTGTCACCCTAAAAACAGCAGGGGGAAATGGCCTGCTGCATGCTTGGTAGCAGGTGGTAGGAAATGTTTAGACTACTGTTTTGTGGAGGACAATAACCGCCTTTTTAAGTGGAGTATTGTGGACAGGAGAAGGCAGGCTGTCACCCCAAAAACAGCGGGGAAAAATGGCCTGCTGCGGTCATGGTAGCAGGCAGTAGGAAATGTTTGGACTACTGCCTTGTGGAGGGCAATAACCGCTTTTTAAACTGGCTGTCATACCAAAAACAGCAGGAAAAAAATCATTTCTTGTGTGTCTTCAGCTCTGAAAAATTATTTTTGGGGTTATTATGAAGCTACTAAGCGGTTCGTTTACACTGTCCTTGCTCAAGTATCTCTCCCTCCCTGTTGTTTGACTCTGTTCTGTATCTGCAGTTCTCAAAAGAGCTATAGTTTTGGTGGTATTATGGAGCTACTGAGCGGCTCTTTTAAGGTGCACTTGTCAGGTGGTTTATGCCCCTCCAGCTATCACTGTCTGTCCCTGCAGCTTTATAATACTATTCTAATCATCCCTGTCTGAGCTCATAGTATGATGGTAATGGTGGAAAAAAAAGTATTTATAAACTTACATTTCAGTCTACACCTTGATGAAGGTAGACTGTCTGGCAGGATAATAGTTAACTCACTATTAACTTGCATGACTAAAGGACCCGTGTGATGTAACGGTCATGTGATCATAGTGGGCGGAGCTAAGCAAGCAAACCTTATTATGTCCTATGGGGACTTAGTCACATGGTTATGACATCACATCAGGTCTCCCAACATGTTCTAACATACAGCTGAAATGTTAACTATTAACCTGCCAGAAAGTCAACAGTCTACAAGATGTAGACTGTGTCTCATTTACATGAGAAAATGTAAGTGTATAAATGCTTTTTTTTCACCTTTCAACTTACACTATGAGCTCAGACAGGGATAATTAGACTAGTATTATAAAGCCGCAGCTACAGACAGTGATAGCTGGGGGGACATAAACCACCTGACAGGTTCCCTTTAAACTGTCAATGCTCGAATATCTCTGCCTACATCTTCTACACTGATGTAGAATGCACTAGAGGTAGCCCTCAAAAGAGCTTTTGTGTTATGAAGAGGCCTACACACTCTCTCCCTAGCAGTTGAGCGATCTCTCCGTGTGCTTCTCCAATGCTGTCTCCAGATGTAATGCGAGCAAAATAACGGCAGCAGGGCTTAAGTTGACCCTTAACACTGGGCGGCCAACCAATCACAGCAAAGCCACAACCGAGATGTGTGCGGCATTACTGTGATAGTTTAAGAAACCAAGCATGTTTAGTGGCTGCAAAAAAAGGTGTCAAAACTGCAGGGCGGGAAATCCGAATATAGCGAGGTGAATACACAAATACTAATGAGAATAACAAGTAATTCGAGTACCGTACTATGCATGCGAATAGAAACAAATACACTTGCTCATAACTATTTAAAAGTCTACCTATCAGTTTAAGGCTACATTCAAACATGTGTGTGGCACATTATGGTTCTGTTAATTCTCTCCTTGTACAGCACAATGACCCAATGAATTTTATTGAACCACATATACATATATCAGTTTAAAAAAATAGAACTGTATCTCCAGTCTATGAGACTCAAAGCTATTCTATTTATCTTTTTTTGCGAATTAGATTTGGCCACTAATGTCTATGGGGATGATAGATAGTGATAAGCGAGTACCATAATATTCATAATCGCTATATTCTAAATGAGTACTTCGTTCCGAATAGCAAGTACAATGCCAGTCAATGGGAAATGCGAGTAATTTTCTGCTGGACCCTACAAAGGGGTCTAGGGGCCTGAGGAAAAGGCTGAAATGGATGGGAAAGTGATGAAACAGAATGAGAAGAGCCTGGAGAATATGCTTACATGCATTTCTGACTCACATATGGTTTGTGGGAATATGTTTGCGGCAGTATTACGCCACTTTTACAGATAAAAAGAACAACTACTTAACCTAAATTGCACTTAACAAGCCAAAAAGTTTAAGACAGTTAATCCTGCATAATCTCTTGAATATAAAGCTAAACGAACCAGAGAAACAAATAAATATTGCTTTTAGCGTTTGTTCACATGTAGTGTTGAAGCTTTTTTCACCTTTTACATTGGGAGGGCCCTGACATACATTTTGTAGGTCTCTCTGCCATGCATCATTTTTAGTTACCTATTCCCCAGCACTTTACAAGGCCAGCTACAACTCACCAGTAGGTATGTTGATCTTTGACCTCAGAGGCCTTAGGTGGCCCTTTAGCTTGCATTTTGAAAGGACTGCTCTTACTTAAGACATTTGGGCGGTCCGTCCCTGAGTGATACACAGATAGTGGAATACATATTCCATAGCAGTTTACAATGTGCCCATTGTAGCTTTTGGGCTTCACCCTTCCTCCTCCACCTCCTCCACCGCCATGTTATTCTGCGGCCCTAAGTTCAAATATTCAGAGGTCCTGCAGTAGGCAAGAGACCTGAGTTTGATGAGGGCCCAGAGATGGCCCAGTAACCTACATTTTGGATGGACTGCTCTTACTTAAACATTTGGGCAGTCCCACCCTCATTGACACTGTGATAGTGGAATACATATTCCATAGCCATCTACAATGTGCCCATTGTAGCATTGGGCTTCACTCTCCTCCTCCACAATCACGTTCTCTACTGCCATGTGATTCTGCGACCCTAAATTCAAATGTTCAGAGAGCCTGCAGTTGGCAGGAAATCTGAGTTTGCTAAGGGCCCAGAGATGGCCCTGTAACATACATTTTCGAGGGACCGCTCTTATTTAGACATTTGGGTGGACCCTCATTCATTGACACTCAGATAGTGGAATGCATTTTCCATAACAGTTTACAATGTGCCTATTGTAGCATTGGGATTGACCCTTCTCCTCCTTTTCCTTCTCCTCCACTTCCATGTGATTCTGCAGCCCTAAATTCATATGTTCAGAGGGACTGCAATAGGCAGGACACCTGAGTTTGCTAACGGCCCAGAGATGGCCCTGTAATGAGCGTTTTGGAAGGGCCGCTCTTATGTAGATATCTGGGTGATCCCTGCCTCATTGACACTCAGATAGTGGAATACATATTCCTTACCAGTTTACAATATGCCCATTATAGCATTGGGCATCTCCCTCTTCATTCTCCACCTTACACCTCCTCCACCACCATGTAATTCTGCAGTCCTAAATTCAAATGTTCACAGGTCCTGCAATAGGCAGGAAGCCTGAGTTTGCTGAGGGCCCAGAGATGGCCCTGTAGCATACGTTTTGGAAGGGCCACTCTTACTTAGACATTTAGGCGATTGACACTCAGATAGTGGAATACATATTCCATAGCAGTTTACAATTTCACCCTCCTATTCTTCCTCCTCCTCATCCACTTCCACCTTCTCCACCATGTGATTCTGCAGCCTTAAATTAAAATATTCAGAGGTCCTGCAGTAGGCAGGAAACCTGAATTTACTGAGAGCCCTCATGTGACCCTGTAACATACGTTTGGAAGTGCCCTCCTCTAGACATTTTGGGGGTCCTTTTTGTGCACATTTGAAAGTGCCCTCACTTATTCATATTGCAGGGCCCTCAGTCTATTATGTAATTCATTTAAGGGCAGAGACTAAATGGAAAAAAGCACAAAATATGGAGTAATAGAAGGTAGCAGTGAATGCAGCCTGCGATCCTCAGGTTTGGGTGAACTCTGTGAACCGGCAAAACAAAGCTCACTAGTCAACTGGATGACGTGCTCAAATATATCTCTTTTGCAAGTCAATAGACAAAGGATATATGGTGCCCCCTCCAGGATGGGTTGGAGAAGCTTCTCCAAATGGCTAAGAAATTGTGATTGGCTAGGGTCACACATGAGCCCTGGATTCGCTAAAAGCTTCAGTTTTTCATCTTAGAATTTTGTGAAAAATGGCTCCAATGCAAAAAACGCATTGTCTAAAGTGCACTAAAAAACGCTATGTGGTTTTGTAGCGGGCACCAAAAACGCTGCTAGCAGCGTTTTTGGGTGCAGTAAAAAAATGCATAATATTTTTTTAACAATGGGGTCCTATGGGAAACATACATATAAGTACCATGTGTTAACGCATACATTAACACATAGCGTTTTTGGGATGCAAAAATAGCATTTTCCAAAAACAGAATCAGCTTTTGGAAAGGCAGAAAAACGGACTGCAATGTGACCCTAGCCATTGGCAATATTCCCCAGATTATATAGGAAGAGAAGACTTCTTGCTACTCTACTACTTGGTCCACTGCAAAATGTGCATTGTATTTCCAAAAACTACTCCTGGGCTCTGTGTGATAGGTACAGGAAAATACCATGACAAGGGCCTCACTTGACAAACATTATCTATGGCTAGGGTCACATTTAAAACAAGAATTGCATTCACCGCATCCGGATCCGGATGCGGTGAACGCAATGCCGGGCACACACATTTTTTTACAAAAATGTGTGCAGAATACCGCACTGCAGTAACCAGATGGCTCAGGATGTGTAATCCTGAGCCATCCGGCAACTGCATAGTTTGCGCATCCCGGCTATTGCCGGGATTAGCAAACTGTCCTATGCCTATTAAAGTGTTAAATTTAGTGCCTAAAGGAATGTTTCAGGTCTGTAGGGGGGGCTTAGACCCCCTATAGACCGGCCGCCCACTCCGGTGGGCTTCTACTGTAAAGTCCCCATGGCACGGGCTCCTCTGAGCTCCGTGCATGTAACCCCTACCTCCCGCCTCCCGTATCTGTACAGAGGGGTGCCTGCACCCCTCTGTTAGAATTATCCCTAAATGTGGCATCAACAGATTACAGTAATAAAGTTGTATAGTTACGGCATTCTTCCAGTTCTGTCACGATCTATCTATGGGCGGGGCTTTGTTGTTCTGCCGCCGCCCATGGAATGATGATGCCCGCCTCCTCTGGCCTTCACCCTGTGTTTTCAGGGCGGCCGCATCATGAAAGGGGCGGGGCTACCGGCGCGTCATTCCTCCCCTATGAAGTTCGCACACAGAGCTGCCTGCCACACACCCTTACAAGGTGAGATTTTCCTGTGCTCTCCTGCGTCCTCCCTAGAGGTATGTACACATTGGCAGGTTTTTAACGTAGTACTAGGGACAGAGTTAGGACTGTCTCTACCAGGGCCCACCGTGAAGTTGGTGAGGCAGCTTACTGTACGTTTTCTTGCAAAAACGTATAAACCAAAAGGCCCTGTTTTTTTGTCGCGGCACTTGCTATTTATAATTTTTACAGCAGAGCGCCTTTTGTGTGACACTTATAACGGTTTTTGCATTTGTTTTTTCATGTTTTTGGTGGGGATTGGTCGCAGTTCACACTGCTGCTTCCAATGTGTGCAGACTCATATTCTTTGGCTTCATGTTTAATCCTGCTGGTACAGCAGAAATTGGAGGCACCTGCCCCTCCCCTATGAAGTCTGCACACAGATGCCTGCCACACACACCCTTACAAGGTGAGATTTTCCTGTGCTCTCCTGCCTGCAGTAACCATGGCTCAACTATGAGGTATCATTTTGATACCCGTATTCTATGTGGTCACATGCAGTATTAAGTGTTAACTGTAGTACTAGGGACAGAGTTAGGACTGTCTCTACCAGGGCCCACCGTGAAGTTGGTGAGGCAGCTTACTGTAACGTTTTCCTTGCAAAAACGTTAAACCAAAAGGCCTGTTTTTTGTCGCGGCACTTGCTATTTATAATTTTTACAGCAGAGCGCCTTTTGTGTGACACTTATACGGTTTTTTGCATTTGTTTTTTCATGTTTTTGGTGGGGATTGGTCGCAGTTCACACTGCTGCTTCAATGTGTGCGACTGCAAATTCTTGGCTTCACTTTAATCACTGCGGTACAGCATGAAATGGAGGCTAACCTGCCCCTCCCCTATGAAGTCTGCACACAGAGCTGCCTGCCACACACCCTTACAAGGTGAGATTTTCCTGTGCTCTCCTGCGTCCTCCCTAGAGGTATGTACACATTGGCAGGTTTTAACGTAGTACTAGGGACAGAGTTAGGACTGTCTCTACCAGGGCCCACCGTGAAGTTGGTGAGGCAGCTTACTGTACGTTTTCTTGCAAAAACGTATAAACCAAAAGGCCCTGTTTTTTGTCGCGGCACTTGCTATTTATAATTTTTACAGCAGAGCGCCTTTTGTGTGACACTTATAACGGTTTTTGCATTTGTTTTTTCATGTTTTTGGTGGGGATTGGTCGCAGTTCACACTGCTGCTTCCAATGTGTGCAGACTCATATTCTTGGCTTCATGTTTTAATCCTGCTGGTACAGCAGAAATTGGAGGCACCTGCCCCTCCTCCTATGAAGTCTGCACACAGAGCTGCCTGCCACACACCCTTACAAGGTGAGATTTTCCTGTGCTCTCCTGCGTCCTGCCTAGAGGTATGTACACATTGGCAGGTTTTTAACGTAGTACTAGGGACAGAGTTAGGACTGTCTCTACCAGGGCCCACCGTGAAGTTGGTGAGGCAGCTTACTGTACGTTTTCTTGCAAAAACGTATAAACCAAAAGGTCCCTCTTTTTTGTCGCGGCACTTGCTATTTATAATTTTTACAGCAGAGCGCCTTTTGTGTGACACTTATACGGTTTTTGCATTTGTTTTTTCATGTTTTTGGTGGGGATTGGTCGCAGTTCACACTGCTGCTTCCAATGTGTGCAGACTCATATTCTTTGGCTTCATGTTTAATCCTGCTGGTACAGCAGAAATTGGAGGCACCTGCCCCTCCCCTATGAAGTCTGCACACAGAGATGCCTGCCACACACCCTTACAAGGTGAGATTTTCCTGTGCTCTCCTGCGTCCTGCCTAGAGGTATGTACACGTCACTTAGAGTATTCACACTTGCTGGTTTATGTAGTATAGGACAGAGTTAGACGTCTCTACAGGCCACGAAGTGGTGAGGGTACTGTACGTTTGCAAAGTAACAAAAGCCTGTTTTTGTCGCGCACTTGCTATTATTTTCAGCAGGCGCTTGTGTACAATACGTTTGATTGTTTCATGTTTGGGGGTGTCGCATTCACTGTCTTCAGTGTGCAGACTACTTTGGCTCATTTTATCTGCGTACGAATTGGAGACCTCCTCCAGAAGTCTGCCACAGAGCGCCTGCAACACCCTTACAATGAGATTTTCTGTGCTCCTGCGTCTGCTAGAGTTACAATGAGTTTAAGTAGTTAGGAGAGTTAGCGTCTACCAGGCCACGAAGTGTAGGCAGTATGACGTTTTTGCAAAACGATAACCAAAAGCCTTTTTGTCGCGCATTGTATATAATTTACAGCGGCGCCTTTTTGTGAATTAGGTTTTGCATTTGTTTTTCATTTTGTGGGATGGTCGCATTCACACTGGTTCAATGGTGCAGATATTCTTTGGCTTCTGTTTATCCTGCTGTACAGCAGAAATTGAGGCACCTGCCCCTCCTATGAGTCGCACACAGAGTGCCTGCCACACACCTTAAAGGTGAGTTTCCTGTGCTCTCCTGCGTCCTGCTAGGTATGTACCATTGGCAGGTTTTAAGTAGTATAGGGACAGAGTTAGGACTGTTCTACCAGGCCCACCTGAAGTTGGTGAGCAGCTTACTGTACGTTTTCTTGCAAAGTAAACCAAAAGGCTGTTTTTTGCCGGCACTTGCTTTTAATTTTACAGCAGAGGCCTTTTGTGTACACTATACGTTTTGCATTTGTTTTCATGTTTTGGTGGGATTGGTCCGTCACACTGTGTTCCAATGTGTGCAGATCATATTTTTGGCTTCATGTTAATCCTGTGGTACGCAGAAATTGGAGGCACTGCCCCTCCATGAAGTCTGCACACAGAGCTGCCTGCACCACCTTACAAGGTGAGATTTTCCTGTGCTCTCCTGTCCTGCCTAGAGTATGTACACATTGCAGTTTTAATAGTACTAGGACAGAGTAGGACTGTCTCTCAGGGCCACCTGAGTTGGTGAGGCAGCTTACTGTAGTTTCTTGCAAAACGTATAAACCAAAAGGCCTTTTTTGTCGCGCACTTGCTATTATAATTTACAGCAGAGCGCCTTGGGACACTTATACGGTTTTGCATTGTTTTTTCATGTTTTTGGTGGGATTGGTCGCAGTCACATGCTGTTCCAATGTGTGCAGACTCATATTCTTTGCTTCATGTTAATCTGCTGTACAGCAAAATTGGAGGCACCTGCCTCCTATGAAGTCTGCACACAGAGTGCTGCCAACACCCTTACAAGTGAGATTTTCCTGTGCTCTCCTGGTCCTCCTAGAGGTATGTACACATTGGCAGTTTTTTACACTAAACTCTGGGTAATTGAACTTACATGCTTTCTATGAGTTCACGAGTGCGTATTCAGTGTTAAGTGTACTGGCGAGTTGCTGTCTCTACCGGGCCACTGAGTGGTGAGCACTTACTGTACGTTTTTTCAAAACGTCTAACAAAAGGCCCTTTTTGTGCCACTTGCTATTATAATTTACAGCAGAGCGTTTTTGTGACACTTATACGTTGCATTGTTTTTCTGTTTTGGTGGGATTGTCATTCACAGCGCTTTGTGTCAACTATTTCTTTGGTTCATGTTTTCCGTGGTACGCAGAAATGGAGGCACCTGCCCCTCCCTATGAAGTCTGCACACGAGGACTGCCGACACACCCTTACAAGGTGAATTTTCCTGTGCTTCCTGCGTCCTGCCTAGAGGTATGTTACACTTGGCAGGTTTTTAACGTAGTACTAGGACAGGTTAGGACTGTCTCTACCAGGGCCACCGTTGAATTGGTGAGGCAGCTTACTGTACGTTTTCTTGCAAAAACGTATAAACCAAAAGGCCCTGTTTTTTGTCGCGGCACTTGCTATTTATAATTTTTACAGCAGAGCGCCTTTTGTGTGACACTTATACGGTTTTTGCATTTGTTTTTTCATGTTTTTGGTGGGGATTGGTCGCAGTTCACACTGCTGCTTCCAATGTGTGCAGACTCATATTCTTTGGCTTCATGTTTAATCCTGCTGGTACAGCAGAAATTGGAGGCACCTGCCCCTCCCCTATGAAGTCTGCACACAGAGCTGCCTGCCACACACCCTTACAAGGTGAGATTTTCCTGTGCTCTCCTGCGTCCTGCCTAGAGGTATGTACACATTGGCAGGTTTTTAACATAGTACTAGGGACAGAGTTAGGACTGTCTCTACCAGGGCCCACCGTGAAGTTGGTGAGGCAGCTTACTGCACGTTTTCTTGCAAAAACGTTATAAACCAAAAGGCCCTGTTTTTTGTCGCAGCACTTGCTATTTATAATTTTTACAGCAGAGCGCCTTTTGTGTGACACTTATACGGTTTTTGCATTTGTTTTTTCATGTTTTTGGTGGGGATTGGTCGCAGTTCACACTGCTGCTTCCAATGTGTGCAGACTCATATTCTTTGGCTTAATATTCTTAGTGTGGTCAGACTAGTGACTTGTATAGAGGTAAAATTATGTTCTCCTCATGAGCATCTATGCCTCTTTTAATGCATCCCATTATTTTATTTGCCTTTGCAGCAGCTGCCTGACACTGGCCACTAAATGTGAGTTTGTCATCTACCCATACACCAAGGTCTTTTTCAGTGATAGTTTTGCCCAGTGTTTTACAATTAAGCACATAATTATATCTTTTATTTCCTCTGCCCAAGTGCATGCCCTTACATTTATCCCCATTAAAGCTCGTTTGCCATTTATCAGCCCAAGCTTCAAATTTACATACCGTATATACTCGTGTATAAGCCGACCCGTGTATAAGCCGACCCCCCTACTTTTGCCCCCAAAACCTGGGAAAACCTATTGACTCGTGTATAAGCCGAGGGTGGACCCCAACACAGGTATACAGCCCCCAGCAGTGTGGTATACAGGCACCCCAGTGGTATGCAGGCCTCCCCAGTGGTAGTATACAATAGCCTCCCCAGTGGTATATACAGGCCTCAGCAGTATATACAGCAGCCCCAGTGGTGTGGTATATAGCAGCCCCAGTGGTATATAGCAGCCCCAGTGGTATATAGCAGCCCCAGTGGTATACAGCAGCCCCAGTGGTATACAGCAGCCCCAGTGGTGTGGTATACAGCAGCCCCAGTGGTATATAGCAGCCCCAGTGGTATACAGCAGCCCCAGTGGTATATAGCAGCCCCAGTAGTATATAGCAGCCCCAGTGGTATATAGCAGCCCCAGTGGTATACAGCAGCCCCAGTGGTGTGGTATACAGCAGCCCCAGTGGTATATAGCAGCCCCAGTGGTATACAGCAGCCCCAGTGGTATATAGCAGCCCCAGTGGTATATAGCAGCCCCAGTGGTTTATAGCAGCCCTAGTGGTATACAGCAGCCCCAGTGGTGTGGCATACAGCAGCCCCAGTGGTATACAGCAGCCCCAGTAGTATATAGCAGCCCCAGTGGTATATAGCAGCCCCAGTGGTATATAGCAGCCCCAGTGGTATACAGCAGCCCCAGTGGTATACAGCAGCCCCAGTGGTGTGGTATACAGCAGCCCCAGTGGTATATAGCAGCCCCAGTGGTATACAGCAGCCCCAGTAGTATATAGCAGCCCCAGTGGTATATAGCAGCCCCAGTGGTATATAGCAGCCCCAGTGGTATACAGCAGCCCCAGTGGTGTGGTATATAGCAGCCCCAGTGGTATACAGCAGCCCCAGTGGTATACAGCAGCCCCAGTGGTATATAGCAGCCCCAGTGGTATATAGCAGCCCCAGTGGTTTATAGCAGCCCTAGTGGTATACAGCAGCCCCACTGGTGTGGTATATAGCAGCCCCAGTGGTATATAGCAGCCACAGTAGTATATAGCAGCCCCAGTGGTATATAGCAGCCCCAGTGGTATATAGCAGCCCCAGTGGTATACAGCATCCCCAGTGGTGTGGTATACAGCAGCCCCAGTGGTATATAGCAGCCCCAGTGGTATATAGCAGCCCCAGTGGTATACAGCATCCCTAGTGGTGTGGTATACAGCAGCCCCAGTGGTATATAGCAGCCCCAGTGATATATAGCAGCCCCAGTGGTATATAGCAGCCCCAGTGGTATACAGCAGCCCCAGTGGTGTGGTATACAGCAGCCCCAGTGGTATATAGCAGCCCCAGTGGTATACAGCAGCCCCAGTGGTATATAGCAGCCCCAGTGGTATATAGCAGCCCCAGTGGTTTATAGCAGCCCTAGTGGTATACAGCAGCCCCACTGGTGTGGTATATAGCAGCCCCAGTGGTATATAGCAGCCCCAGTAGTATATAGCAGCCCCAGTGGTATATAGCAGCCCCAGTGGTATACAGCATCCCCAGTGGTGTGGTATACAGCAGCCCCAGTGGTATATAGCAGCCACAGTGGTATATAGCAGCCCCAGTGGTATACAGCATCCCTAGTGGTGTGATATACAGCAGCCCCAGTGGTATACAGCAGCCCCAGTGGTATACAGCAGCCCCAGTGGTATACAGCAGCCCCAGTGGTATACAGGCCCCCAAATGCTGGCACTCGCCCCCTCCTCTGTTGTAAGGCCCCCCCCCCGCTGCTTAACTTACCATCCCCGGTCTTCTGCACCACGCCGGTCTTCTGTGCTCCGTCCTCCATGCTCCCGTCCGGCTGCATCCGGGGGCCCCGGCCTTCGCACGATGACGTCAGCTTTCTTTTGTCTGGAAATAGAAACTTTCTGAGCTCCAAAACCAGAGGCTTCTACTGCACTACAAGAAAATGATCTGTTGGAGGTAAGAGGAGGGGGCTGCACTTTACCTGCTTTATATCGCTTGGTGTGCTGGGACCCTAACAAAGACTCTTATCACATACTGTTTACAGTGCACAAGCCTGATTGTAATCTTTTTTTTTTTCTTTTTAGTTTACTGACATCTAAAATTACAATGGCACAGTCTACTTCCAGGGGATTGACTGACCATGAAATCGAGGCAATCATTTTTGATAGTGATGATGAAAGTGAAATTTCTTTGTCTGATGAAGAGTACATGCCACCAGCTAATGTATCAATTTCACCGTCCAGCGATTCTTCAGATGATGAAGAAGTAGTGGATCCAGCAGAACCTTCAAATAGAACATCTAAAACAAATATTTTTTGGAACAGTACTGCTGCGGCTCCTGCACGCACCCCATCACATAACATTATTAGAGTTGCTCAAGGAGCTGTCGGAATTCCCCAATTCATGTCCAAAAGAGATGTTTTCTGTAAATGTTTTTCAGATGATATTGCAGATGAGGTAGTTTTGTGTACTAACGTAGAAGGAAAACGTATCGCATCAGGAAGAAAAAAAACATGAAAAAATATAACTAAAGAGTAACTATATGCTTATATTAGCCTTACTCTTCTGGCAGGGTCGACAAAATCATATGTTGTTCCAATCAGAGAGTTATTTCAGAACCCATTTACAGATCCACACTACAAAGCTACTATGTCCATCAATAGATTTGAGGGTATTCGGATATGCCTTCGTTTTGATGAAAAGAGAACTCGCCCTGTGAGGTTGGCAACCGATAAATTAGCCCCTATTAGCTATATCTGGAATCTTTTTATCAACAACTGTACAAAGCTTTACCTTTCCAGTGATAATGTGACAGTGGACGAGCAACTTCTTGCCTTTAGGGGATCACCAAATGGTCAGATCCATTACGGAATCCCGTCCTGGCGGACCCCAGCGCTAGTGGTAATGCATCCTTACTTTGCAATAAACTTTGAAAAGTATTTTTTTTTTGTTATTCCATGATAATTATAAACAGGCCTAAAAGGCCCCAGGTGCGTGAATGTGTAGCTTTCTATGGGAATGCGTTCTAGGGTTAATAAATATGTTAAAAATAAGTGGGTCCAATACTGACCCCTGTAGTACCCCACTGTTAACTGTGACCCATTCTGAGTGTGTTCCTGTAGACATTCACCTAAGGAGATTGGCTTAACTTAAATGATTCAATTTAGAAAGTTGTGAGGAGGGGAGCACTGTCTCTCACATAATAGCTTGATGCGTAGTGATAGTTATGGTGACCTTCAGGTGTATGACCGGTATGGTGGTTTTTCATGGATCCATGGATTTTGATCTAAGGCTGGGGTCACACTTGTCATGAGTTTTTTTAGTGCCTTTAAAAAAAGCATGTGTTTCTGCATACGTTTTTCCCTTTCAGCATGAGTTTTTTAAGGTGTCTGATGGCACCCTCCGTTTTTGCATGCACTATTTTTTGGTGCTGTTTTAAAAACACGTGTGTTTTTTAGAAAACGCATGCGTTTTTTTAACATGGGCCCCTATGGAAAACGCATGCGTTTTTGGATGGTACTAAATGGTACTAATGTACCATGCGTTTTTGCATGCGTTGATGTCAGCTAATCACATAAGTGCAAAAACTCATGCCAAAAACGCAAGGCACTTTAGGCATGCAATTTTGCTTTTAAGACATGCGTTTTTGCTATTAGGTCATGCGTTTTTTAACATGGGGGCCTATGGGTGCGTTTTTACATGCTTTTTTAAAAACGCAGGTCCCCAAAAAAGCATGAAAAAAACGCAAGTGTGACCCTAGCCTAACACTCGGATGAAAATTGGACATGTTTTGAACATGTCTCCACTATTTTATGTGGAAAATATGGTCCAAGAAAAATCACAGTCATGTTAATTGCCCCGTAGCCTATAACAGGTACAAGTGTTATTAGTGAGAACTATGGATAGAACTTGTATGCAAAAAATCAGATATCTGGATGAGCTCTAAAATGTTCGATGTTAGCATAGATTTAGGGTCCATTCAGAAGTCCAGTTTTTGCCTGCGAGTGCTATTCCTGGTTTTTGAGGACAGTAGTTATGAGCACATATGCTTGATACTATTCGTTACTTGTAGAAATAGTATACTATTCGAGATATTCATCACTCAGCGAGTATTTTGGTTCTCGCCTCACGAGATTTGAGTCACACGACTAGCATGTTTGGTGCCTGATTTTCAGCCACTAAACATGCTGAGATTGCTTGCAAATCAGATTAATACCATAGCCATGTTTTCTATTTGCATTACTGTAATTGGCTGGCCACATAGCATCATACCTTATACATTAGACGCATTGATGCCTACTTGTGCACATTCGATCTGGAGAGAGGTAGGGAAAGTGTGGTGAGAGCTGCATTTGAAGAAAGGATAGTGCTATTGCCATCCAGTATATGCAGCAAGATTAAAAAACAGCTATTTTTAGCGCTAAATCTCAATACCTATGTTATCTGCGCATAGTGCAGGGAACGCTTTCGAAGCAGGGAGAGAGAAAAGCATAGCTCGTGATCCAATACCTGCAGAATAAATCAACAGCTCTTTTTAAATATAGATCTCAGTGACTCTGCTAGCTGAACATACTGCAGGGAACGTTTTTGGAGTAGGGAGAGATAAAGGCATTTAGTCCAGGTTGGTAACCATCCCGTTACCTGCTACTATCAAATCTTACCAACACATCCTTTTTAAAAGGTAAATCATCAATACCTATGGTAGTTGTCTTTCTTTGTGCACAGAAATTACTTCTGAACTAGGGATAGACATGGTGTTACCACCACTTTAACAGGCTTGCTAGCACCACATAAAAAGTCAATGCTACTAAATCTTACCAATACATCCCTTTAAACCAGGTAATTGCCAATACCTCTTCTAGCTATCTTTCTTATTGCACGTAAATTGCTTCTGGATTAGGGAGGGACACAGTGTTACCACCATTTAAACAGGCTTGATTATAATATATAACCTGCTGAAAGATCAAACATTCTCTTAAAAGGGATAACTGTAATCGTAGATTGTGAGCCCTCACGGACAGGATCTTCTCCCCTCTTGTATCTTTGCGACCAAATTGGCCACATTTATTGTACTTGTCCTTGTCTTCCCTTTTAGCATGTAAAGCACAATGGAATTTAATGGCGCTATATAAATAAATAATAATAAATAATAATAATACATTCTATTCTGTATAACATTTCACTTAGCTGTATACACAATTTAAGATGTAAAACTCTGGTATTAAGAGAGGAGGAAGGGGAATTGGTACTGACAGAGCTGCATGTCATGGCCTTGGGACAGGACCAACTGACCTGCATTTCGTTCTAGCTTCCTGTCCCAATTTACAGGGGTACATGGCACACTACTGTTGAAGAACGAGCAGTGTGACGAATGTTTTCTTTTATACTGCTGGACCTGTGGCTAAAGAAGAAGATGGAGGATGTATATACGCGGATTCTAGATATAAGTGCTTTTGTTTGTATAGAAATGCATACAGGGAATCTGTTCATGAGTATGGAGGGTGGGGGGTGGGATGCATAGTTGGGTTTATATCATATAAAAGGTAAAATAATGTGATATTGTCTTTCTGATGTGCGTTGCAATATTATGCTGAGTTTAATAAAAAACATCTGAACAAAAAAAGAAAGAGCAGTGTGAGCAGGTTGTGGGATGGATGGCAGATAATGCCTCCAGTCTGTTTACAAGCACGACCTTGTCTTGCACATGGTACAGTCTTACTAGTTAAGAGGCTGGACCACATAATCTTCAACCTGATCTTCCTTCCTCCCACATGATGAGTCCCAGGACACAAGTGATCCCGAACTTGGACACTCTGAGGAGCTGTTAATGTTCCCTTTTATCCTTTCCTCTTGCCTCTCAATGTGAACTTTTCAAGAGGGACATGAGGAAGTTGTGTGCATTGCTACACAAATATTTGAGCACTCATGATCAGATGAAAGCCACGGTGGGAACCACAATTACTGTCTCAAAAGGTGGAGAATGATGATGAAACAGAGTTGCCATCAGGTCAGCTGAAAGGGAACCTTTCACCTTCTTTCTGCATTTTAAACTGTGCCCACCAGCTTACACATTATGTAAATGGGGTTCTAGTAACCTCTGTATGTGCCTAGACTGGCCCCTGAAATATGGACTTATATTGTGTCCAGCACTGGCCTCCTACTGAGATCGGAAGGCTGCTGTTTAAACCTGGGTGTCGATGTGCTCGCTGCCCCTCTGGGCTGCAAAACCCGCCCTGTACAATTTAAATTTCCTGCCCCTTCTCTGGCCGGCGATTGAGTGACAGCCGCACTCGTGCCTTCGCAGTGGAGCTGGTGTCCATGCTTCATTGAACAGTGCCGATGTCTCGCGAGACTTCACAAATCTCGTGAGACGTCAGAACTATGCACGGCCACCCGATCCACTGTGCAGGTGCAGGTGCGCCTATCTGTGCCAATGTCGCACGAAATTTGTGAAGTCTCGGCACTTTTCAATGCTGCATGGACACCTGCTCCACTGCACCGGCACGAGTCTTGCTGTCACTCAAGCGCCGGCCAGAGGAGGAGTGGAAAATTAAAAATGTGCAGGGTGGGTTTTGCAGCCCAGAGGGGCAGCAAACACATCACCCTCCAGGTCAAAACAGCAGCATCCCAGTCTCAGTAGGAAGCCAGTGCTGGACAAAATATACTGTAAGTTCCTATTTCAGGTATGAGGGGCCAGTCTGGGCACACACAGAGGTTACTAGAACCCCATTTACATAATATGTAAGCTGATGGGCACAGCTTGACATGCTCAAAGGGGGTGACAAGTTGACATTGCAACTCATGAGAAGGATTAGATTGAGGAACTGGAAGATGAGGTGGTAGATGAGGAAGTCACTGATCCAACCTGGCACAGGGGCATGCATAACAACCACAGCAGCGCAGGAGGAGAGGGATCTATAGAGCTAAAACAGGCATGAAGAGGCAGTCAACTATTCCCTAGAGAACCCACAGATAATCAGATCCCAGTTAAAGGGTGCATTGTTTCCAAGTGTAGCAGTATTTTTACTGAATGTCCTTCAGACAAAAGTACACTAATTTTCAGCATCTGCCTTATCAAGCTGAACAGACGCAAGAACACTGCCAACCTGACAACCACCAAAATGCTCCAGCACATGCCACGTCCTTTTCAATCTGCTGTCTGGGAAGCAGGTGCTGATGCCTTCTTCCTTGAACCTGCAGTTACACATTCACACAAACATCAGCAAGCATGCCTACTTCATTGAACCACTGTAGGGTTTAGTTGTCCCTACCCTAGATGTTGGAAAGGAAGCAGAAAAACTCAACCACTCGCCCTCAGGTGTAAACACTAAACAGCCACATTGCCAGACTGCTTGTCCTAGAAATGTAGCCATTTTGGCTTGTGCAACTGAGTCTTTCCACAACCACATGGTGGCAGCATCCCATGGTACTCAGTCCCCAGCCACCATTATTTCTCCCAGTGTGCCATCCCCGTGTTACACAAGGGCTTGTGTCATTGGCTGCCATAGTCATATGTTCCTCGGGATATAGGAGACGTCATTTTGAAAGTGTTAGGCTGGGGTTCCACATAAGCCCTCAGTCCGTTTTTGGCTTCAGTTTTCTCATTTTTTTTTTCTAAGTCCAAAAACTGACAGAAAAACGGATTGGATGTAATAAACACCCTGTCCGTTTTTCTCTGGAGCTCAAAACATTGCCCTGTCCGTTTTTGAGTCAAAAACGTTGCATGCAACGTTTTTGGCATCAGTTAAAAAACGCATGCGTTTTCATGCGTTTTTTTAACATGGGGCCCTATGGGAAACGTATGCGCGAACGCATGGCATATGCGCACTTGCGTTTGCGCATGCGTTCGCGCATGCATTTTTTAATGAAAAGTCCAAAAACGTTCAGGAGTGCAGGAGGCTCAAAAAGCACCCTATAAAAAACGGATTGGTGATGAAAATCACTTCCAAAAACGGATTTCTATGTGGAACCCCAGCCTTACTGCTAGGGACAGTGCTGGAGCCACTGCTCAGATGTGCTACACAGATAGCTAGCTACTCAATTTCTTTTTAGGTAGAATAGTAGGGCAAGAGGATCCATTCAGATATAGGTATTTTTTGCTTAGAACAAGCGATTACCAAACTTGTGTGAGTTGCCAAAGATGCATTTTTTGCATATAAAAAGTGATTGCTGGTGGTGTCCTGATGGATAAGCGCATCCAGCTGTCCCCTGAAAGTTTAGACTGCCTAACTTTCATCAAGATAAACAAATCATGGGTTTCCAAGGACTTTTTCTCTAATTGCAGATTGGGCAAACTAGTCGATGGTGTACTCTTCAATGTGCTGCATTGATCTCGCCATTATACAATTTTTTTTTGGGTGAATTGATGCCCCAGTTATAGTGTCTAGCCCTAAGTTTTTTAAATGTGGAGACTCTTCTTGGGGTATCTTTGTTCTGTATTTTTTTAAATTAGCAGGGCTCTTTGAGCACCATGCCTACAACTGTCACTCATCCCCCTGTTGCTGATCAGTGTTTAACCTTCAAATGGTAAGCCAGGCCTTGTGCCAGGCATCTATAGTGTGCAATGATAAAAGTTGGGGATCTAAGCTATAATGTTCCTTCTTATGGAAAGATTACATGTCAGTGTATGAGGAGACTTAAACTCCTTGCATGCTTCTCTGGGAAATTTTATATCCAAATTGCCTCTTTAAAGAGGAACTCTAGCACCACCTATTGGTAGTGGCTATCTTAAAATTCAATATTGACCCTTTTATGAGCCTTCTCATATGACCAAGGATGTAAGCCAAATCACATTCTCAACTTGCAGACAGTGTTTCGGAGTGTTTGCACCTCATCAGTGTAAAGTATGAGAGATATGATTTGGCTAGGTGAACGGCTAAGAGTGGAGATCTAAGCTATACCGTTTCTACTTATGGAGAGATGACATGGCAGGTCTGGCATGTCAGTGTATGAGGAGACGTAAACACCTTGCATGCTCCTCTGGGAAATTTCATATGCAAATTGCCTCTTTAAAGGGATTTCAAGTCTAGTGCTACCATGATAAAAGTTTTAACTCTGTGGAATAGATGCTGCTTTTCTTAGAGTCTGATAACAATTTGAGCTGTTTTTGCAGCTTTGGAGCCTTCTGAAGGTGTTTTCTATGCCTTTGGCTTTTCATCCCAATGAATTCAATGGGGTTTGGGAGGTTCAGCGAACTGTTTGCAAAACTATTCAGTGAACATCTGAAAGTTTGGTGGGCCAAATGTAACTTCAAAAGGTTTGCTCATCTCTAATATGGACTAGTGGCATTAGTAGAAAGTGAAGTATTATAGGATTGATAGTGGAGAGAAATAGAAACTTTGTTTACAGTGATTATGTAACTAGTTATTTTCCATTTCCTTTTGGTTCAGTTCTGATCTAATGCTTTGCAGATCACTTATAAATGCAGTTAGATGATGCAGATTATGACCAGACAGACGATGTATGAAAAATACACTACCGTTTAAAAGTTTGGGGTCATTTAGAAATTTCCTTATTTTTGAGAACCACATTTTTTTCAATTTTTAATTAACATTAAATGAATCAGAAATACACTCTATACATTGTTAATGTGGTAAATGAGTATTCTAGCTGCAAACATTCTGGTTTTTAATGCAATATCTACAGTACATTGGTGTATAGAGGCCCATTCCCAACAACCACCACTCCAGTGTTTTAATAGTACATTGTGTTTGCTAACTGTGTAAGAAGTCTAATGGATGTTTAGAAAACCCTAGAAAACCCTGGCACCAGTATGTTAGTGTGTCGCCCCAGGATGTGGGATACTCGGGTATCAGGGGGCAGAAGGGGTTAACTGTGTCACGGGGAATGGCGGCCGTGCCTGATCCCATATCCCTGGGAACGGTTCTCTTTAAAAAGGGGAGAATTATTATGTAAAAGGGATTATTTACAATGTTAGTTGTCGTGACGCCACCTGCAGTTTCTGGTGAGTTGCACCAGCGCCGCCACAGTCCTCCGGAGGTCGGTGGTATTGCAGCTGAGATGATGTAGTCCTCCGCTGGTAGGACTGGGACCTCCGGGGCAGCATAGTGAGGAGGGACAAAAATTGTAGTGGAGCTGGGATTGTATAGGGAGAGTTGGAAGAGTCTATGAGGGGCATGCTGAGTGTAAAAGATGGATGCACACACACAGAAGAAGTCTCTTTTACCTTTTACTGATGTTTTGCAGGTAAATACATCCAGGGCACCGACGGGTGACAGGGTTGCACGGTGAGCTCCCACAGCAAATGGGTATAAGGCCTCCTCTGCTCTGTAGTGTTTGTCTGAAGCACAGCCTGCTTGCAGTCTGACACGCCTCCTCTCTCTTCCTGATTGTAGTGTCTTTCCCTCCTCCTTTTCGGTCTCCGGGATACCTTCTCCTGATCACTGCGGCTCTGCCCTGCTGTGTCTGGTTCCCTCTCTTGACTCACAGGGGGGACAAACCGGGTAGCCGAGGCCTCCATGGTGCAACGGAGTTTTCTGTGGTCCTATAGTGTCCCACAGGTGAGAATCCCCAATATCCGGTGTTTCTCCTGGGACGAACTCCTCTCAAGTTCCTTGCTCCCTTTCAGTTCTCTGCTCCTAGCCCTCAGTCCCACTTAGGCTGGCAGGACGTTGAAGGGCCACTCCGGGTCACTGGCTCGGGCCTGAACGGAGCACCGACCACTAGGGATGGGCGAATCTACTCGCTAGGACTCGTTACTCGGCGAGTAGTAAGGGACTCGCAGGACTCGGTACTCTGCGAGTTTCCCAGTGATTACTCGCACGAGTCCAATGCAAATCAATATCAATCCTAGTTTTGTCAGAAACGCTGACAAAACTAGGATTGCCATTGTTTGCATTAGACTCGGCTACTGTGCCAGTGATAGCAGGGAAACTCGCAAAGTAACTGCTGTTTCTTTGCGAGCCGAGTCCAGCTGTCTGCTCTGTGCAGCTCCAGGGTCCTAGAGCCTGCTTGCTCACAGAGATGATGTAGCAGTGCTGAGATTGTTCTCAGTCTGGTCATTCCCTGTGCATAGACATCTATATCTATGCACAGGGGAGGTAGCAGAGAGGACATCGCGTTTTGGACTACGTCGGACGGAAGAGGATTTTTTTAATTAAAGATGGAGTCCCTAATGGCTTTTTTTTAAATTTCAAATAAAATTTTTTCTCTGTGTTGTGTTTTTTTAACCCTTTATTGGAGATTCTTAGTGGCTGGGTCAAACGTGCCCTGACATTAAGAATCTCGGGTTTAATACCAGCTTGTATAACAAAGCTGGTATTAACCCCTTTATTACCCAGCGTGCTACCGCCACCAGGGCCGCTGGGTTCAGCGCCAGAGGATGGCGCTTCAATGAACGCGCCATCTTCTGGGGCAGCTGCGGGCTGCAATTTGCAGTGGGGGGTGCCCAGAAAGCTTGGGCATCCCTGCGCTGCGGATTCCAGCCCCCAGCTGCTTAGCTGTACCTGGCTAGACATAGAAATTGCGCGGAACCCCACGCATTTTTTTTTTATTATTTCATGAATTTCAGGGTCTCAGAGTCAGAGTCTCAGAGTCAGAGTCTCAGAGTCAGAGTCAGAATCTCAGAATTTCATGAAATAATTAAAAAAAATGCGTGTGGCTCCGCGCAATTTCTATGTCTAGCCAGGTACAGCTAAGCAGCTGGGGGCTGGAATCCGCAGCGCAGGGATGCCCAAGCTTTCTGGGCACCCCCCGCTGCAAATTGCAGCCCGCAGCCGCCCCAGAAGATGGCGCGTTCATTGAAGCGCCATCCTCTGGCGCTGAACCCCGCTCTTCCAGCGGCCCTGGTAGCGGTGGCACGCTGGGTAATAAAGAGGTTAGGGCCAGCTTTGTATTATCAGCTGGCCCTAAGCCCGAAATTTATGGCGGTCACGCCAATATTAGACATGACCGCCATGAATTTCTATTAAATTGTTTTAAAAAAAACACAACACAAAGAAAATTTTTTATTAGAAATAAAAAAAAAAAGCCATTAGGGACTCCATCTTTAATTAAAAAAATCCTCTTCCGTCCGACGCAGTCCAAAACGCGATGTCCTCTCTGCTACATCCCCTGTGCATAGATATAGATGTCTATGCACAGGGAATGAGCAGACTGAGAACAATCTCAGCTCTGCTACATCATCTCTGTGCACAGACATTCATGTCTGTACACAGGGAATGAGCAGACTGAGAACAATCTCAGCTCTGCTACATCAGGCAGCAGGCAGGCTCTAGGACCCTGGAGCTGGCAGCCAGCACACTGAGCAGACAGGACTCTTATCTGTGCGAGTTTCCCAGCGATTACTTACAAAGTAAACGAGTCCAATGCAAATAAATGACAAAACTAGGATTGCTTCAGGCTGAAGCTTCCGAGACACATCTGCGATTTGTAAATCTCACACTACTCGCTATTACTCGCTTCCCCATTCATTAACATTGGACTCGCTAGACTCGCAACGAGTAGCGAGTCCTGTGCTCGGACTCGCTAGAGTCAAGCGATTCCGAGTAATTTAGGATTCGCCCATCACTACCGACCACCAAGACTTTATTGCAGCTCTTCTAGCGTCTGCACACACTCTGACTAACTCCTTCCCCAGCAGCAGTATTTATAGGGGATCTTGCCTAAGGTCAGCAAGTGGAGCTCCCCTACTCTGCCGGGGTGGAAGGTGTTGTATATAGTAGGTACCTGCTGTGAAAACCCAGCTGTGCATTAGGAAGATCTGTGGTTACCTGCATGAGCAGGGTGCCACATTAGCACATCTGAAAACAGTTTGGCTGGTTAGAGAAGCTATAAAATTGACCTTGCTTTCATAAGGAGGTTGAGAATCTGGAGCATTACATTTGTTTGTTCTATGAAACTCAAAATGGCCAGAAAAAGAGAACTTTCATGTGAAACTCGACAGTCTGTTCTTGTCCTTAGAAATGAAGGTTATTCCATGCAAGAAATTGCCAAGAAACTGAAGATTTCCAACAACAGTGTGTACTACTCCCTTCAGTGGAGAGCACAAACAGGCTCTAACCAGAGTAGAAAGAGAAGTGAGAGGCCCTGCTGCACGACTGAGCAACAAGACAAGTACGTTAGAGTCTCTAGTTTGTGAAATCAATGCCTCACAGCTCCTCATCTGGCAGCTTCACTAAATAGTACCCATCAAAGGTTTGCAATGCTGTACTTGCTGCAAAGGGAACATTGTTTGACGAAAGCTACGTTTTAAAGAGGATCTGTCACCTCCTACCCCATGGATTATAATCTAAGTCCAGCACTGAATTCAGCATGTTGGCTGTTGGCGAGCGGGGCAGGATGGAGCCGGTGGGGCAGGATGTAGCAAGCTGGCCAGGATGGAGCCGGCAGAGGGGCAGGATGGTGGCAGGGGGGTAGGATGGAGCGAGCGGGGCAGGATGGAGCCAGTGGGGCAGGATGGAGCCGGGGGTGTAAAGCAGGCAGGAGATTCCAAATGGAGGAGGTGGCGATGAAGAAAGAATAACGCCACCCAGCGGGCCGTGTGCTGCTGCATCGAGGAGGGGCAGAATGGAGCCTGGGCCCACCTTTTCAGTCCCCAGCCTCAGGGACTTCAGTAAGTTATAAGTTATTTTTCTGCTGTTTTATAGGGAGGATTTAGCTCAGAGAGAGATAAATAGGGAGCAGCTAGGAAGGTGCATGGACAGGTAGTGATAGTGTAGGGGCTTAGATCCAGGTGACAGGTTCCCTTTAAATGACTGAGATTTGTGAACTGTTAAATTGAGCCGCCGTCATTACTGCGCCGCAAAGCGGGAAGAAAGGGGTGTGTAACGGCCGAAAGAGTGCGAAGCTAAAACCCCGCCCCTCGCTCTGCCGGATACTTTCGAAGTGCAGCGGCCTAATCCGGAAATTCCTGACCGCTTAACTCTCTGTTTACGGAGTCCTAAAACTATTGAACTATTAAAAAGTCTGCCCGTGATTCACTAGGGGGGCCCTAAGATGTCTGCTACGTCAAGCGACGATGAAAACTCTTACTTACACCCCGCAAATCACTCCAAAACAGGCATGGCTGCCGCCGGTTAAGCCTCCAATCCACCGGGCGCCGTAGCTCCGATCATGCCGATCTCGCTTCCATATATCCCGGGTGCTAAGTGACTGCCTCAGTACGACGGCCATCCAGATACCTTGTCAACATTTAAGAGAAAGATCTGCAGTGTGTTGGAGATGTAGATGTATGCAATGACTGGCAAGCAGACTGGCAAGCAGCACGCCGCTGTTGTATTATTATTTCTAGTGACCGGCTGATTGCTGCAGTTCATCGGATCCGACCCATTTGTGCTTATGGTTGTTGTGTTCCACACAACTAAACCAGGTGAGTGGATCCATATCTGTGAAACGATTTTACCATTGGATAAGACCCTATTGTGCGCTTCTGTCTCCCCCTTTTTGCTGTTGTATTATGACAGTTAACCAGTGCAGCCGGGTGGGAGATTGAAACCTGGTCCGCAGCTGAACAGGGATCAGTAGCTATAATCTTTGACAAACTGAAAGTTACTTTTGAGGACTGTAATGCGCTTACCCGACCATATGCCTGGCGCCTGCAGGAGGAGCTGCAGGCTCTGAAACAAGTCTGCTAGTGTACTGGATGAAAACAAATTGTTGATTGAACAATTCACCCGGGGGCTATGGTCACCTGAGGACAATAAAACCCTGCGTTGGTGGTCCCTAAACCACCCGGATTCTGATTTCCACACTTTGAAGGACATGGCCATAAAGGGGTTACAACCAGTAGAGACTCCTGAAGCTGCTATTCGGCGATGGCTCAGTGGCCAAGCTCAGGTAACTGTAACACTCGTCCCTAACCTGCAGCTGAAAGCAATGTACAGTCTACCAACTCTGACAGGATTGACACCTTGTGCGCAGGGGTGTGCCAGCTGTGCCAGCTGGGTAAAAACCTGGCCACAGTCATGGAATCCCTACAGCTGCAGTCAGGGCGAAAACCAAAGCCTAAGCCACAACCTCTGATCCAGCTCGCTGACAGCCTGGAGGACATCCCATGGAAGAAAGGAGGGAAGACAATGTCGACCCGAGGGAGGACCACCGACCGCCACAGCTCTACAGGAGAACCCATCTGCTGTTGCTGAAACAAAACCAGCCATATTGCAAGATACTGTTCTTAAAAGGGATCCTGTCACCTCCAGAACGCCTCCTAAGCTAGCAAAACATGTCCCTGCAGCATCCCATTACTAATCTCACACTCCTTTTGTCTCCTAAAAGCATCCTGTGAAAGTGCATAAAAATGTTTTAATACTTACTCATTAGTGATTATAATTAGCAGCTAGGGACAGCTAGAGGACTGGTGTCAGCAGCTCCATGTTGGAACTGATTCCACCCCTACACATAAAAAGCGGGTAGTCAGAGGGTATGGACAAGTATTCAGTAAGCATCCACTTGTCTTTGGTAGGATCAAAGGGGTACACCATCACATCCTCACAGGTACATATCCACCAATCAAAGAGTGATACAGGCCTATTCCACCTGCACACTATCAAAAAGCCAAAGAGATGTTACAGGACATGAAGGACGCAGGGGTCATAAGAGATAGCTGTAGTCCCTTGGCAGCTCCACTAGTCCCAGTCAGAAAGAAGGATGGCAGCATGAGAATGTGTGTAGATTACAGGTAGATAAATTGCATAACACATAAAGATGCTTACCCGTTACCTTGCATAGAAGAATCACTAGCTGCATTGAAGTCTGCTAATTACTTTTCAACCCTAGATCTCACTAGTGGGTATTGGCAGGTCTCCATTGCAGAGGAAGACCGTGAGAACGCGGCATTTAAAACGCCTATGGGTCTATGTGACTTTAACAGCATGGCATTTGGACTATGCAATGCACCCATAACGCTTCAAAGGCTAATGGAGTGTTGCCTGGGGCATAAGAACTTTGAGACTGTGCTGCTTTATCTAGATGACGTCATAGTGTATTCAAAGACCTATGAAGAACACCTAACCCATCTAGCATTAGGTATTTGAAGCATTATCCAAGTACGGGATGAAGCTAAAACCATCCAAATGCCACCTGTTAAAGCCAAGAGTTCAGTACCTGGGACACATAGTCAGCTCAGAGGGAGTGGCACTGGACCCATACAAGGTAACATTCAGAGAATGGCCAGAACCAAAGACCCTCATGGAAGTATGTCAGTTCCTGGGATTGGTGGGATACTACAGGAGATTCATCAAGGAGTACACGAAGAAAGCAGCTCCCTTACAAAACCTCCTAGTAGGCCAACCCAAGAAAGGCAAGTCCAGGGAACCTCCATTCGAGTGGGGCAGGGAACAAGAAGAGTCCTTCCAGCAATGTAAGAGGCCCTGATGGGTGAATAGATCCTGGCTTACCCTGACTACAACCTACCATTCCTGCTGTACACAGATGCCAGCAATATGGGGTTAGGAACAGTACTCTCCGAAAATCAAGAAGGCAGAGAAAGAGTGATTGCCTATGCTAGTAGGAAGCTTCGCCCTACAGAAAGGAACCCTGAAAATTATAGCTCATTTAAGCTGGAGTTCCTGGTCTTGGTCTGGGCCATCACTGAAAGATTCAAAGACTACTTGGCATCTAGCACATGTACTACCTTGATGGATAACAATCCCTTAACACACTTGGAAACTGCAAAATTAATGCCATCGAACAACGCTGGATGGACAGATTGTCTAATTACCAGTTTACCATCAAGTACCGGGATGGCCATAACAATGCCAACGCTGATGCCTTGTTCAGGATGCCTCACTTAGCACTTAACGGACATGGGAGAAGATGAGGATAAGCTTGAAGAGATAGAGCTACCCGTCTTCCATCAACACAGAGCATCCCAGTGTCAGCAAGCCTAACCCATTACCGCATTTTGGTTGGAAGGAATCCCAAGACAGTGACCCAGCCATCAACTTGGTCAAAGGACTGATAACTCAGGATTCATCCAAATTACCTTCAAATCCTCCACCAGAAGCAAAACATCTGTGGAATGAAAGGAGTAAGCTATTCATCTACCAGGATAAACTCTGTAGAAGATACATCAATCCCAGAACCCATGAAATGGTCTGGCAGATCGTGGTACCCCGAAAACACATCTAGATGGTGCTAACTGCTTATCACAATCAAACCCTCCTGTACCTGCATGTCCTGATTGTCTAGAGTTAGTGTGCTTGTCCTTGTCTCCCTTATCCTGATGTAAAGTGCCATGGAACCTAATAATAATAATAATAACCGGACACTTCGGGTGGAAAAAGTTGGAGATGATGCTCAAAGACAGATTTTATTGGGTTGGCATGAGAGGATCCATAGAAAGATGGTGTAAAGACTGTGGACCGTGTAACCTAAGAATGAAGGACCAAGAGAGTCAAAGAGCACCACTTCAATCCATCGTAACAAAGCAACCACTCCAGATAGTAGCTTTGGACTACATGAAGCTAACTCCCAGCAGAACAGGCTATACCTATGCCTTAACCATGATAGACCATTATTCAAGATTCCTGATGGTAGCTCCAGTAAAAGACCTTACCGATCCAACAGCTGCAAAGACCTTTCAAACCGTCTTTTGTAGACCATTGGGCTATCCAGAACAAGTTCTGACTGATATCTTTCAAGAATTCTGTCATCTTTATGGGTGTAAAAAGATAAGGACCACACCATACCATCCACAATTAAATGATTTATACAAAAAGATGAATAACCTTGTCATTGACATGCTGAAGATACTGCCTCTAGAAGAAAGAAACCAATGGCCAGAAAAACTGTCTGATCTTGTGGACATGTACAACTACATTCCTGTGAGTTCAACTAACTGTACACCGGCTTATCTCATGAGAACACGCTCTGGAAAACTACCAGTAGACATGGAAATGGGAGTCATCGAACCAAAAGCAGATACTCAAAATTCTGACTGGAACACCAATCATCAGGAACAGTGCAAATTAGTCCAAGCCTGCGATGAAGATAACCTCCGAAGAGTTAGACAAAAACAAGAAAGAGACTTCAATAAAAGTGCACATGCAGTACCTATACTACCCGCAAGCATTGTGCTTAAGAGAAAAAGAAGACACAAACTTGATGACCAGTGGGAACAAGAACCATATACTGTATTACATTCTAACTTTGACAACTTCAAAGTCTGCTTAATCAGTAAAGATGGCGGAAAAACTATTTAAACAGTATCAAGAGACCACTTAAAGAATTGCCCTGAAGCAGTGAAAACCCAAGAACCCCGAGAAGAGGAAGCAGAAGAGTCCTATGAACCTCTCACTCAATGCAAAGAACCAAAATAAAAAGCCATTCCTACAATACTGGGAGACTTCCCTGAAGATTGGCCTCAACATGAAGGAGCAGTGATAGTCCTAGTAATCTATTTCTATCAACCCTGAGAGGAACCAAGAGTTCAAGACTCCACTTCGGAATTTCAGGAAGAAACACCCATTGCTAGAGAGCCAGAGGATCCTACAATTGGTGCGCCTGCTAGTCCTTTAGTGAGACTAAGGCCACACAGACGCTTACCTGACTTGCCTGCATCATACACCTCTCAAAGTACATTACCTGAGACACCCACACCAGTAGTGCATAGATCTAGTCACAGCACACAAGGTCAACCCCCGTCCAGGTATGGAGATTGGGCACAGTAGATATAGTGCAATATAGCCTTATGACAGGTTAAAATTTAAATAGCAGCACTTGTAAAACAATGTAAGTATAAATTGTAGTGTACAGAAGGGTGGAGGAACTGGGCCTTGCCCCATGCACATTAAGTTAGGGACAGAAAGTGCCTGGGGTGGAGAGAAGGTACTAGGCATCCTAAGCCGAGACACCCGTAGGGAAAATGTTTGTTTAAAATGTGTGTATTAAGGACTTTGTTGAACTTGATTGAACTTTTGAAAAACTTTGAACCCCTTCTTACCCCGATCTTACAGAGACTATACTGTAAAGTCTCTTCAAAGACATTTTCCCTGGCTTTTCCCCTGTTATTTCCATTTAAAAGGACCATAGTCACAGGACTGGTTGTAACAAAAACTTACTTTTCAGCCTGTGGCAGATGGACTAGCGCCGTATGGACTGCACCTGTTTTACCATTTTTTTTGTGGTTTTTGTATATTTTTGACATTTGAGACTCTGTACATATGTTACCAGTCATTATTGTTGTTGAAAAATGTAATTTCGTTGTTAACCAAAAATGTTTTTCAGTCCAGGAGTACTGACCTTACCTAGGAAATATGTGGCGCCCTGCTCACACAGGTAACCACAGATTCAGCTAAAGCATGGATGGGTTTCCACAGTGGGTACACAAGCACAAACAACACCTTCCACCCCAACCCAGTAGGGGGAGCTCAACTTGCTGCTCTTAGGCAAGATCCCCTATAAATACTGCTGCTGGGGGCGGAGTTAGACTGAGTGTGCAGTCCAGCCAAGTTCCATACCGGGCAAGGGCTTCACACAAGGGAAAAGAGACGAGGAGGCCTTACACCAACTCACTGTGGAGATCCAGAAGTGCTACCTGAACACCCGGCAGTGTACTGGACTTTTACCTGCAATTCCATCAGCAAAAGGTAAAGAAACAATCTCCGGTGTGTGTGTCCATTCCTCTACCCCTGACCCTGTCATCTATAGAGACTATTCTAACTGCCTGCGAGCAAGGCCAATTCACTGCTTTCCCTAACCATCTACTACCAAAGCCCAGGGGACCCAGCTCCGCCTGTGGGGAGCTTCAATACCAAGCTGCCTGTTCATCATCCCTGGAGGCCCAAAGCAGCACTGGTGCAATCACCAAAAGCCACAGGTGGTGTCACGACAAACTTTTAACTCTTTATTATCATTCCCCAACTCTTTTAAGTTGCCACCAGGGCCACGTGTCTGGGCAGGCCACTAGTGACATCCCAACCACAGTAGGGCCCAGACACCCGAGTTCCCATAGGCCCCTGGGTAATTCATCCACATGACTCACAATCCAGAAACATAAGTGACTGGATGAAAGATGCTCACATAAAAACAACAGTACAGCAGTCTCAGGGAGCGCCAATGGAATACTGGACAAATTAGTGGATGAGAACCGACCTTTATTCTTCCTCCAATACCACTGCCACAACGCGTTTCGATGGTTTAAGCCGTCTTCATCAGGTATTATTTATACAAATAGCCCTGTGTGTCTACACATGCGCCCTTTTCTTTTTCTTTCTGCATGGATGAAAGACGCAACAGTCTGTCTGAATCTCAGAAACTCACTCATCTTTTATGCATATACACTGGTTACAAACAGGTCACAGGTGAGGATGTTACCTTTATTAGCCATTCCATCCCATTTGTGTCAACGTCTGTGCATTTTATCATAATCACCAGGGTATGTAAGCTTTTGATCAGGGTCATTTGGATGTTTTTGGTTGTCATTATGATGTAAAAAGAGAAAATACAGTAGTTTGACAATAATGGCTTCACCCAACCACTAACCATGAGTATTCTCTGAAAAAAAGGCCAAGAAAGCAAAAAATATTTTGAGTACAAATGTATATACTTTATCCTGTTATATGGTCTTCAATATGGTATATACCCCTCATTCCGATATATAGCCCCCATCCAGGTTTTTGGACCCCATCCTGGTATATGGATTCCACCCTGTTATAAATGGTCTCCATTCCTGAAAATGGCCCCCATCCTGCTGTAATACGATTATACTCTACATCCATCACTCCCCTGTAACAGTGTAACATCCTCTTCTCATGCCGACAGCTAACCAAACTGTAAATGCGCAGCGATGACATCACTGTTATGTGCCGCACTCCACACAACATCAGCTATCTGCATGAGAAGAGGAGGTCACCCTGAGGCAAGTGGATGAGTGGTGTGTAAATTTGCTCATCCACTGACAGGATTTTCACTGTTCCCATGCAGTGTTGTGGGAAGCAGTTAATTTCCACTTTCTTTAATAGCGATCACACGGGATCGCCAGTGGCTGTAGCAGAAGGGGGTGATTTAGTGTGCTGGCTGTTTAAGAAATTTTAAGAATTTAATATGCACTACTCCCACTGCACCTGCCTCCAGTGACCCTCCCCCTACCACTGCCCCCCCCCCCCTCCTCACAGCCACAGCGAGATACTGTACATTAGGACTATAAGTCGCACCTGCACTTTCACCCCAAATTGTTTGGGGAAAAGTTCATCTTATTTCTTTACACTTATTTCTTATCCAAACACCAATTCAACCTATAATTTGATATGCTAAAATGATGCATCATTTATTATTTTTGATAATGAATACCTCAATTTATTTGTAATATGAAGCAGCATCTACATGAATAAAAACTTTTATTGGTAAAAATAACCTCTTACAGCTATTTTAACCTCAAAATACAATACTTATATTCCCTAGAATGTAGAATTTTTTCTTGTTATCAAGTAGAAACATGTTCTCAACTTTTAAAAGTTTAATAAAAAGTTATCGATATCCTGAATATAATTTAGTTTTGTTAATAAATGACTATATTACAAAGTATACCTTATTTTTAATAAACACATGTTATCTGGAATAGTTGTACTGGAAAATTCTGAACTTCTTTCATTTTCTAGAGACACAATAGATCCTCTGATACAGTTTGTCAGTGTGAAAAGGTTTTGTTTAAAGCTTCTATAGCTGTTTGGGTGCCATATAAATTACAGGTGTAAGCACAGCCACAGATACAATGGACACATGAAACACAGAACAAAGACTTTCACAATAATGGAATTTGCTTTACATTATGCTTACTGGAATAACATGTCAGCTGTCCATGAAATGTATGAAACAGGGGATGTATATAAAGGCCATTTTTACATTAGCGTGTTACCAAGTCATTCTCTGTGGGTGAACAGCTATACAGGGCAACATGGGGAAAGTAAGTAGTTGGTAGAGACTCTTTTTTTTTCTAATTTTCTGTAGATGAAAAATTTGTTGCATGCATATTTTGAAGAAATATACTATGTATTATTTAAGAAGAGCATTTCCCTACAAAACATAGATTTGAAACCTAATAAATCTTGAAACAAATTAAAAACTTTAGCAGGGTTCTTACCTCCTATGTGCAATTTTTAATATTAGCATATTTTTATGTGGCAGAGACTCTCGTGCTTCCCAGGTCCAGAGCATCTCTACATACTGCCACCTGGGCTCTGCCTATATATGCAGCTGATACTGAAGGGCAATGCTTTGCTTCTAAATGAAATGTACAAAAAATGGATTGAGCATACAGTCTCCACATCATATTTTAGACTATACTAGCTGTACTACCCGGCTATGCCCGGGTTAATAAATAACTGCTGTTAGCTATAACAAAATAGAATTTGAATATGTCATAATAATGACCTGTAGGAAAATAGAAGCTGAGCTGTGATTGGTTGCTAGTAAATCTCCAGCCAACAGTAAACCCTCCCCCGGCCGGGCATTATATATTACCTCACACATACACATAAAAGACAGCTCATGTGACTGACATCTGCCTTAATTCCCTATATCGCAAATCACTCACTGATCTCAGGGAGACCAGTCCAAGAAAACACTGTGGGCAGCTGGCTAAAGCGCTCAAACACAGTGAATTCCTAGGCACATTGCCCCCTGGGAATTATGAATATGCACATAGAGTCCGTGGAGCCTCGGTTAGGAGTCTCAAACACAGGACTAGCCATATATCCCTCCTGTGTTTGAGACTCCTAACCGAGACTCCACAGACTCTATTTGCATATTCTTAATTCCTTATATGGCACATGTGTTGCACATTGGCTCTTTTTAATCAGATGTTTATTTTTGGAAATTAAAGATACCAGACATATGAGGTGAGTTGTGTGAGGCGATTTCTGCACATCTGTGTCTGTCTGTGTGGTGTGTGTGTCCCTGGGGTGTGTGTGTCCCTGGTGTGTGTGTGTGTCCCAGTGGTGTGCGTGTGTCCCTGTGGGGGGGTCCCTGGGGTGTGCATCCTTGTGAGGGGAGGGGTGTCTCTGTGGTGTGTGTCCATACCTATGGGGTCTCTATGTCCCTGTATAGTGTGTATGTGTGTATATCCCTGTGGTGTGTGTGTCCCTGTGGGGTGAGTGCATGTGTCCCTATAGGGTGTGTATGTGTGTGTGTCCCTGTGGGGGGGAGTGTCTGTGTGGTGTGTGTCTCTGTGTTGTGTGTGTCTCTTTGTGGTGTGTGTTTGTGTATCCAATGTTGGGGCTCCACCTTAGCTGTTACTCTTTGTGTGCATGTGGGGTGTATACATGTGCCCGTACGTGGTGAATATTCCATGTCAGGGCCCCACCTTAGTGACTATATGCTGTTAGTCTTTGGTGCTGTCATTAAGCCCCCCTCATTCACAACTGTCAACTGGTAACTGTCACTTTTTCCCCATTATGTAGATAGGGCCAAAATTGTTTGGAGAATTGTAATGCGCGGGGTTAAAATTTCACCTCACAACATAGCCTATGACACTCTCAGGGTCCAGATGTGTGACAAAATTTTGTGGCTGTAGTTGCGACGGTGTAGATGCCAATATCGGATATATACACACACACATTCAGCTTTATATATTAGATGATTTAACTATGACCATTAAAATTCACAGATTATCTTCTATGAAGACAGAAATTTCCAGGGTCGAATTTATGAGTGCAACTCTGAGTGTCCAGATTTGTCATCATACTTCAAACGTTGCAACTCCATCCGTGTAGAAAGTGGAAACTGGATATTGTATGAACAACCCAACTATAAAGGTCACCAGTACTTCCTGCATAGAGGAGAATATCCTGACTTCCAGCAGTGGATGGGATACAATGACTCAATTCGTTCTTGCCGCTTGAGTCCTCAGGTAATCTCCTTCGTACACATATAGCTTTTACTGTAATTGTAACACCCCAAATTCATTCTTACTGTTTGGTTAGAGCTGCAGATATTTTACTTTGAATTACATATATTCATGCTTCAAATTATCTACTGCTACTGTTAAAAATGTGAATAAAGAAGTATTCCTAGAAAAGCTTTTATAATATTTCCCTTCTGCAAAGTACTTTATGGAAAGGCAAATGATTTTTATTTCTTGACTTAGTGCTGTTAATTGGCCTCTTTCATTTCCCATGGTTTACAACATCACCCATAAATAGAGTCACTAAGACATTCAGCATTCCTTGAGTTGACTAGAAATGGATGTTAGTCCAGGGTCCCCTGTAGGACACTGTAGAATTTGGCAAATCTGATTAAGGGTCACTTGGTACATTGAGGTGAAAGCAATACATAATTTGTTTTCTAGGAGCGCTACTTTTAAAAATAATAACCATATACTCATTTACTGACTTCTGTCACTTCTCTTTACTATTGCCAAGGTATTCACTCATCTTTTCCCTTTTATTCCACGCGAACACAGTTAGTATTTGGAGAGTTTTTTTCTATAACAGTATTTATAAGCCAAAACCAGGAGTGGAACAATCGTAGGAAAACCATAATAGAAACATGTCACCACTTCTGGATTTATCACTGTCTCCTGGTTTTGGCTTACAAATACTAAGGTAAAGACTCAACCAATCCTCTCTGTGTGCACATGGCCTTACAATGGTTTGTGTGTGGTCATTGCATCCAAAAACTGCTCACATCAGTGCTACGTTAGTCACAACTGCAGCAGGTGGTAGATAGAAAGCTAGATGGCAGATAGATACTAAAAGGCAATATACAATGCAGAAGGTTTTGTGTTTTCATTTCAAAGTGTCTTTTTATTTTATTTTTTTATATCAAAGCACCAGGGATCATTTAGAATCAGGATCTATGAGAAAGAAGACTTCAGAGGCCAAATGATGGAATTCACTGAAGATTGCCCTCATGTGTTTGAGAGATTTCGCTACCATGACATTAATTCAGTCAATGTACAAGATGGATACTGGATGTTTTATGAGGAATCCAACTACAGAGGCCGTCAGTTTTACCTGAGACCTGGAGAGTATAGAAGACACACGGAGTGGGGAGCTGCTACTCCTAGAATTGGTTCTTTTAGACGAGTTCACCACTTTCAGTGATTCATTAAAAAGCTGTAATTAACATTCTGTTAAACTACTGAATTCTTCATTAAAACAATTTAAAATTGCACACATTTTTTTCTGTTTTATATTTCTGTTTGATATTTTGATTTTACATTAATTATTTGCAAAATCACTTCACAAGGAAAAACATATATACGGTAGTAGTTTACAAATTTGTTCTTTAGTCATGATGGATAGTTTAAGAATCTTGTTCACAGGGCTATCAGGAATGCTCATTTCTGCAGGTGACTTGTGAAGGGTTGAAAAAAGCTGTTTGTCATTTTTACTTCTGTGGACTTTAATTTTACCAGTCGCTATTGCAAATAAAGCATGAAAATTGTGAAAAAATACAATAAGGCTGGGTCACACTTGCGTTTTTTTCATGCTTTTTTTGAGATCTGTGTTTTTAAAAAAGCATGTAAAAGCGCACCCATAGGCCCCCATGTTAAAAAACCATGCCCTAATAGCAAAAACGCATGTCTTAATAGCAAAAATGCATGTCTAAAGTGCCTTGCGTTTTTGGCATGAGTTTTTGCACTTATGTGAGTAGCTGACATCAAAAACGCATGCAAAAACGCATGGTACATTAGTACCATTTAGTATCATCCAAAAACGCATGCGTTTTCCATAGGGGCCCATGTTAAAAAAACGCATGCGTTTTAAAAACAGCACCAAAAAATAGTGCATGCACTATTTTTGGGTACTGATTTAAAAACGCATGCAAAAACGCAGGGTGCCATCAGACACCTTAAAAAACGCATGCTGAAATGAAAAAAACGCATGCAGAAACGCATGCTTTTTTTTAAGGCACTAAAAAAATTCATTCCCAGTGTGACCCCAGCCTAAGTAAAAATGTGCTCATGTGAAAATCAAACCTTCTATAGCACAAATTGTTAGGGTTCATAGAGCTTAGGAGCAAAGATGGCAATGTAAAACAATATATATGTTGGTTCCAGCTCACCATGTTGCTCTTTAGGGTGGAGGCACACTATTATGCATCAAAAATGCCACGTTTTTGATGCATGACAGTGATGCGAGTGCTGTGCGTGTTTGTGGGAGTGTGTGGTGCGAGTGTGGTGCTTGTGATGAGTGTGGCTGGCTGTATGTATGTTAGTGTGCTGTGATTGTGAGGTGTGAGTGCGTGTGTGCTGCGAGATTGTGATGCTGTCCACGGTCCTGAAGGACCGCAGACAGCATTTGTCGGGAATAGAAACTCGCTGGCTGTCAAAGCCGGAAAGTTTAAATTTCCCCCTTTGTGGGTACAGTAAGCTATCATCATGTACCCCTCTCATGGTGCTGAAGCCACAGCTCCCCATAGACAGTAACATAAAGCCGGCTTTTTCTCTGAAGTTATAAATCCGACAGTTCTTTTAACCCATTATACATAAAAATTAACCCCTTCACACACATGGCGTAATGACACCATGTCTGCAGAGAGTGAGGACACTCTCCACATACATGGTGTCACTACACCAGCTGCATATTAACCCCTTCAGCACTGGGTTTAGAGCCTCAGCATCCTCTGCGCACACATGCGGTGCAGAGGATGATGATGGGGTTAATCAGTAAAATAACCCCAGAATACATTATTTTACTACAATCATCATTGTCTTAGCTAAACATCTTGTACCGCTGCTGTCACAATGGTACAAGATGATAGCTTACTGTACCCACAAAGCGGGAAATTTAAACTTGCCGGCTTTGACAGCCGGCGAGTTTAAAGCCTTTTTGGCTGCACACTCGCACAGTGTGCTGTATGGGGGCGAGATTTTCTCGCCCCCATACACTTGCATTGCCCTCACACGCGTCAGAATCGCGTGCAATTGCAGCATGCTGCGATTGCAGTTGCCTCTGACTCGCAGTGCGAGTTAGGTGCGTGGGACTTGCACCAGTGTGCCCTGCCTGATAGGGCAACACTGGTCCGAGTGCAATGCGTTTTTTTCACGCATTGCACTCACACGAGTCTCACGCCAGTGTGCCTCCACACTTACTCGTATCCTCCTGAAACCCGGACACTCAGCCCGCAGAATCAATGAGAATAAATGAAGTGGAACCCTGCTCAAACATAGAGGATTTTTCTTTTTTATTTTTCCAGTAAAGTGCAAACAGAAGAAAAATAAGGCTAGGGTCACACTTGGAAGTGCAATTGCGGTTACCGCATCCACATCCGGATGCTGTAATCGCAATTGCATTCACACACAACTTTAACACATTTTGTGTCCCTAAGCCAGAATCCAGCAACCGGATTGCTCTGAATCCGATTGCCGGATACTTTGTTCATCCCTGGTACTGCAGGGATGAACCAATTGTTAATGATAATAATAGATTTGGGTAACATGTCTCTAGCAGGTGCCCACCCCCCCTAAAGACATGCTGTCCACTCAGGTGGGCATGTGAGGGGTTAATCTGGGCATTAATAGTATTGCCGCCTATTATCGACATTTTCAATTTTATGAATGAACTCGGCGGCTCCTCGCTGTGGTTGACATACAGCACGTAATGTACGTACTGTATGAGCCGCTTGCCTTGGTCCTGAAAGCATTAACATTAGGTCTATGTCGGTGCGCTGCCCATAGACCTAATGTTAATGCTTTTAGGACCATGGATAGCGGCTCTAACAATACTTACATTATGTACTGTATCTACTACACAGCGAGCAGCCGCCGGGTTCATTCATAAAATTGAAAATGCCGACAATAGCCGGCAATACTATTAATGCCCAGATGAACCCCTCACATGCCCACCTGAGTGGACAGCATGTCTCTAGGGAGGGTGGGCACCTCCTAGAGACATGTTGCCCACATCTATTATTAACATTTAACCCCTTGTTCATCCCTGCGGCAGCAGGCATGAACAAAGCATACGGCTGCCGCAGGCATTCACATGTGCCTTGCGGCAGACGCATGGGCTCCCTTGGGCGCCCATTATAGTAAGCCTGCTGCGGTTTGAAAACTGCTGCGAAAACTGCAGCCTGCATGATTTTTACCGCAGGCTGCTATTCTACAAGCGTTAACCAAATTACATGTAGTGCAATCCGGTTACTATAATGGGCTCCCATGGGCTGCGGTTTCTGATCCTGTTTTGAGCACTTTTACTGCTCAAAACTGGATCAGGATCCGCAATGCCCTGCCTCAAATGTGACCTTCGCCTGGCATGGTCAATGTAACCTAGTTTGGTTGTGTTTTAGATGTGATATGCATCCTTACCCATGACTAGCGGCCATACTGGTTTACAAGTGCTTATATTTAGGGATGGGCAAATCATTTGGTATTTGCAGATCTCGTGACCGGCGTTGCCCTGCTAAAGCAAGCACACAGTTAATACACATAATATACTTATTGGGTAGGCGTTCTCCCTTTGGCTAGGGACACACTAGCGTTGTAGCCTCCTACATTGCAGGGTCCGCCAAAGAGCAGGACTTCGGCAGCATTAATGCAGTGTTACCGTAGTGTAACGCTGCCAATTGAGTCCTATTGATGACGAACACCATAGCGCATGCACAGGACAAAAGTGCTGGAGTTTGTAATCTTGTTCTATTTTGTAGCGCACAGGTAAATGCGACAACAAGCGTTTTCCTGTGCGCTATGAAATAGTGTGAGATTTCAAACTCCGGCACTTTTGTGCAGGTGTTTGCATGCGCTATGAAGTCTGTCATCCATTGGACTCTATTGGCAGTGTTACACTACAGTAACGCTGCGTTATTGCTGCGGAAATTCGGGTCTTTGGCAGACCCCCCATGATGGAGGCCACAATGCTAGTGTGGAACTAGCCTTCCTGCTGTGCGTAGCACTGCGTCACTTCCAGATCATTCCTTATCTTCTGGTCATATATGATTGGCTGTTGGAGCCAGGCACGTGAATATTCCCAGAAGATAATGAGTGGCCCGGAAGTGGCACAGTGCCACGGCACAGCTGAAAGGGAGAACACGGACCCGGTAAGTATAATGATCATGGTTATTAATTGTGTGCTTGCTCTAACAGGGCAGCCGTGGTCACGAACCCTGCAAAAAACAAATGGTTTACCCATCCCTACTTATAATCTTAATTACAAATGACAGGTGCAATAATTACTTCTATTTTGAACTGCTAAACAGGGCAGGTCAGAGCTGAAGTTTTACAATTGTAATCACACTTGAAAACAAGAATAAAAGTTCGACAGAAATAATGGCAAAGTATTAGAATCAATAATTACCGTAGTTGTCCGACACACAAAAATCCATGTTATTTTACAAAATAAATTAGTTTTTTATGGTATTGTTTTGTATGTTTTAATAACAAAACTATGTAAGTAAGCATTAATTATAACCACAACAAAAAATACCTAAAACTCCCCTGAGGGTGTTCTGATATCTATAGTGAATTATGCACCAACAAGTTAAATAGGCAAACAATACTTTATTATTAAAAATATTCACATAAAATCATTATTTAATTACACGTCATAAGGGCATATTGCACCAATTGTATCTCTAGTTATACCAGGTGCACTATTTTACAGAGGGACAAAAAAATTCTCCATAACCATTATACCAATCAGTCAATGGTACTATCATTGTAAGGGTACCGTCACACGAAGTGACATCGGCGACAATGTCGTAGGTGACGCAGTGGCTTCGCCCCATGTAGAGAGGGGTTTGGGTGCCGAAAAATTGGCTGAGAGTGGTCGCCTGGTTTCGCAGCACTGCTCTGAAACCAGGCAAGCACTCTGGGGCGATGTGTACACATCGCCCCATGTAACATGGCGATCACCGATGTTACAGGCGATGGGAGCCATAGGCTCCCATGTTACAGGATTGCCGCTGGGGTTTGTGGACACCCCAGCGGCGATGGCGCCTGTAATATCGCCGGTGCATCGCCGGAGGTATCACCGCATGTAAACACGTGACAGCGACGCTGGCGGGGCGCCAAAAACGTGCATGCTCCCGTGCGTTGCCGCTTATATCTCCGGCGCTGTCACCTCGTGTGACGGTACCCTTAGAGGTACACAACACTGCCTCAGATTAGCAATGCTTCACATGTAGCAGTATATCTGCTGTGATATAGCGTTCCGTGGATCGGGTTGGGGTACACTCACTTGACAGCGTAATTCAAGCAGACAGTAATGGTTTCTAGTTAACTCAAATCCAGATGGTTTATTTAGCCTCATAAACCACTTGATATAATTATTGTACACAGTCCATCACTTCACACATGGGCTTGATATAGGACTATTGGTCGCAGCACCTGGGGGATAAAGCTGGACTATCAGTTCCTCAAGCCAGCTTCCTGGACGCAGGTCCAGCTCGGAGAGTCCAATCCAAGCTATAAACACGTACTCACATGAGAAAGGACAGCGCCACAGACATGGATGGTGCAAAAAAAGTCTGGTCTTTTTATTCCAGGGTCACAGAAAGCGACGTTTCGATCATCAGCGTGATCTTTATCAAGCTTGATAAAGATCACGCTAGTGATCGAAACGTCGCTTTCTGTGACCCTGGAATAAAAAGACCAGAAATTTTTTGCACCATTCATGTCTGTGGCGCTGTCCTTTCACACATGGGGTTGGTTTGCACAGTTCATTGACTGACTTCTGTCAGTACACAGGGTCTTTCTCATGAGGTTACCTTGTCCAGCAATCATAGCAGGCTTCTCTCATGCTGTCTCCTGACAGTCCATTGTACCAGGAGCTGCTCCAAGCTCCTTACCTGGGCCTTCCCATGTGCTCCCCAAACAGCCAGTTTTCAGGCTTCAGGACCTGAGCTGACATCACAGACATGTGACCAGAGAGTTTTACTCCCTCAAACTCTTCACCTTCAGGGGCTTTGGAGTATTCAACCTTCTCCATTAATGCAGTTACCTGCCCCTCTTGGGGTCCGGCAGCACCCCTGACATCCTCAGCCACATCACCTTGGGACTGTCCAAGGTTCTCCAGTTCTTCACCTGTGATGTCTGCCACGTCACACAACTCTTGGGCATAAACAATATCAACTTCAGAAGGCTTCATACCTTCCCTCTCTTCATCTTGTGGAGTATTGTTGTTACACTGTGTCACACTCCACTGTCTGGTGAAACCCCAAGTCACTCTCTAACTTGGTGTCAGCTCCATTCATTTTAGCTTCCACATCACTACCAGTCATCCTGTGGTACACTTCAGGGAACATCAGGTCACTAAGTTGTGCAGACGTATGACTTTCACTGGTCACCCCTACCTCAGAACCGTCAGTTTTAGGAGGTGTTACTTCCTTATCAGACACAACCCCATCAGCAGAGAGCCCTTCATCCTCCTGCTGTAGAGGAGCTCCATTCACCCACATGTCTGAAAACAGCCTAGAGTCCCGGCCTATTATCACCGGACAGGTTAAGTTCGGGACTACAGCGACATCATGGCTCCCAATGTCCCTGGCCATCTCTATGACCACTCTGGTTACCAGATGGTCTTTAGTGTCCCCATGATTGCAGGTGACTTCAATCTTCCTTCCGGGGATCAAGTAGACATCAGGCGCAGCCCTTACTATGGTAACTGAACTCCCAGCGTCTACAAGTCCAGTCACGGTTTCTGTATTGACTTCCACGGATCACACATGTGGAGCCTCTCGGGTGGGTAGTCCATATGGCAGACTGGACACACATAGCACATTTGTCCCTGGCAACATACCGTCTGCGCCACCCCTTGGACTTTGGGGTGCCCCGCCCCTTTTTGGGCAACTATCACTTTTCGGGATTCCAACCCCTTTTGGTCCATTATCCCCTTCATGGAATCCGCCCCCTTTTTGGACTCCACCCCCTTTTGGGCAACAACCCCTTTTTGGGACTCTGCCCCTTTTTGGGCAACCCAGTCTATAGGGGATACTTTCTGGTGATGCCCCCCAACACGTCGTTGGCACTGCTGCTGCTGGCTCTGCAGCAGGGGTTTCAGGAGCTCTTCCATGCTGCCAGGCACTCTCTCGCTGCAATGAAAAAAAGCAGGAGGGCGCCCCAATGGGTAATACCCGATGTTCTAGGGGAAGGGGGGGTAGATTTGCACTAACCTTTCCTGGTTGTACCGCCCGTACAACCAGGATCTCCAGCCTGTGGTGTATTACTGCTCACCAAGTAGAAAGTAGTCGCTTGACTCCTGCCACGTGCACCTGGGTTGAGTGCGTTGTCCACCTTCGTGACCCCGACAGCCAGATGCTTGTATGCGACATCTTCGTGACCCCACCGAGGCGCCGGAAAACGTGCTTGGGTACGTTGTGCAGTTGCCCGTAGCAACCAATGTCCATATAAGTGTACCTGCACCGTTACCACAATTGACAACCAACCTTGTAGGCCTTGTCTGTTGCCTCCAGCAATAAGGCAGCTACAATGCCCGCATTCTCCACCAAGTGTGGTATAGCGTTCACAGACCGGGTCAGGGTACCTTCACTTGACAGCGTAATTCAAGCAGACAGTAATGGTTTCTAGTTAGCTCAAACCCAGATGGTTTATTTAGCCTCATAAACCACTTGATATAATTATTGTACACAGTCCATCACTTCACACATGCGGTTGGTCTGCACAGTTCACTCACTGATCTCTGTCAGTACAAAGGGCCCTTCTCATGAGGTTACCTTGTCCAGCAATCATACCAGGCTTCTCTCATACTGTCTCCTGACAGTCCATTTTACCAGGAGCTGCTCCAAGCTCCTTACCTGGGCCTTCCCATGTGCTTCCCAAACAGCCAGTTTTCAGGCTTCAAGACCTGAGCTGACATCACAAACATGTGACCAGGGAGTGGCTACCTGATAACAGCAACACACCCTCCCCTGGGAGGTATGTAGTTACCCAGACCCACCCATTGCTTATGGTTAACGCTTACCTCCAGCCCACATGACATTATAGAAAGGTGTTGGACAACAAGTCTCAGAAGTCAACCTGGGTTAAGATCGCTGCAGTCCTCTGTCTGTTCGACACATACCTGTTTCTCCTGACACAGGCAGTGGACCCATCACACTGCATACTAATGCCTCTCTGCCATGTACTGAGATTTTTACTAATACTACCTCATTCAGTCACATCTGAGATAAAATAGTAGTTAACATTACCTGAATACCGTTCTATCTGTAGTCACACCGGGTCCCCCTTGTTTCTGTGCCCCTGCCTACGCACGTTTCGAAGTTCTTCCTCAGGGCGTGTGATCTTACTGTGTTTTTCCCCCATATGTATAGTGCCTCCCAAGCTAATTATCAGTGACACCCAGCACTCATTACCGCTGTAATAACTGGACATCCGGATTTCCCTTCTGCCCTCTATTTCCGGCTAATGAACCACAAGCTGCTTACGTCACCTGACGTTCATGTGGTGTTGCCATGGCCGCATATATACAAGCCGCCGGCTTCATCAGACTTTTCTGCAGTCTCGCTATAACAGCGCATGAGCAGGAAGTCTGTAGACGTCACCGGACGTTCCTGTGGCATTGCTATAGCAACATATACGCAGGAAGTCTGTGGGCCCAAACTTTTAGAATAATTCATATGTGCCGCAACCACATATAAAATTGTTTATTCTACATTTTGTTTAATTGCCCACACAGGGAATAGGTGTGTCTGTGTAAATGAAAGGTGACAGTATGTACAGTATATTTAATAGCGCATCAAACTATAATGTTCATGTAAATAAATGTGTCTATGTGAAAGTGACAATATAAATTTTTAAAGTGACAGTGCATCTAATACTATAATGTGCCTATAAACTAAATTAATCAATAACATTCATTTATATTTTTAAAGTGACAGTGCCATTGACTTAAATCACATTCATATAACACCATTATATTACAGTATTGTTTGCCTATTTAACTTATTGGTGCATAATTCACTATAGATATTAGAACACCCCCAGGGGAGTTTTAGGTATTTTTTGTTGTGTTTGTCTAAAGCAGTGAAGCACGTAATAAATAAGGACACTTATGTGTATCTAAGCATTAATTATAGTATAATAAAAAAGAGTAACTAACACCATAATTGTTTCCTTTTTCATATAAATATGAGCTAAAATGAACCCTGCCATCATTTTAGAATATGTAAAATCCTAAAAGTTGAAAAAAACTGATGTGTCATAATTCTATATAACATTACAGACAATTTTATGCAAAAGTGAAAAATTGGAACATATGAATTTCACATTTGTACAAAATTCATCGTACATAATAATTATAATGGCAACTGGTTAATATTTACAGAGAAAATATATATAGAAGAAAACAGTTGTCAGAAAAACTACATATTATATTATAAAATTTCACGCAAAAAAACGCAATTATTCCCAACATGTCCATTGTATACAATTCTAATATAGTTCTTCCTTAGTGAAATAACATCATTTTAAATAATTCATGTAACATAAATACAATATATATTAGTCTGGAATAATTGTTCCAGGTTTCAAAACAAGTACGGTAGCACTATTACAGTAAATTGTATCGTTCTTTTAAATTTTTCTTTACTAAACTTATGTAAGCTTGATTTTGAATTTGATTAGTGATAAGCGAGTGGCGTAATATTTGCAATTGCTATATTCATGTGGCGCCCCATTGGTTGGGATGCCATGAAGGGGTACTGCACCCAAACAAGAGTGTGTGGTATTCCTGTGACTAAGGGAACTGAGATGGTAAACAAGGGACTCTCACAACACCAATTCATGCACACCCTAGAGTTGAGGACCATGGGTGAACCTGCTGTAGAGAAGACCCAGTCCTGTGGGAGGAGTCAGGTGGGTATAAAAAGTGTATGGGTGGGTTGACAGACAGTTGAAGAGAGGGAGTCGAGTGGAGGACGATGCAGGGGAAGGTCGTTGTGACAGGAAAGAGACCCTGGGGCACCAAGAGCTACAGTGGGCCCGAACCTGGACCCGGTACTACCGACCAGAAGGGTCTGGTCTCAGGCAGAGGACTGGCTCTGAACACGGTGTGGGAGTTCAACCCCGAGCCATTCAAACGGAGGCCCCGAGCTTTAGGAAGCTGTGACCAAAAGACCTGGCGTATACCTCGCAAAGACACACCAAACTAGAGTAAGGGGGACCTAAAGGTGAGTCGCCCATCAAACTCCCGTTGGAGCTGGCTCAAGGCTCTGAGCACAGAGGCGGTGCATGGCTGTGAGGAGAAGATAGCACAATGAAGGGACCGGTAGGGAACGGTAGACATACAGTGCTGTGCAAATTCATTGGGACAAAGCAAGTTTTTGTTGCATTCATTTTACTATTTCTGATAAGTGTTTTATCAGTTCTTGGTGTCGTTTTCCTTCCACATTGCCCTTTTCGTTTTGGAGAAATTTCTCTAACATCCAGACTTGTATGTTCATTAAGAGTAATAATTCTAGACCTCTTCCGTGGAGTAACATCCATTTTTACAGGCACAAATCACACTGAGAGAAAGTACACTAAATCACTCCTCACAGAAACAAGCTCTCAACTGATGCTGAGGGGGCAGCTAGCTGTTATTTTCTGACTAAAACCAGTCAAACCACATTTTGTTACTCAAGGTTGTACACTCACACCTGTTCAAAGCAGATAAAACTGGTTTGAATCACTGACTGGTAACCATCTTACGATTTTACTTAAAAAAATGCTTTGTCCCAATTAATTTGCACAGCACTCTGTACCACTGAGAGTCCTGAGTGAATCATCACGGTTCCCTGGTGCGGGTCAGCCATAACTAGTATTTTTAATACTTGCATATTCGTACGAATAGCGAGTCTAATGTTAGTCAATTAGTGATAGGCTCCGCCCACACACATTTGGCCATAAAATGAATCTTTCCGGGACAGGGTAGGAGGGTGTACTTTATTACATTTCTACTGCATAAAACACCTTGCTGTGCCCCCCAGAGGGAGCCTAACAACCAATCTCCTCTCACTGGGGTGCCAGGTCACTTTGTGCACTGAAGGGAGCTAGCAATAAGTGGCAGATCAATAACAATGGACACATCACTCGAGAGCACCAGCGATACTCGCCGAGTACCGAGTATCACGAATATCATACTATTTGTGCAAATAGTAACGATTACACTCGCTCATCACTAATTTTGATCCATGAATTTCGTAAAGAAAATTTAACAAAGGTAAAAAGGATATTTCTTTTGTAGGGAACAAAAAGTAGGTTGGTTACATTCATAAAATAATAACTTTAATAAAGCTTACTATAACCCAAAGACCAGCATTATGATGGAAAATTAATGAAGACTATATGTATGTATATGAATAAACAAACTTTTTGAGAAGAAAAAAAAAATCTTTTTTTAAGCATTGAATTTGTATGTGCAGTGCTTTTCCTGAGTTTCAAATTTTTCATACAGTGTATTGTGTAGTTGTGTTATCATTATATTATGTGAAAAAGAGTGTGCAAATAATTCTAAAATAATGATGACATATAACATTTTAATTCTGAAAATATTATCATACGTTGTTATATACTGTGAAAAAATATCTATTTCTATTACCATGGGTGCAAATGGAGTGTTGGGAGGCAGGTGGAACCTTAAATTAGTAATGCAATTTGATGTCCTTCTGCAAATTCAACCCATAATTTGATCCTTTATCCAACTTTAAAGATCCACCATGCCTCCTAGTGCCTTGGTGCTTTTTCAAGATCTCCTCCTCTAGATCTACCTTTTATTCCCTCAATAACATATGTTTTAAGCATGCTGGTATCTCCATTATGGAATTCTAAAAAGTGATTAGATGTTTGAGACATTCCCATTAACAAGTTACCCCTTTTAATATCATTAAGGTGCTATTTAAACCTTATATGCACTTGGTGTTTTGTGCTGCCTATGAATTTTAGATTGCAATGCAGACATTCAATGACATATACAACCCTGGCAAAAATTATGGAGTCACCTAGTTTGGAGGATGTACATTCTGTTGTTTACTTTGTAGAAAAAAAAGCAGATCACAGACATGGCACAAAACTAAAGTCATTTCAAATGGCAACTTTATGGCTTTAAGAAACACTAAAAGAAATCTTGAAAAAAAATATACTAGCCAGTAATGGTTTCTTTTGTAGACCAAGCAGGGGGAAAAATTATGGAATCACTCAATTCTGAGGTAAAAATTATGGAAACATCCTGTAAATTTTAATTCTCAAAACTAACACCTGCATCAAATAAGACATGCTTGTTAGTCTGCATCTAAAAAGGAGTGATCACACCTTAAAGAGCTGTTGCACCAAGTGGACTGACATGAATCATGGCTCCAACACAAGAGATAACAATTGAAACAAAGGAGAGGATTATCAAACTCTTAAAAGAGGGTAAATCAACACGCAATGTTGCAAAAGATGTCGGTTGTTCACAGTCAGCTGTGTCTAAAATCTGGTCCAAATACAAACAACATGGGAAGGTTGTTAAAGGGAAACATACTGGTAGACCAAGGAAGACATCAAAGTGTCAAGACCGGAAACTTAGAGCAATACGTCGCCAAAACAGGAAATGCACAACAAAACAAATGAGGAACGAATGGGAGAAAACTGGAGTCAATGTCTGTGACCGAACTTTAAGAAACCACCTAAAGGAAATGGGATTTACATACAGAAAAACTAAACAAAAGCCATCATTAACACCTAAACAGAAAAAACAAGGATGATTGGATGAAAGTCATATTCAGTGATGAATCGCAAATCTGCATTGGGCAAGGTGATAATGCTGGAACTTTTGTTTGGTGTCATTCCAATGAGGTTTATAAAGATGACTGCCTGAAGAGAACATGCAAATTTCCACAGTCATTGATGATATGGGGCTGCATGTCAGGTAAAGGCACTGGGGAGATGACTGTCATTACATCTTCAATAAATGCCAAAGTTTACATTGATATTTTGGATACTTTTCTTATCCCATCAATTGAAAGGATGTTTGTGGATGATGAAATAATTTATCAAGATGATACTTCATCCTGCCATAGAGCAAAAACTGTGAAAACATTCCTTGAAAGAAGACACATAAGGTCAATGTCATGGCCTGCAAATAGTCGTGATCTCAATCCAATTGAAAATATTTGGTGGAAGTTGAAGAAAATGGTCCATGACAAGGCTCCAACCTGCAAAGCTGATCTGGGAACAGAAATCAGAGAAAGTTGGAGCCAGATTGATTATGAGTACTGTTTGTCACTCATTAAGTCCATGCCTCAGAGACTGCAAGCTGTTATAAAAACCAGAGGTAGTGCAACAACATACTAGTAATGTATTTAAGTGTTGTTTTTTTGTTGGTTTGTCATGAATCCTTAATTTTTACCTCAGAATTGAATGATTCCATAATTGTTCCCCTGCTTGGTCTCCAAACTAACCCTCATTGGCTAGCATATTTTTTTTCAAGATTTCTATTAGTGTTTCTTCAAGGCAGAGAGTTGCCATTTGAAATGACTTCAGTTTTGTGCCATGTCTGTGATCTGCTTTTCTTCTACAAAATTAAACAACTGAATGGACATCCTCCGAGCCAGGTGATTCCAGAATTTTTGCCAGAGGTAGTACAACAAAATTTGATTTGCAAATCGAAAATGATTTAATATTAAATTGATTTTTATTTGTAGCATCTCTGAATAAATTGCACTTCTTTGTGTAGGGCCATATTTTGCAGTTTTTCCTCCCACATTTGAAAAAACCCTTTAATGATTGATAACCAGTGCTTTAATGTTTAATTTGTACTAGATTACTAAAAAAGACAAAAGGTACACAAAGGGTTTCTCTGTGTCAATTTCCAATGAATAATGTGCGTAGGGTCTCATTTTTAGGTGTTGTGTTAAGCCACAACCATTACAAAATGCTTTGAATACAAATCCACGGATGTTGTAGGAAGACTTTAAGTCCATCTGGTTCAACCCATAGCCTAACATGTTGATCCAGAGGAAAAATTCTTTTGACAACACTAAGGCTGGGGTCACACATGCCCATCACTTTTTTCCCATTTCCAAAACCGGATTCGTTTTTTTCTGCACCCAAAAACATTGCTTGCAGTGTTTTTTGGAGGCAGGAAACAACAGCATATCATTTTTGAAAAGCGCAGTGACACTTAAGTGCACCATCCGTTAACAGAAACAGTTTTTGGACTTAGAAAAAAAAGGTCCAAAAACTGATGCCAATAACAGATCCAGGGCAAAACGGATGGCATGTGTGACCCAAGCCTAAGCCACACATTGGGGAAAGAAATTCCTTCCCGACTCCACGTACTTCAATCAGACTAGTTCTCTGGATCAACGTCCTATCAAAGAATCTAGTATATATAATCGGCAATATTATAGTTTACAAGAAAGGCATCTAGGCCCTTCTTAAATGTTAGTAGTGAGTCACTCATTACAACATCATGTGGCAGAGAGTTCCATAGTCTCACTGCTCTTACAGTAAAGAATCCACGTCTGTGATTATGAGTAAACCTTCTTTCCTCCAGACGTAGAGGATGCCTTCTTGCCCCCTTCTCAGGCCTAAGAGTAAAAAGATCATTAAAAAGGTCTCTGTACTGTCCCCTCATATATTTATACATTACTAGATGGTTGCCCCATTCGAACGCATCTGATATTCTAGAATATGTATGTAGTTGACATACTGTGATTGACAGAACTTGTTCAGTCAAAGTGAGTGAACTACACTGCTCCTCCTGTCACCACTCCTCCGGTCTCCGCTCCTCCATCTCTCCTCCTGTCCCCTCTCCTCCTGTAACCGCTCCTCTGTCTCTCCTCCTTTCACCACTCCTCCATCGCTCCTCCTGTCCCTGCTCCTTCTGTCATCGCTCCTCCTGTCACCATTCCTCCTGTCCCTGCTCTTCCTGTCACCGCTCCTCCGTCTCTCCTCCTGTCACCGATCCTCGTGTCCCCAATCCTCCGTCTCTCCTCCTGTCACTGCTCCTTCTGTCCCCGCCCCTCCATATCTCCTCCTGTTCCTGCTCCTCCTGTTCCCGCTCCTCCGTCTCTCTTCCTGTCACCGCTTCTCCTGTTACCACTTCTCCTGTCACCACTCCTCCTGCCGCTCCTCCTGTCACCACTTGTCCTGTCACCGCTCCTCCATCTCTCCTCCTATCACCGCTCCTCCTGTCCCCTCTCCTCCATGTCTCCTCATGTCATCGCTCCTCTTGTCACCACTCCTCGTATCCCTGCTCATCCGTCTCTCCTCCTATCACCGCTCCTCCTGTCCCTACTCCTCTGTTTCTCCTCCTGTCACCGCTCCTCCTGTCCCGGCTTATTCGTCTCTCTTCCTGTCACCGCTCCCCATGTCACCGTTCCTCATGTCACCACTCCTCCGTCTCTCCACCTGTCACTGCTCCTCCTGTTCCCGCTCCTCCATCTCTTTTCCTGTCCCTGCTCCTCCTGTTCCCACTCCTCCATCTCTCTTCCTGTCACCCGCTCCTCATGTCACTGCTCCTCATGTCACCTCTCCTCCGTCTCTCCGCTTGTCCCATCTCCTCCATCTCTCCTCCTGTCCCTGCTCCTCCTGTTCCCACTCCTCCATCTATCTTCCTGTCACCGCTTCTCCTGTCACCGCTCCTCCTGTCACCGCTCCTCCGTCTCTCCTCCTGTCACCGCTTTTCCTATTCCCGCTCTACCATCTCTCCTCCTGTCCCCGCTCCTCCTGTCTCCGTTCCTCTGTCTTTCCTCCTGTCACCGCTCCTCCTGTCCCCTCTCCTCCATCTTTCCTTCTGTCACAGCTTATCCTGTGACTGCTCCTCCTGTCTCCACTCCTTCGTCTCTACTCCTGTCCCCGCTCCTCCTATAACCGCTCCTCCAGTCCCTGTTCCTCTGTCTCTCCTCCTGTCACTGCTCATCCTGTCCCCTCTCCTCCGTCTTTCCTTCTGTCACAGCTTATACTGTGACTGCTCTTCTGTCTCTCCTCCTGTCACCGCTCCTCCTGTCCCTGCTCCTGCGCCTTTCCTTCTGTCAGCGCGTATCCTGTGACTGCTCCTCCTGTCCCCGGTCCTCTGTTTCTCCTCCTGTCAGTATTTCTCCTGTTCACGCTCCTCCATCTCTCCTCCTGTCCCCGCTCCTTCGTCTCTCCTCCTGTCACCGCTCCTCCTGCCCGGCTCTTCTGTCTCTCCTCCTGTCCCCTCTCCTGTACCTATCGCATCGGGAGAGTGGGGTCTGTGCACTATGTCTAGTGTCTGTCTTCCCCTGTGAGCTGTCGTCTCTCTGTGCCGTCTCTCCCTTGTGCCTTTTTCTCCAGTCTGTGCTGTCCCCCCTGTGTGCGCCGACTCTGTGTCTCATGTGTGCACGGTCACCCCCTTGTGTGCCGTCTCCGTCTCTCATGTGTGCGGTGACTGTGTCTTGTGTGTGTGCTGTCTTCTGTGTGCACCTTCTCTCCCGTGTGAGCTGTCTGTGTCTCTCCCATGTACGGTCTCTCCCATGTGCGGCGTCTCTGTGAGCCTGTCTCTGTTTCCCACCATGTCTCTGTGTCCCCCTGTGCCTCTGCCAGTCCCCCTGTGCCTCTCCTCTCACTCTGTGGCTCTGCGTGTCCCCCTGTGCCTCTCCTCTCCCCCTGTCACTCTGTGTGTCCCCCTGTGTCTCTCCTCTCCTCCTGTGGCTGTGCATGTCCCCCTGTGCCTCTCCTTTGCACCTGTGGCTCTGCCTGTCCCCCTGTGACTCTCCTCTCCCCCTGTATCCATGTCCCCCTGTGCCTCTCCTCTCCCCCTGTCTCTGTGTCCCACCATGTCTCTGTGTCCCCCTGTGCCTCTGCCTGTCCCCCTGTGCCTCTCCTCTCACCCTGTGGCTCTGCGTGTCCCCATGTGCCTCTCCTCTCCCCCTGTCGCTCTGTGTGTCCCCCTGTGTCTCTCCTCTCCTCCTGTGGCTCTGCGTGTCCCCCTGTGCCTCTCCTTTGTACCTGTGGCTCTGCCTGTCCCCCTTTGACTCTCCTCTCCCCCTGTCTCTGTGTCCCCCTGTGACTTTCCTCTCCACCTGTGTCTGTTTGTGTCCCCTCTGCCTTTCCCTCTGTGCCTTTCCTCCCCCCCTGTCTGTGTCCACCTGTGCCTCTCCTCTCGCTTCTCTTCCTGCCCCCCCTGGCTTCTCTTTTTGGCCGCCCCGCTCCTCTTCCTGCCCCCTCGCTTCTCCTCTGCCCCCCCCCCCCCCACTCCTCCAGTGTGGTGGAAAAAATAAAAAAAAAATCCTCAGTGAGGATACTCACCCCTCCGACGCATCTTGTAGCTCCCAGGGCAGGACCTGTCATTGCCTTGGAAGCCGATCAGCTGAGCAGTCATGTGACTGATCAGCTGAGCGGTCATGTGACCGATCAGTTGATCGCATTGCTAAGCAACGACAGGTCCTCAAGGCCAATGGAGCTGGAAGACGCGTCGGAGGGATGAGTATCCTCACTGAGGATTTTTTAAATTTTTTTTACCACACTGGAGGAGCAGGGGGGCCAGAGGAGAAGTGAGGAGACCAAGTGGAGGAAGAGCAGGAGGGCGAGGAGGAGAAGCGGGGGGCAGGAGGAGAAGCGGGGGCCACGAACGAATGCGTATATCCTGGCGATAGCGGCGCCAATGTGCTGTTGTCGCGGGGTTTCCGCTTAGCGCAAATTTTGAATGCGCGTGGCTGTTTTGCTGGCGGCCACCAATGAGCGCCCTGGCGCTGGCGCGTGAATGCCGTGACCGGCAGAGAACCTTAGACGATTATTTAGTAGATTATAAGATCAGCCCTAAGCCTTTGTTTTTCCAAACTAAATAACCCCAAGTTTAATAACCTGTCTTGGTATTGCACACCCCTCAGTCCTCTAATAACCTTGGTCGCTCTTCTCTGCACCCGCTCTAGTTCAGCTATGTCTTTCTTATACACCGGAGACCAGAATTGTACACAGTATTCTAAGTGTGGCTGCATTAGTGACTTGTATAGAGGTAAAATTATGTTCTCTTCCAGAACATCCATGCCTTTTTTACTACATCCCATTATTTTATTTGCCTTTGCAGCAGCTGCCTGACAGTGGCCACTAAATGTGAGTTTGTCATCTGCCCATACACCCAGGTCTTTTTCAGTGACAGTTTTGCCCAGTGTTTTACAATTAAGCACATACTTATACTTTTTATTTCCTCTGCCCAAGTGCATGACCTTACATTTATCCCCATTAAAGCTCATTTGCCATTAGTGATGGGCGAATCCTAAATTACTCGGAATCGCTTGACTCTAGCGATTCCGAGCCCAGGACTCGCTACTCGTTGCGAGTCTAGCGAGTCCAATGTTAATGAATGGGGAAGCGAGTAATAGCGAGTAGTGTGAGATTTACAAATCGCAGATGTGTCTCGGAAGCTTCAGCCTGAAGCAATCCTAGTTTTGCCATTTATTTGCATTGGACTCGTTTACTTTGCAAGTAATCGCTGGGAAACTCGCACAGATAAGATCCTGTCTGCTCTGTATGCTGGGTGCCGCAGCTCCAGGGTCCTAGAGCCCGCCTGCTGCCTGATGTAGCAGAGCTGAGATTGTTCTCAGTCTGCTCATTCCTGTGCATAGACATCTATATCTATGCACAGGGATGAGCAGAGAGGACATCGCGTTTTGGACTGCGTCGGACGGAAGAGGATTTTTTTAATTAAAGATGGAGTCCCTAATGGCTTTTTTTTTTATTTCTAATAAAAAATTTTCTCTGTGTTGTGTTTTTTTTAAAACAATTTAATAGAAATTCATGGCTGGTCATGTCTAATATTGGCGTGACCGCCATAAATTTCGGGCTTAGGGCCAGCTGATAATACAAAGCTGGCCCTAACCTCTTTATTACCCAGCGTGCCACCGCCACCAGGGCCGCTGGAAGAGTGGGGTTCAGCGCCAGAGGATGGCGCTTCAATGAACGCGCCATCTTCTGGGGCGGTTGCGGGTTGCAATTTGCAGCGGGGGGTGCCCAGAAAGCTTGGGCATCCCTGCGCTGCGGATTCCAGCCCCCAGCTGCTTAGCTGTACCTGGCTAGACATAGAAATTGCGCGGAGCCCCACGCATTTTTTTAAAATTATTTCATGAAATTCTGAGATTCTGACTCTGACTCTGAGACTCTGACTCTGAGACTCTGACTCTGAGACTCTGACTCTGAGACTCTGAGACTCTGACTCTGAGACTCTGACTCTGAGACTCTGACTCTGACTCTGAGACTCTGACTCTGAGACTTTGACTCTGAGACTCTGACTCTGAGACTCTGACTCTGACTCTGAGACTCTGACTCTGAGACTCTGACTCTGAGACTCTGAGTCTGACTCTGAGACTCTGACTCTGAGACTCTGACTCTGAGACTCTGACTCTGAAATTCATGAAATAATAAAAAAAAAAATGCGTGGGGCTCCGCGCAATTTCTATGTCTAGCCAGGTACAGCTAAGCAGCTGGGGGCTGGAATCCGCAGCGCAGGGATGCCCAAGCTTTCTAGGCACCCCCCGCTGCAAATTGCAGCTCGCAGCCGCCCAAGAAGATGGCGCGTTCATTGAAGCGCCATCCTCTGGCGCTGAACCCCGCTCTTCCAGCGGCCCTGGTGGCGGTGGCACGCTGGGTAATAAAGGGGTTAATACCAGCTTTGTTATACAAGCTGGTATTAAGCCCGAGATTCTTAATGTCAGGCCACGTTTGACCCAGCCACTAAGAATCTCCAATAAAGGGTTAAAAAACACAACACAGAGAAAAATTTTTATTTGAAATAAAAAAAAAAGCCATTAGGGACTCCATATTTAATTAAAAAAATCCTCTTCCGTCCGACGTAGTCCAAAACGCGATGTCCTCTCTGCTACATCCCCTGTGCATAGATATAGATGTCTATGCACAGGGAATGAGCAGACTGAGAACAATCTCAGCTCTGCTACATCATCTCTGTGAGCAGGCGGGCTGTAGGACCCTGGAGCTGGCAGCCTGCACAGAGAAGACAGCTGGACTCGGCTCGCAATGTAACAGCAGTTACTTTGCGAGTTTCCCTGCTATCACTGGCACAGTAGCCGAGTCTAATGCAAACAATGGCAATCCTAGTTTTGTCAGCGTTTGCCATTGATTTGCATTGGACTCGTGCGAGTAAACGCTGGGAAACTCGCAGAGTACCGAGTCCTGCGAGTCCCTTACTACTCGCCAAGTAACGAGTCCTAGCGAGTAGATTCGCCCATCCCTATTTGCCATTTATCAGCCCAAGCTTCTAGTTTACAAAAATCCTCCTGTAAAGTAAAATTGTCCTCCTCTGTATTGATTACCCTGCAGAGTTTAGTGTCATCTGCAAATATTGAGATTCTCTTCTGTATGCCCCCTACAAAGTCATTAATAAATATGTAAAAAAGAAGTGGGCCCAATACTGACCCCTGTGATATCCCACTGTTAACTGTGACCCATTCTGAGTGTGTTCCATTAATAACCACCCTTTGTTTCCTATCACTAAGCCAGTTCCTAACCCACTTAAACATATCTTCCCCTATCCCCATTGCCCTCATTTTATGTATCAACCTTTTGTGTGGCACCGTATCAAAAGCTTTTGAAAAGTCCATATACACCACATCCACTGCATTTCTTTGGTCCAGTCCAGAACTTACTTTTTCATAGAAGCTTATCAGATTAGTTTGACAGGAACGGTCCTTCGTAAACCCATGTTGATATTGGGTCATGAAGGTATTTTTCTTCAGATACTCCAGTATAGCATCTCTTAGAAAACCCTCTAGTATTTTACCCACAGTAGAGGTTAAGCTTACTGGCCTATAATTTCCAAATTCAGTTTTTGGCCCTTTTTTGAATATGAAGAATGGAGCCAGAAATGGGAGAGCACCATGCTGACTTGATACAGAGGTTCAAAGAGTACATTGGTGATTTGCCTGAAGAAAAAGTTGTAGACTTCGAAACGCGTAGCAATAAATCACTTTCCTTTATTATTACTTTATTCTCTGAAGCCTCTGTATCAAGGCAACATGGCATTATGTTTTTTCTGTCTCCATCTTGCAGAAAATCACTCCCTCCGGGCTGGTAAAAAAAAAAAAAAAAAAAAGCAATGTATGCTCACCTGTCCCCGAGGCCCCCGCCGTCTCCCGCATGGTTACACCATGTTAAAAGGCGGTCATGTGATTGTGACATCACGGTAGGTCCTGTTCAGAAGAAGAAGACCTCTGGAGACACCGGGATGACACCGGGAGCCTGCGGGACCGTGCGGGAGATGGCGGGGGCCTCGGGGACAGGTGAGCATACATTGTTTTGTTTTTTTAACCCTTGCTTTCCCAGTTAGGAGCAGTTTTACTGTACTGAGCATGCTCAGTACAGTAAAATCGGGTCCGAGGACACATCAGATGTTTCCTTGGACCCTGCTCCATAGGGCCCCATGTTAAAAACATCGGACCGAATCGCATGTGCACTAAATGGCATCCGATTTGGTCTAATCCGATTTTGTCCGATTTTATTTTCGGTGGAAAAATTGGAGCATGCTCCGATTTTTGCACCGATAAAAAAATCGGACGAAATCGGACCGAATCGGATAGGACCAAATCGGATGCCATTTAGTGCACATCCGATTCGGTCCGATGCCCATAGGGCTGCATGAGGGACAAAATCGGTCCAATGCTGTCCGATTTTTATCGGACAGCATCGGAAATAAAAAAATCATAGTGTGAAACCAGCCTTAGTAATGATAAATTATTGAAGAATAGTTATTTTATAGCATGATATTGTTTGCAATACTGGAGTAGTAATTTAGGTGGTTATTCTTTGTGCTCCAATTTTTTTGTTTTCATTTATACATGCAATATCAGTTTCATTTTTTTGGTGTCCATAATTTTTTTTAGGTCTTTTTAACATCCATCTCTTATACCCTCTATTCGATAATCTTCTTTCTAAGATGTTATTTTCTATCTTGAATGTGATCCGCCCAGGCCAGGGTACTCAGAGCTCGGGCACGGTGTCAGGGGGGACGCTATCAAGGGTGGCTGCACCCGAGTCTGTGGCCCTGTGGTCGGTGACTTCTTTAAAGTACAGTTTCTATTAGGATAATTTGTGACACTACCTGTAGTACTTGGTGAGGGATCACCAGCGCCGCCACAGTCTTCCAGAGGGCGATGGTATTGCGGCAAGGGTGGTATAGCTTACTACAGGTGAAGCTGGCCTCTGGGGCAGCATTGAGTACTGTAATAAAAGTTCAGTGTTGGAAGGACAAATACACGAAGGCAGTTTCACTCTCTCCGAGTATTTTACTGAAATCGAGCATCCAATGAATACACAGTTTACAGTGCAGTAAAGATGAAATTTACAGGTAACCTTTCGGGTGGCTGTAAATGGATGCAAGGTGGTTAGGAGGTACTCGTGGTATGCCTTAGTTAATCAACCCATGTCCTTATAGCCCTGCCCGGGTAAGTCTCTTCCCAGTCCCGCTGAGGTAGTAATGGAGTTCCTCTCCCTCTCTGCTGCTTATATCCCAACCTCTTGTGGAATCGGGTGGACTGCTCCGTGAGTGACAGGTTGCTGTGGCTGGTAAACTAGCCACAGCAACCGGTTGACGGTTACGGAGGTAAACTCCGGTCGTTTCCTATAATCCGGCTTTCTGTGGTGGACTGGGGAAGCTCCCCGGAGTATGGTCGCTCCGCACTGGGGTTCCCCCTTTCTCTCTAAGGCCCATACTCATGCGTCAGGCACCCTATCTCAAGGTCCCCTCATCTTATCTCAGGTCTAGTCTGCAACTCGCCTGTTCTGACCTCCCGATTCTCCTAACCCTCCCCCCAAGGGAGCTCCTCGCCTGGATTGAGTGTCGGAGTGCTGGAATTGGGTCCCTCCTACCAACCCTGTTTCCACTTACAGTTGGGGAAAATTACACCGCTTTTATGGGTGTAATACCCCAGTGTGACGCCTGACTAACGGGGCGCCATAACTGCATCTTACATATTATAATTTTGTTTAGCCCTTACATATTCACTAATTGGTATGGCTATAATTATATTCAATGGGTGATGACTCTAAGTGTATAAGATCCTATTGCATGCAATCTCTTTTCTATATGTGCAAGTTTTTATTGTGGAAAACATTCCCTCCAGTATAAGATCTATAAATTGATTAACAAGCGGGTTGCTCAACAATTTTATTTGGAGGTTAAAAATATTGTTAATGTAATCTCCAAATCCCAGTGTCGTAGGTTCGCCCGACAACCATGCTATAAGAATATCTTTTATGAACCTATTGTAATGAACAACATGATCACTGAATGGGTTGGTATCCAAAAAAACATACAAGTCCCACCAACTCATGGTCAAATTAGCCACTGATAGGGTATATTTAGCCCACATTGAGACGCTGCATTTCTGTAAATAAAAACGATCGTTAAACTGGAAAAAAATATTTGATATATGAAAGGAGACTGCATCAAGAGCATAGTTGATTTTGTCATCAATTAAATCAGAGAATGTGCTTAGGTGAAATTTTAAGTTAGTGTGGTGATGTGACCCATGGCCGGGTGCATCACATGGGATAACAGCATAGGAACCTGTTCAGATCAGCGTGTTTCACTGTGTGTTTGTTGTGTTAAACCTGTCTGGTACACATTGCTTTAACAGCTGAGGGTGAGTGCTGTAAGATCTGAGATTTTGATGAGACCAATGAGTGGCCGACCCTGGTGTGGGTGTGGCGGACACATTAAAAAGCTGCCAGGTGTCTGTGAGAGACGGGAGATGGGAATCAGTGTTGTCCAGACCACTGACATGTGAGGACGTGCTGGAGCTGATCAGTCCCCGGTGAGGGATGTGAAGGGAGTCTGCCAGCTCCATGCCAGTGGCACCTGATGCATGCATGCCAGCCGGTATCTAGGACCTAGTACGGCTCAAGGGCCAGGCAGTTATATGTGCAATATGAGAGACCGAGGACAGCTCAAGGGCCAGGTGGTCATATGCGTGATATGAGAGACTGAGGATGGCTCAAGGGCCGGGTGGTCGGTCATATGTGCGATATGAGAGACTGAGGACGGCTCAAGGGCCAGGCGGTCATATGTGCGATATGAGAGACCGAGGACGGCTCAACGGCCAGGCAGTCATAAAGGCAGCCGACGTTGAGACTGACTGTGATAGTCGTGAGATGGTCCCGGTAATAAGTGTTTGTCATAAGGGTGTATGGAAAACTACCCTGGGTGATACAATAGATACATGATGATGTCTTGATGGCTTATGTAAAAGTGCCATGTATGACGTGTGATGTAACGTGGGGCTGACTAGTATGTCGAGCAGGGTCCCATTGAGAAGCGTTACTGGTGGTGTGGGTTTAGACTCCCTAGGGGTAGGTTGAGGATCCCTACAGTAGAATGTGGAAAGATCCCTGTCTGGGTGATAAATGGTGGTAGCCGTCATTAGAACCAGGCTGAGGTCTGCAAAGGATAGTGGGGTCATGAAGACGTCGCACTCTAAGTATCTGGTGGCTCGGTGGGGTCACGACGTCCAAGTCATCGCACCCAAGCATCTTGCCGGTGGCTCGGTGGGGTCACGAAGATACCAAGTCAGCGTCAGATCTGGATTTGCTAAAGACTATGAACTTTGTGTTGAGACTGTGTACAACCCCTCTCCACGGGCTTGAACAGAGGGGTAAGGTATGTGGTGATGCAGCCCATGGCCGGGTGCATCACATGGTATAACAGCATAGGAACCTGTTCAAATCAGCCTGTTTCACTGTGTGTGTGTTGTGTTAAACCTGTCCGGTACACTGCTGAGTGTGAGTGCTGTAAGATCTGAGATCTTGATGAGACCAATGAGTGGCCGAGAGAACAAGGAGTGCTAATTGACCAACCCTGGTGTGGGTGTGGAAGACACATTAAGAAGCTGCCAGGTGTCTGTGAGAGACGGGAGATGGTAATCAGTGTTGTCCAGACCACTGCCATGTGAGGATGTGCTAGAGCTGATCAGTCCCCGGTGGGGGATGTGAAGGGAGCCTGCCAGCTCCATGCCGGGGACACCTGATCCGTACATGCCAGCCGGCGTCCAGGACCGAGTACGGCTCAAGGGCCAGGTGGTCATATGTGCGATATGAGAGACCGAGGACAGCTCAAGGGCCAGGCGGTCATATGGATGGTGATGGAGACCGAAGACGGCTCAAGGGCCCAGCGGTCATAAAGACAACCGACTTTGGGTTGACTGATTGTGATAGTCGTGAGATGGTCCCGGTGATAAGTGCGTGTCATAAGGGTGTATGGAAAACTACCCTGGGTGATACAATAGATACGTGATGATGTCTTTATGGCTTATGTAAAAGTGGTATGTATGATGTGTGATGTAACGTGGGGCTGACTAGTATGTCGAGCAGGGTCCCGTTGAGAAGCGTTACTGGTGGTGTGTGTTTAGACTTCCTAGGGGTAGGTTGAGGATCCCTACAGTAGGATGGGGAAAGATCCCTGTCCGGGTGATAGACGGTGGTAGCAGTCATTAGAACCAGGCTGAGGTCTGCAAGGGTCGGTGGGTGACGCCTTGAAGTTCTGATGAAGATGGAGAAATAAAGTGATTCTAAAGTGTATAATGTATATAAGATGTAATGGCACATATACATATGGTGTAATGTTATGTTATGTGAAATGTAAAGCGTATTTTGGGTGTTACCTGTAGTTTATGCCGTGTAATAAACTACGGTATTATGATATACGTTAAAAAATGAGTCGGTGATGTCATTCCATTGTGCTGCAAGCGGGTTCCCCAGGGCGCTACCTCACAGTAGGTAATGCTACATAAGGAGGGATGCTCATGTACAGAGCAACAACCTCTACCACACACCTGCAGTAATTTGGCAACCATTTAATATTTTGTAAGCGCCTAAGTGCATCTGCAGAATCTCAACATATAGACAGATGAGGGGCTGCGCGATAAGCACGACATTTGCACCTCGCTATGCAAATATTTTTATGAGCAAATTTGAGTCTCTTCGCTATTCTCTTCACTAGAGATGAGCAATGTTCGATCGAACATCCTCGCATGTGAATTTCAAATTCAACCTGTTTTGGGCTATGCTCGAGTCATTCGACGAATGTGAACGATTTGCTAAAAATTCGGTAATTCAAGGTTATGTTCAATAATGGTTCGTTGACCAAAAGCGTTACTGACTTTTCACACTAATGCTTTTGTTCAATGTTATTATGAGTTTCAGTGTCTAGAAATAGTGGGTGGGAAGGGGAGGGCTGGGGAGAGGTCTGTGGTCCAATAGTGCAGATCTTCATTTTTCTTTCCTTCCCGCAGTTACTGTGGGTGGTCCGGTCTGTCTGCCTATCAGCACGCACAGAGCAAAGTGCACTTTTTGCACAAAAGGGTTTGTGTCATTGGCTGGATATGTCACATGTCCTTGCCATATAAGAAGCGGTCATTTTCCCTCCTCGCCATTTTGTCAGTGTTGGAGCTCAGTGTCGCACGTTGCCGCTGCTGCTATGTGCGCTACATAGAAAGATAGCTAGCAATTCCATTCCAAGTTTGATAGAAAGATTGTAGGTTTAGGGACGACTTCTAAGAACAGACCTTTCTAGGGCTTAAAAACACTGTGTGCCAAGCAGGTCCGTTCACAGTGCTATGTAAGCATTTTTTACAGTACCTGGCCAAATCTAGCCAAGTAAACCCTTTTTTGGTGTAGTAGCAGTGTGTGCCAGGCACTGGTGTAGCAATGTTATAAAGAATGCTACACCTCCTGTCTTTACTAGCCTTTTTTTCTGCATCTAGCCAAGTAAATCCTTTTTGGCTAGTAGCAGTGTGTGCCAGCCACTGGTGTAGCACTCTTGTGAAGAAAGCTACACCTCCTGTCTTTACTAGCCTTTTTTTCTGCATCTAGCCAAGTAAATCCTTTTTGGCTAGTAGCAGTGTGTGTCAGGCACTGGTGTAGGACTGTTGTGAAGTAAGCTACACCTCTTGTGTTTACTAGTCTTTTTTACTGTATCTAGCCAAGCAAATCATTTTGGCTAGTAGCAGTGTTTGGATAGGTAGCTGTGGTCCTGTGTTCTGTTGAAATCTACCGCTACACAGCACAGAAAACACTATCGTATTGCATCTGCCCAAACCTACTTACCAAAATCTTTTAGATTAGTATTATTGTTTGGGCACTCAGCTCTGCTATTTTTAAATCCATAGTTTTTGTGCCAATAACTAGGTAGTTGCCAATTAGTTACCCTCAAATAAGAGTGGTAAAAGGTCTGCTGATGGTGGAAAGGGGAATAAAAAGGGTGTGTTGGAAAGGGTAAAAATCTTTGTGTCCGTGGGGTAGGTGCTAAAGTAACAGAAACATCTGCTGAACAAATATCGTCTTCAAGCCAAACTAAAGTGTCTACTTCTTTTTGTTGATGATCTGCTACCATCCCTTTTTTACAAAGCAGAGCATTGCTAAAACTTGTAGATGAGGCCCAAAAAGAGCAGATGCTTCAATGGATTTCAAGCACTCCCTCAAGTGGCTCTCCTCCACCTCAGCTTCAACATCACAAACACTCCAGTCCTCAGAGGTGTCATCCTAGTCGCACTTGCTTCCTCACAGCTCACAAGTCTCCAGCCGCCCTACTGACTATGGGTTAACACAGATGGGTGAGTCTGCAGAGATGTTCACTCACACTATAGCCTGGAAATCAGAGGTCTGCTCCAAAGCTTCATTGAGTAAAGACGAGGAAATTATCTGCACCAATGCCCAAAATCTTTTTGAGTTGGATCCAGGCCCAGAAGGATAAGGGTCCGAGCATAATTTAGACCCTCATTCTCAAACTGTAACCCCTGTTGGTGGAGACAATGAGGGAGATGATGAGACTCAGATACCTGATTGGAAAGACAACTTGAATTTGTGCTCGGGGCAGTAAGAGGTTGGCTCTGAGGATGGCGAGTGTGACAACACACAGGGTGATGATGCAGTTGGAGATCCCACTTACTGTCAACCCACAGGCAGGCAGTTGATGAGCTCATTAGAGAAGGTGGAGGAGGATGCTAGTGATGAGGTTAGGTTGCGGCTTCCTGGACCAAGACGGAGTCCTGGAAGCACATCAACAACTGCATCCTCAGCCACAACTCTGCTTTTGTGCAGAAGACGTGGTGGCTCTGCAGGTCGCATGGGCGCTAAACCTTGCCTAGCCTACACCTTTTTTCAGATCACAAAGGATGACGCAACTCATGTTACCTGAAACATTTTTGATCAAAATCTGAGTAGAAGCCAAAAAATTAATAGTTTAAGTACTTCATGCATGAACCGTGACATGGACATGAAGCATAAGTCACAGTGGGAAGCTCACTGTGCTACAATGCGGCCTAGTGGGCCTGGCCAACCACCGTCTGGCCCATCAAGTGCATCTGCGGCTTTTTCATCCTCTGTGCCTGTAGGGACAGCTATCAGACAGGCTTTCAGCCGCAGAACCTCCACCTCCTTACCAGCAACAGCCAGTGTGATTGACAGGTCGTCAGCTGATTTGGAAGTGGAAACACCTGCTGGTGTTGAGCGCTGTCAGACATCGAGAGCACCACCATTTTATGAATTCGACATAATATGTCCACCTGCACCTCCCTCACAGTCCAGCAGTTTGTCTGGGACACCCTACCCAACCCTTTCTCAGCACAGCAGCCAGCCCTCGGTCCCTCAGATGTGGGCAAGTAAAAGACCATTTTCTCCTACCCATGCAAAAGCTAAGAGTTTGAATTTCACAATCTGCAAGCTGTTGGCTATGGAAATGCTGCCTTTCCAGCTGGTGGATACAGAGGGTTTTCGAGACCTTATAGCCGTCACAGTGCCCCAGTACCAGATGCCCAGTCGCCACTACTTCTCGAAGAACGCTGTGCCTGCACTACACCAGCATATCTCACACAACATCACCACTTCCTTGAGAAACTCTGTGTGTGACAGGGTGCATTTCACCACAGACACCTGGATGAGTAAGCATGGACAGGGGCATTACATGTCGCTGACTGGGCACTGGGTGACTATGGTGAAAGCAGGAGAAGGGGCTGCTGTACAAGTCTTGCCATCCCCATGGGTTGTGCGTCAAACCCCTGTATCTAGAAGTTCCTCCACTGCTTCTGCCTCTTCCACCTCCTCTAGGTCCTCGACCTGCACCCAAAGCCTATCTGGTAATGTGACCCATGTTCAAACTGCTCAGAATGAATCCAGCACACCTCCTTACTATGCTGGCAGCAGGGCTCAACACCATCAGGTGGTGATTACATTAAAATGTCTGGGAAATATCAGCTCATACAGCTGAGGAGTTGTGGTCAGCTCTGGAGACTGAGTTTAATCATAGGTTGTCTCCACTGAACCTGCAGCCAGGGAAAGCCGTGTGCGACAATGCTGCAAACCAAACCAAGGTGTGGCCCTTTGCCGGGGCAAGGTGACACACGTATCTTGTATGGCTCATGTCTTGAGCCTGGTAATCCAGCAATTTCTAACCCACTATCTCGGCCTAATTGCGCATCTGCAGAGGGTACAGTCGTTGTGTGCTCACGTCCGCCGTTCGCATCCCGCAGCGCAACGACTTTCATCGCTACAGACGTCATTTAGCCTAACACTAAGGAATTCCACTCTGCACATCTTGCAGTGATGAGCCCTTTTGCAATATGTTATGACTAGTGATGGGCGAGCAATAAAATTCTCGGGTGCTCAATGCTCGGGTCGAGCATATCGAGATGCCCAGGTGCTCAACCCGAGCACTGAGCCAATATTATCCTATGGGGAAACCCGAGCATTTTGGTGGGAGCACCCTCAACATGCTGCAGAAAGCATAAAAATATCATTTTAGCAGCGTAACTTGTGATCCCGTTGCTACCGGTTCCTGCAGCGCCCTGGTGCCATCCTACCACCCCCTGTCCCCCGCTGCACAGGCATAGGGCATGAAGGACAGGGGGTGATCGGATGAAACCAGGGGGGCTTCAGGAGCCAACGGCTGTGGGAACGCAAGTTATGGGGAGAACAGGGAGTGATCAGCAATTTGGCGGGCATTTATGTCGGCGCCGTATTGAGGTGTCTCAGCAGCAGTACATGTACGCCAAACAGTGGCCAATCAGATGCGAGTGGCCACCGGCGTCTGATCAGCTGCTCCCTGGTGTATATGTACTGCTGCTGAGACACCTCAGTACAGCGCCGTCATAAACGCCTGCCAATTACTCTCTGCCGCAGCAGCTGTGTATATGTGTCTATGAGTGAATGAGTGTGTGTATGTGAGTGTATGAGTGAGTGTGTATGTGAGTGAGTGTGTGTGTGTTTTTCTGGGTGAGTGTATGTATGTGTGTGAGTGTGTATGTGAGTGTGTGTATGTGTATGTATGTATGTGAGTGTGTGTGTATGTGAGTGTGAGTGAGTGTGTATGTGAGTAAGTGTGTGTGTGAATGTTTGTGTGGATGTATGTGAGTGTGTGTGTGTGCGTGTGTATGTGAGTGCGTGTCTATGTAAGTGAGTGTGTGTATGTGAGTGAGTGTGTATGTGTGTGTATGTATGAGATTTGAACAGCTCTCAGATCATCTGTGTTTAAATAGCCCGCACCAACATCAGCTGTTTGGTTTCAGCATGGGAGATTTAAACACAGCTAGTCTGACAGCTGATTCAGGTCTTTGAACCTGATATTGATCATCTCATTAGTTTACCGGACAACAAACCGATCAGATGATATTGGATCTGGATTGGACGTCGCAGGACCCTTGAGCCTGGACTGCATCAGAGGAGGGGGGTTCTTAATAAAGACAGTCACTAATTGTGTTTGTGTTTTATTTGTAATAAAAATATTTTCTCTGTGTTGTGTTTTTTTATCTGATTACTAGAAATTCATGGTGGCTATGTCTAATATTGGCATGACCACATGAATTTCGGGCTTAGAGCCAGCTGATAATTCACAGCTGACCCTAACCCCATTTTTATCCAGTGACCCACCTGGCACTGTAATGGATGCCCCCCCACACCTTTCGGGTGAGGCTGTCGTCTTAATTGTCTGCCGCCAAATTGGATGTTTTGTCTATACACAGTATTTGTCTCAATGTAGAGCTTAATGACAAAGACCTTTATTAAAGGAAAAGCTAGCAGTTTTATAACTTATCCTTAAAGGGATGTGCAAAGGGGTGTGACTAGATAATTGCGTCACATTATGCTGAATATACATTTTATTCTGGAAAACATTTAATTATATTTTCTGCGTGTTAGTTAGTTTAACTAGCCTTGAAGTTGTACCGGACGTTCAGAACATGTTGATAAGAACTTCTATAACTTCTATACGGCTACCTCTAAATCAAAACATTTATACAAAATCAGAGACACAGAAACTTCTAGAGGAAAGTGCAAGGATCACATAACCATGTTTTTGGAAGGGTTCTGAAATGGCTTCAATTATTCCAATAAAATTATTAACTATTTATTGCCATAACATTCCACCGTTTGGAGACATTCAAAATCTTACCCAAAATCCTTGCCCTAGGTGACAGAGGGGGAGAGGTAAAGAAAAGTGGGAAAGGAGTCTTCACGAATATGGAGACAACCTTAATGTCTAACCGTAATGACAATCAAAACGCCTTTGTAACTGGTCTTGCCGCACCCTAAACTGTTATCCAAGATGATGTCTCACCTCTCTATTTAATACTACTGAAATACATAGTAAAAGTTATACACACAAAAATATGGAGATTATATTTACTAAAATAGGTTCTAAATATAATAAAAATGAATGCTGCTCCCACAGTTTCCTTCTCCCGTGGTCATGAGTGAATGCTCCAACCAAAGTGCATGTACACAGACCTACTCAGGTAGGTACATTCTCCTCCCCTAGTTGACGGAGCCGGTCTTCCTACACCACTTCACCGGATTCCCCACAAAGGTCTGCCCATTACACCATCGGATGGACACAAACACTCACAAACCATGGCAAACAAGGAAACTATACGAATGCCGCAATCAAATACCGGTCATAATTATCACTCAACTGTTAGTCATTATATTTGACATTCTCCATAAGTCGGTCCTCACTACGGTCTAATTCAGGAAGACATGGCCTCGTACCAAGTCAATGTTGCTTCAGTCTTATCGAAAATGTCAGTCCTTGATATTCAAAAAATAAAGGTGTCCTAAGCGGTCAGTGTCCCTTGGGATGTTTATATCCATCGCATATAGGCCAGCGTCTGTAGTAAGAGACATTCGGTAGTTCTCCTGGGCTTGTCTGCCTTGTAGTGCAGATCTTGGATCTAGTTGGGCTGCCATTTAAGCTCTTCTGCTGTCTCAGTCATCCGCAGAATTTCTGATGTTTATCACTCCATCTTCAGACTGTGGGAAGCGACTTCGGTCCACAGTAGCTGAACAACATTTTCAACCATAATCCCATAAAAATTTATACCATTTTCATAACTATCCATGACATAGTAATACCCTGCAACACAAAAACAAATCACAACATTTTACTTATAACCTTATAACCTTAAGAATATAGGTCACCCCCCCTTGAGCATCTTATCATCTAATATTACGTATACACACCATCTTTCAAGAAAGAGATATAAAAAAGAATATGGTATTAGTTCTTGACTTACCAATAGATGAAAAACAATCATCCCTAAGAGAAGAGGAAGAGATATACTATATATGTATACAGAAACATTACATTCTTTGGGTTCGTGAAAAACAAATCATTAATTCTAAATCATACACTTATGGTTCATGTCAGATAACCTCTATATAAGGATCTTATATACAATCAAAAATCATTTTCTATTGATCAAAATTAATTGTCACCCAAGATAGTTCATGGAAACAAAAACATAAGATTTACACAATGTATAAATGATATACCCACTGCTAATAGTATCCTAGTAATGTCCTTAAAGCTGGAAACCTACCTAACCAGCGGAGGTCGGCACCCTCTTGAAACGCCTGTGGTGCCCCCGCTCCACGTCGACTCACCCTATCTATCCCTAAACCTATCCCTGATCTTATATACCTTTTTCAGTTTGTTTGTAAAGTGTTGTTTAGTGCATTACCCTCCATAAACATATACCGCAATTGATCAGTCAACATATATATATATATGAGGGTCAGTAGATACCCTGTCAATAGTCTGTAATTGAAACAGGTCTCAGCAGGTCGGTCAGAGCACAAATAAAACAATATGATACAATGTAAAGCCAAACAAATATAACGTATAGTATATCATTAGACAATATAATTACTGTATACTTATCATCAGTGGTCTCTTCTGCTTTTCTGAAAAACAGGTCAAAAAGGTAACTGGATATCTGGGAAAACTTCCAATTATTTATTATACAGCTACCATATTCTTATTTACATGTATATTTACTCGTTTACCTACTCACTCTGCTTCAGAACATTTTAACCAACATATTAGACATCTTATGGTATTTGCACCCTATTTGCAATTCTTAAAGCTTGTGGAGCGGCTGCTGCTTCAAACTCTCACCTTTTTGAGTTGTGTTGTGTGTAGGAATAATGCAGGATTGTACACAAGGCCTTACCTGTAAACAGGAGCAAACCAGGCAGTATTCATCTGACTACACTCGTGACCGGTCGAGGTGTATGTGGGGCCAAGCAAAGACTATTCTAACTTTTGTTGAAGAGAGACGTCATCATGGCCTGTCCTTTTTCTCATCCTTCAGCACAACTCCCTTTTTGTTCTTTTAGTATTTATTTAGTTCTGTCCGGGCAGTCCGATACCGAAGGGGTGCTTAGGCAGCCAGACGTAACAAGGCTGGGATGGATGACCTCCAGCCATTTACCTAGTCTAACTTTATTTTAACCTCAAATTGTACCTTGCCCTTTATCTCTAGGGGTCACCTGCAGTGACTGTCAGCATGATTATACCATCCTAGACTGGCAACATGGTGTCTACCTCACCGTGATTTACCAATTCTGCATTTTGTATGCTTACCGTTTTTGTAAGAATTGTACCTAGAAGAAGATCCACCTGCTCATGAAAAAGTGCAAAAACTCAGAATCAATTGCTCTGATTACCTCATGCGAGGATCCTACCAGTGTCCAGCGTAAGATCATCTCTCCTATACGTACATCTGAAATAAAACACTCAAGAATTCGTATTAGAGAAAAAATACTTACTCAACAAAATTCTTATTACAATTCTCTACTGATTATATTGATAGCTATAAACTATGACTGTTTTATGCTTAACCAAAAACCCATTTAAATTCTGTTATAAATGTCTCCATTGGCGCTATATTTATAAACTATAACTGTATGATGCTTAACCAAAAACCCATTTAAATTCTGTTATAAATGTTTCCATTGGCGCTATATATTTATAAACTATAATTGTATGATGCTTAACCAAAAACCCCATATATTTCTCCATATATGTCTCCATCCCCCCTCCGCATGAGGGAATCAGAAGATATCAGAGTAAAAATATATATATATACATTATTCTTGTATAATCATAACTGGATATATAAACTGAGGTTTTCTATCTGAATCTGAAAACAAGTACATCCCCCACCTGGAGCCAGCGCCATAACAACAAAAAAACTACTTTAGAAAACAATGGGATTAGAATCTGAAGATTTAACACACATATACTAAGCATTATCATCTGTTCGCTATGCCTCTTCTAAAATCTATTGTTCCTCCGTAAAATTTAGACAGAAACATACAAAAATTATCCCGAATAATTGTCATAGTGTCTAAAAAAATATTAACACAACACAAACAAGAAGACAGGGTGTCAGTATGACTCAATAAAATAGAATAATCCCTGTATGAAAATCAAAAACTGTTTAAAATAATTATTATAACAGGCAATATTACTAGCTTCTAACTAAATACACAGTAAACAATTATGATGCTTGATGTTCACAGCCAAAAATGAAAAGAAATTCCAAAAATTCCTGCCTACTCATGCAGAATGTTAAAGAGATGATTCTTCATTACTGCATGTAAAAATGAACAAGCAGAACGCGGCTTCCCCCCTCCCCTATAGTAACTGATGGGATTCTAACCTTGGCAATTCTAATATTGGCAGAAAATCAACACCAGGGGAACATACACACATTATAAGATAGCGTTCTCTCTAGGGAATTGTTTGGCAACATGTATAACTACACACCTGCTTCACATCCCGCGTGAAACAAAACGTCAAAACATACAGTCAACCCTGACATTACATCTCACATCTCAGCATACATACAGTATACACAAGGGCCCTGATTACAGCTTCATTCAACACTTATGTGCACCACTCACAGCCTTCTAATCGTTTGTTTGCATTTTTAACATACTTTCTCCCTTCTCTTTCACGGACCATATTAATGTGTTTTTCCTTGAAAAGACGCAACATCTTTAATCACTATATACCGGTGTCTCTATCCCAGCAAATACTTAAAATACTTATGCCATGGTACACCAGTCTTCCCTCCTTCTTGGAGAGGACGCCTGTCCTCATACCTGACAGCCTGCGTCCCCGTATTTAAAGCAAATGCGTCCTAACAAATAATCACAAAACCACAGTCTTGATCGAGTAGAGATGCAATAATCAAGTCACCTATAATAATAATAAAGTCAAAATGACTTCAGTCTGTGATTCCCAATCACAGTGCAAACATTACAATTATCATTATATTCTTAAACTCCATCCAATTTCAGAAGTCTGACTCAATAACTTATAACAATCAGTTATAACTTATAACAAGTCCCCCCTCCTTTTCCTGCCGCTGTGATTAAAATTTTCACACAAACATTCCTGCATTCCATTGACTCCACTCTATTATAAACAATCTTTTCAAAGGAAAAACAAAAGCAGTGATTCTAGTACAATGTAAATAATATATTTTGTCTGTTCTCTATATACTCACATATATTCTAATTAGGAGTTCTGTTTGTAAACCTGTGAATCTGGACTTTGACTGATTAACACCCATATTATAGCTTAACCCCAAGTCTCTATGCTTCTATCTTGGCTATAACTGTCCACCCCTCAAGACTACCACTGTCAGCAGGGTTGTATAAAGGGGAACATCAAAAAACTTACCATCATTGCCAAAAGCAGAATCAAAATGCACTCTCAGGAAGCAGTCAGAGCCCAATTGTAAAGCAAGCCCAGCTGCAGGCTAATAAACCAACTCTACCAGCTATGTGTGGGAGGCAGACTGCCATGCATACACTGGGCCTGCTTAAGGCACCATTCACACTGATACAAATGATGCAGAGTGTCTGAAAGCGACCCAACCGCTCCGCTGCTTAGCATTGGGCCACACAGTATAAAGGGGAGTCAACTGGGATACCTTCAGTGAGCCGGGCATTAAAGTTTATTCTGAACACTCTTAATGACCAAAATTTTTACTCAGGGGATAATAAAAACTCTAAAAGGTATATGTTGTGAAATTAATAAAGCTTACTTAGTATGCAGAACAATAACCATTGTATTTACCCTAAGGCGGCCCCTGGACACACCACGTGTGGAACAGTTAAACCCAAATTCCGTACCACCGTATATGGATAAACTCCTTGGGAAAAAAATAAATTTTCTGAATACAGACGTCCGTGGGCCCTCTTCTCTGCCCAATAGATATATGAATGTCCAACAATCCAGACATGCTTCCTAACGGCTCCTGTACACCAACACATTTAGGGATTACATCTTTATTATCCCTCGACCCTCATCTCTGTGCTGAACACTCTGGGCTCTGCTTCATCAGAGACCAAGGGGACAAACAAATCTTCTATCCTCGTGGTCCCTGAAGGAGAGGCTGGAGCGCTGTGGCATAGTAAGGGGGGTAACTTAGGTCACCTGAGGACAGCTCAGGTCAAGCCATCTGAGCTGTCATCGGGTGACCTGAGTTACCCCCCCCTTTCAATGCCACAGCGCTTCGGGCTCTCCTTCAGGGATCATGGGAATAGAAGTTTTGTTTGTCCACTTGATCTCTGATGAAGCAGAGCTCAGAATGTTCAGCACAGAGATGAGGGTCTAGGGGATAATAAAGATGCAATCCGTAAATGTATTTGAGTTTTTATTTAAATTTTAATGAATTATTTTAAAAAAATTGACGTGGGCTTCGCAATATTTTTGTATGCCAGCCAGGTACAGCAGGCAGGTACAGGCTGCCCCCAACCCCAAGCTGCCTGTCTGGAACAAAAATATAGGGAAGCCCTTTTTTCTTATTATTTCGTACATTTCATGATATAACTTTAAAAAATTGACGTGGACTTCACCCTATTTTTGTGTCCAGCCAGGTATAAGTAGGCAGCTGGCGGCTGGAATCCGCAGCGCAGGGTGGCCCAAGCTTTCTGCCACTACCCCCCGCTGCAAATTGCAGTCAACAGCCGCCCCAGAAAATAGCCCGTTCACAGAAGGGCCATCTTCTGGTGCTGTATCCAGCTCTTCCAGCGGCCCTGGCGCCACGTGGCTCGCTGGGTAATAATATTGTTAAGGCCACCTTTGCATTATCAGCTGGCCCAAAAGCCAAATTTAATGCGATCACGCCAATATTAGACATGACCACCATGAATTTCCAATAAAGAGTTAAAAAAAACAACACAGAGAAAATAAATTTTATTTGAAAAGAAAAAAAACTCATTAGGGACTCCAACTTTATTCAAGAGAAAACTTCCCCCTCCGACGTAGTCCAAAGGAGTCTTCTTTAGCTCAGCTACATCTCTGGTAGAGATCTAGCTTAGCACCGGAAAGTTCATTTGAGTTCATGCTGTCAAGCATGAATTCCCACGAACCCTGAGATGGCACCACGACTATTTTAAACAAACAGCTGATGCATCAGCTGTTCGTTTAAAATAGGCGGCTGGAAAGCCGGGGATGAAAAGACTTCACCGCCGGCTTTCCTGTACGGTGCTTCTCTCCTCGCTGCCCATTGCTTTGCTGCTTCTCTCCCCCGCCGCCTCCCCTCTCGATTCTAACTTAGGATCGGGCGGGGGAGCAAAGCACCAGGCGCCGGCGGTGAAGTCTTTACATCGCTGACTTTCCCACCGCCTATTTTAAATAAACAGCTGATGCATCAGCATTCATAGAAGCGCCATCTTCTGTCACTGTATCCAGCTCTTCTAGCGGCCCTGGTGCCAGGTGGCTCGCTGGATAATAATGGGGTTAGGGCCAGCTGTGTATTATCAACTGGCCCCAAGTCCAAAATTCATGGGAATGCCAATATTATACATAGCCACCATGAATTACTAGTAATTAGATAAATAAAAAAAAATATAGATTAAATATTTTTCTTAGAAATAAAAAACAAACACAATCAGTGCCTCCATCTTTATTAAAGAACCCTCCCTCTAATGTGGTCCAGGCTCGAGGGTCCCATAACATTCAATCCGGATCCAATATCATCTGATCTGGCCAGGAAACTGATGAGATGATCAATATCAGGTTCAAGGACCTGAATCAGCTGCTAAATTAGGCTAGGGTCACACTTTAAACTTGAATTGCGTTCACCGCATCCTGATCCGGATGTGGTGAACGCATTTGGCTTCAGACAAGCCGCAATCTGGTAACCGGATTGCTGAAGCCGCAATCCAGTAACTGGATTGCTCCGGATGTGTAATCCGGAGCAATCCGGTTACCGGATAGTTTACTCATCCCTGCTGCCACAGGGATGAGCAAACTGTAAAATCTGTGAATAAAGCTTTATTAACCATAATAATTATGCCCTTCATGTCTCTAGGGGGTGCCCACCCCCTAGAGACATGCTACCTACTTAAATTGGCATGTAATAGGTTAATATCTTATATACAATAAGACGACTCTTGTTGGCTCTGTACATTTTTATGAATGAAGCTGCCGGCTCCCCGTGAGCAGCGCACATACTATACGTAATGTACATATAGTATGTGTGCTGTCCGAGGTCCTGCAGAGATTTGCAGTAGATCTATGGCGCCTACAGGACCTGGACAACGCACATACTATACGTACATTAGATATAGTATGAGCGCTGCTCACAGGGGAGCCAGCGGCTTCATTCATAAAAATGTACAGAGCCGACAGGAGTCGACTTACTGTACATAAGATATTACATGCCAACCTAAGTAGGTAGCATGTCTCTAGGGGGGGTAGGCACCCCCTAGAGACATGAAGGGCATAATTATTATGATTAATAAAGCTTTATTTTACAGTTAAGCACTTTGCTTATCCCGGCGGCAGCCGGGATAAGCAAAGTATATATGGTTACCGCATTGCTCAGGATTACTGACGCGCCCCAGGGCTCGGGTACTCAGATCTCAGGCGGGCTTGTCTTGGGATGTCACGGGTGGCTTGCCCGAGGCCGTGGCCCTGGTGGTCAACTGAATAAAGGGGATGATATATGGAAATAAGTTTTTGTCTTCATGACGCCACCTGCTGAGACTGGTGATGCCCACCAGCGACGCCACAGTCCTCCGGTGGTTGATGGTACCACGGCTTAGATGGATTAGTCCCGCAGGCGGGACTGAACCACCGGGGCAGTAATGCTGTAAAGCAAGCAGTTTGTATTGAAAGGATGCAGCAGAGTCGGGACTTCACTTCACCGGGTAACTTTACTGACAAACTTCACCAAAGTTATATTGTTCAGCAGTTCAATAGATGTTATAACAGCAAATGCTCCGGATGCTGCAATTGGAATGTTTGGCTATAGATGGACCCCTCCTTATGTTCCTTTCTTTGTCTTTCTGTCCTTTGCCTCCCTGTGGGGGTGAAGCCTGACTTCTTGAAGACAGTCTGACCTCCAGCTGCTTCTCTTCCCTTCTCTCTCCCTCCTTTGCGGTCTCCGGGACAACCTTCTGTTAAGCTAAGCAGTGGCCTCTGCTCCTAGCTTTTGGCTCCCTTTTAGTTTTGACCCACTCAGGAGACTGGGGCTGTATTTATAATATCCCCGTTCTTCGGATTCTCTGTGAGCCGTGTAGGATCTCACAGTTACAGGCTCCGGTACCCTTTTTCCTTCTCTGAACTGGCTCGCTTCTAAGCCTCCGTTCTTTCCCTCTGTTTTCTGAGATCTGTTCTGGGCCCCTCAGCCGAGGAGACCCTCCTTGCTCCAGCTCTTACTCCATCTCTCCTGTCTGCTATACTCTCTAAGTAGTTCCCCCTAGAGGCCACTATATATCCACCTACTACTCTAGTGTGTGGGTGTTACTCTAGGGTTCCATCTAGTGACCATAGTTCCAATTGCCGGGGGGGTGACTACACTGCTTTTCTGAGTGCAGTACCCCTTTTGTGGCACCTACGTAGTGGGGTGCCACATTACACATCCTGAGCAATGCGGTTACCACATTGCGGGGCTTGAAACCACTCCGAACACTGCAGCCTGCAAGATTTTTCACGCAGGCTGCAGATCCGGATCCGGTTTTTAGAATGGGCTCCTATGAGGAGCGTTTCCTGCTCTGGTTGGCTGTGACCACCTGGCCCTTGAGCCGTACTTGGTCTCTCATACCGTACATCTGACCGCCTGGTCCTTGAGCCGTCCTTGGTCCTCATCACTCATATGACCGCTTGGCCCTCGAGCCGTCCTCGATCCTGGACACTGGCTGGCATGCACGCATCATGTGCCACCGGCATGGAGCTGGCAGGCTCCATTCACTTTCCCCACCACTTCTAGCACATCCTCACATGGCAGTGGTCTGGACTGCTCTCTCACTCAGACACCTGGCAGGATCTTATCCAGGCTGCCTCATCCACAGCTGCAACACAGTGAGTAAATCAACACATCTCACTCACACACAGACCTGAGTATGTGATTAACCCCCTGTGCACCATTCAGGTTTAGCCCAGCAAAGCACTCATACACACAGGTTCTGACACAGATGCTCATCAGGCTCATGAATCTGTCAAGTCTACAGCACTCACTTTCAGCTGTTAACTCCCTGTGTTCCAGGTAGGTTTAACACAGCACACCACAGTAAAACTGAATAAATGTGAATAGAGCCATATACCTTCCACCTGTGTGATGCACCCGGCCATGGGTTGCATCACCACAACTCACATTTATTGTTTCCTTATCTTTTTTTGTAAATTATGTTTTTTCAGATTAGTTGTAGGCAAACCATACTACTCACTTTCCCAATGTGGGATGCTATAAGAAAAAAGGCCAACGGGGCGTAAAAAAGAAGGGTGCCAACAAGGCAACACAAACAACATGTCCAACATGGACAACTACAAACAAGGGCCATTGGCCACATTATTGGGGGGGATTTTCAGGAGAAGGGGCAGTGGTGGACTGGGCTGCCTGTAGGGTCAGTGTGGCGCCCCACTACATAGGTGCCACAAAAGGGGTACTGTACCCAAAAAAGCGGTGTAGTACTCCACTGCAATTGGGACAATGGTCACAAGATGGAACCCTAGAGCTGACACCCACACACTAGGACAGTAGGTGGGAGGGAACCCTGGGAGGATATATAGTGGCCTCTAGGGGGAACTAGTGAGCAGTCTGAGTAACTAGAGTTGAGCAGAGAAGAGTTGGAGGAGTCGGAGGGAACCAGGCAGCCAGCCTGAAAGGACAAAGAGGGCCATCTCGGCTGAGGGACCCTGAGAAGGAACAGATCCCAGAAAGAAAAGAAAGAAAGCAAGGAAACTCATAGACGCAGAGTTAACTTGAGTGGGGAGCGAGTAACGGATAGAGTTTGCCCCATAGGAAGTAACTCGGGTACCGGAGCCCGCGCCTGTGAGATCCTTTAAGGCACACAGAAAATCCGCACAACAGGGATATTGTAAATACGGCCCTGACTCCCAAAGCTCCCACAAGAGGGAAGCCAGAAGCACAGAAGGCGGCTGCGGCATTCAACAAAAGGTTTACCCGACAGGTACAAAAGGGAGAGGAGACAGAATAAGAAGCAGCAGGAGACCAGATTATCTACAGGAGATCAGGCTTCAAACACTGGGAACAGGAAAGAAGGAAAAGAAAGGAACATAAAGGAGGGCTCCATCCTAAGCCAGAAATCTCAATTGTAGCCTGGAGCATTCGCCAGAATACCATCTAATGAACTGTTGAACTGTAAGGCTGAAAGAAAGTGCTCAAGTAAAGTTACCCAGTGAAGTGAAGCTTCGACTCTGCTACATTATTCCAAATATAAACTGTTTGCTTAACAGCATTACTGCCCCTGTGGTCCAGTCCCCGCTGCGGGGACTATTTTATCCAAGCCGCAATACCACCGACCACCGGAGGACTGTGGCGGCGCTGGTGATCCCTCACCAGACTCAGCAGGTGGCGTCACGAAGACAACAACTTGTAAATAATCCCCTGTAAATATATTCCCCAATCCCCATTTTCAGTTGACCCCCAGGGCCACGGCTTTGGGATGGCCACCCGTGACTTCCCGGACTGAAAGAGAGAGAGAGAAAGCCCGAGAGCCGAGTACCCCAGCCCTGGGTGCGCGTCAACAGTATCATCGCACCCAACCGGTCCAGATGTTCCTGGCCTTCTCGGTGGGCACGGTCCATGTGCTGCTGTGCCTCCCTGTGTGCCTGCAGCAGGTCATCAATAGTTGGTACCCCTCTATGAGAAATAAGGAGATTAGTCAGTGATATGTGTAGGTGTGGGTGGGTGACGTCATTGGTCAGGATTTCACTTACGTAGCATATCCCCATCCCGGTTTCCATCTTGAGGAGATGGTGATGCGCTGATAGCCCTGCCTGCAGCGCGAGCTCTTGCCCCTTCACAAAGAAAGGAAAAAAAAACATCATGACTCACATACTGATGTCAGCAGGGGCGGACCCAGACTGTAGTGGGCCCCGGTGCAAGAAATTTTTTGGGGGCCCCCCCGCCCCTCATAGTGGCAACAAAGTAATGTAAACATATAGATTGTAATATTTATTTACAACGCAAAGCAACCCTCAAAGAGCCCTGCATAAAGTATAAAGGCTTCCTCACACCCCTCCAAATATTATCATGCCCCCACAGAGCCCTCCAGATATATTAAAATGGCTTCCATATTATATAATTGGTTATATATATTTTAATACATCATCCATAGTCCTCCATATATTATAATGCATTCCACGACCCTCCATATATTATAATACACCCGCATAGCCCTCCATATAGTATAAGGCAGTCCCATAGTCCTCCATATAGTATAATGGGCCCTCATATTCCTCCATATAGTATATTGCACCCCATACTCCTCCTATGTTATATTTCACATTACATAGTCTCCCATCACTGTATTCACGGGTTAAAAAAAAAAAAAGTAAATACTCACCTCTCTTCTTGCTGCTCTGCTCTGCACGTATCAGCACAGTGGCACTCAGTGATTACATCATCGTGCCCCACCATGCTGAGCTGCAAAAAGCAGACAGCTCAGCCAGGACTCGAGTGAAGAATACTGCCGGCAGAGGCAGCTGGGACTATAGGAACGGGAGCGGCATCCGCGGGGAACTACCACTGGCGCACACACACCTTGTACGCACGTGGCTCCGCTCCAAATGCCTTGTAGACACGCGGCTCCGCTCCACATGCCCTGCGCACACGCCTCCGCTCCGTACACATGCGGCTCCTCTACAAGACGCCCCAGCATATGCGGCTCCACTCCATCCACCTTATGCACACGCGGCTTTACTCCATATGTCCCGCACATGTGGCCCTGCCTCATACTCACGCGGCTCTGCACACACGTGGCTCCGCTCGTACACCTCGTACATACTCGGCTCTGCTCCATACACCTCATACACTCGGCTCTGCTCCGTACACCTCGTACACACTGGGCTCCACTCCGTACACCTCGTACACACACGGCTCTGCTCCGTACACCTCGTACACACGCGGCTCCGCTCCGTACACCTCGTACATACTCGGCTCTGCTCCATACACCTCATACACTCGGCTCTGCTCTGTACACCTCGTACACACTCGGCTCTGCTCCGTACACCTCGTACACACTCGGCTCTGCTCCGTACACCTCGTACACACTCGGCTCCGCTCCGTACACCTCGTACACACTCGGCTCTGTTCCGTACACCTCGTACACACTCGGCTTTACTCCGTACACCTCTTACACACTCGGCTCCGCTCCGTACACACTCGGCTCCGCTACGTACACACTCGGCTCCGCTACGTACACACTCGGCTCCACTACGTACACCTCGTACACACTCGGCTCCGCTACGTACACACTCGGCTCCGCTACGTACACACTCGGCTCCACTACGTACACCTCGTACACACTCGGCTCCGCTACGTACACACTCGGCTCCGCTACGTACACCTCGTACACACTCGGCTCCGCTACGTACACACTCGGCTCTGCTCCGTACATCTTGTACACACTCGGCTCCGCACACCACGTATACACTCTGAACTCCGCTCCATACACCTCATACACACTCGGCTCTGCTACATCCACACTGTAAATCCCTCCTGACATAAACTTCATCTCATCCAGCACCATGACAACCAGCACAGCAGAGTCCTGCATACACTGAGGAGCTGATCATGTGACCACTGACTCCTCCCCTCAATGTGACATCATCACAGGTCCTGTAAAAGCATAAAAGCAGTGTACAGAGCAGCAAACACCCCCCCCCCCCGGGTCTGTCCTCAGCCTGTGCCCTGTCTTTGGTCCCTTTCCTTGTACCTGGGTCCTTGTGCAGAGCTGTGTCGCCTCATCAGCTGCTGCTGCTGCTGAACAGCCATCAGCCATGTGGAGAGAATTTCAGAGGCCCGCGCGCATTGCCAGGATTGGTTGAGTGAGGTCCTCCCCACAGTGCAGGAGAGGTCACATGACTCACTCTCTGCACTGTGATTGGGGCTCTGTCCTCGCTCCTGAGCTGCTGTGAGGGGGCGTGGCCGGCAGCTAGAAGAGGCGTGGTCGGCAGCATGTTGGCTTATTCTCTGTGCCTTGAGGGGGGGCCCCCTAACCTGTCGGGGCCCTGGTGCCGCTGCACCAGCGGCACCACGGTAGGTCCGCCCCTGGATGTCAGGGACACACACCAACATGTATATTGTGAAGCTTGTAGCCCTTTGCCAAAACTTGCCACCTATCACAACCCCAGCAGGCTCAAGGTCACTGTGTGGGGAACACAAAACAGCAGGGTTGGCCCGGGAGCTGGAGATGCTTGGGGAGGGTGTTGAGCCTGGGCTTGGGGTATGGACTTAGTGGGCTAGGACTGGGCTTCCTAGTCCCACGGGTCCAGGGCTGGCTGCTCCCAAGGGTGGTGTCCCTGGTGGTGAGGGACTCTCTGGGCCCTCCGGGGTAGTTGAGGGTGGGGTCCCGGGTGGTGAGGGACTTCCTGGACCTTCCTGGGAAGGTGAGGGTGGGGTCCCGTGTGGTGAGGGACTTCCTGGGCCCTCTGAGGAAGGTGTGGGTGGGGCCCTCCGGAGAGGGGGGAGTTCCTGGTGGTGTAGGGGACCGTCGACCCTCCTCAGACGGGGAGTCCTCCTTATCTGTAATATCAAAAATGACAAGACACCGATTTTACAAAAGGAACATAACATAGGGCAAACATGTACTGTGTGTGTATCAATGTCATTAGGGCGTGAAGGCTGGCATAAAAGAATTGGGTCTGGAGCAAGCCTATGGTTAGCGGCCAGTCTGTTTTTGGACATGACCACAACACCAGTGACCACATATTTGGGATGTAAAACACCCTTGGATTAGCAGAGGATGGATTTTTACACAAAACACAAGAGCAGACAGTAAGCATCTGGTGGTGCCACCGTGGGGGCAAACACATAGCAGTCAGCTTGTAGTCACTTTTCCGGATTGTGATCAATGTCTTGTGAAATGCTATGTGTCAGCGTGTGCATATATGTGCTGCCAGGTGTGATGTGGCCCTTCAAATTAGCATTAACATGTTGTGGTCAACTTAGATATCATTACACACCTATGTTCGGCCACACACAGGTCAAGGACCACTATAGCCGTCAGCATTAAAAAAACATATGAGTATATTCTGTACCTTCATGTTGCAGTGTGACCAACATGCAGATGCACATTGGTGACAGGTCCACATGCTGGTTTATATCACACTATGTGCCATGTAACAATACCACATGATGGTAGGGTAGTGATTGGAGTAGGATGATTGGCATGTGTGTGTTTGGCATTGCCACATACTCACCACGCAGCCTGGCAATCCGAGCATGAATGTCCACAATCCGCCCTGGGAACTTTTGCTTCAGGTCTGCCACCTTTTTCTGAATTGACTTGCGGATCCTCTCCACACCCACTTTACGGAGCAGGGCCCCCTGGATTTTGCGCAGGATTCTCTGCTTGCGCATCCATGGGTGGCGGTGCGCTGGTGTCACCAGTAGTTATGATGGTCACACAGGTCGATGAGGATCACAAGTTCTGCCACAGCCCATGTGGCAGCATGCTGTGCGGCCGTCATGACTCTTGTACTATGTGCAGGGGAGGGGCAGGCACCTGGCAGGCAGGGAACAACGAGCAGACACATGATGATGTCATCACGCACACTGGTGCCACCAAACCAGGTTCAGAAGTATTGCACTGTGACTAAAGTGTGTTTTCTTTTCTCCTGTAAAGTTGTCAGTTCGGGGTTAAACCTTATGGAGTCTGTACTCACACCCACTTAGGACCACACAACTTAGAATAGGGGGGGCCGGTAATTTAGTAGGTCCCAGGAGAGAGGGGGTGGAGCCTAGGATAGGGTAGTGTGCGGAAAAGCTTAGTTTACCTCAGACAGTGCTGGGAAGGCAGGCAGGAAGGTCAGGCCTGACAGCCCAGCTGAGAGGAGGGAGCCCCATCTTTACGTGGGGGCCCAGGACAGCACGCAACGGATCAGGACTGGTTGGAGCCGGCTGGTCGCATTTAGGAAACATCGGCAACGCAGGAATCCGAGGCAGATAGAAGTTCAGCTCTATCTGCAAACTGACGAGCTGCAGGCCCATAGGAACTGGGTTGCTGACAGCGCCACAAGGTACCTCGCCCCTCAGGACCACACTAAATCCAAGATCACAGGGGTAACGGCCCGAATAACGGTGGTGGGAGTGACTGGTCTCCCCTTAGAACTGGGAAAGGAATACCCGTACCCCACCGTGGGAGATCAAGGGACTGGAGGGAGAGCTCTGCAAGGGTGGTAGAAGTGAGGATGAGAAAGGAGACCCTGAAAGACAAAGACAGAGAACATCTAGAGACTCCATAGGGGAACCCTGAGCTGGCAACATCACCCTGCAAACCAAACTGTACCGTGTTTCGTTTTGCCATCTACCGGTACCTAGTAAAGTGGAGTTAAACTTGAACTGGTTTCCGTTATTCTTCCCGCCGGTGCCCAGAGGGCTTGGCACCCCCAGTAGCTCAGCAAAGGGTTAAGAACTGCAACACCATTCAGCACTACAACTCCCCTCATCCACTTTTCTATCACCGCTGCCCTGAGGTAATAGCTCCACCTGTAGGGAGCTGCACCACACTTTGCTGCACCCACCATCACCTCTGCAGGCGGCTTGCCATGCCAGTACCAGTTTACCGGGAACTACAGGTGGCGTCACGATCCCCTGTAAATAACCCCTTCTCCCCCACCATCTCCTCAAATGATCACCAGGGCACGGCACTGGGATCCAGACCACCCGTGACTCCCTATTCAGCAAACCCGGTGACCGAGAACCCCATAGCCCTGGCCACATCACTTTCTGGCATCTACGAACAGGACAGAACCGGCCTGGTGAAACCAGGTAAAGTGCGCCCAAAAAGACTTTATTAACTGTTTATAAACTGCCGGTCCGCCATTACAGAAATTCTACTGCGCCACAGTGAAGGAAAAGAGCGGGAAGATAAGCCCCGCCTCTTCGTCCTGCTGAGGAGTGAAGAGAGCAATGGCGGCTCACAAATGTAAAGGACTATGTGCTGGCCCAGGGGCGTGCCTCGGCCCCTCAGCATTCATGGGCCATCCATGAGGCACCAAAAAGTCTCCCCGCCCCGCTTGCTCTCAATCAACCAAGGGGGCGGGTCGAGCGCCAGCCCACATCGGTTCGGAACTATACGAATTAAGCAGGATGCGGCCAGGATCGGACTCGATATACCTGGTCAGGCTCCGGACCCGTTACCTGTAACCGATTGTGAGGCAATGGCAGTCCCTGTTGCTGGGACCCTGGAACCCATTGCTATATCATCTGTGGAGATCGAGTACCCCATAGCCCTGGCCACATCAGAAGATGTGTGTGGTGCTGAACGGACAGCTCTTCAAATATGGCGTGATGTCAACTGACAGCCAATGGGAACACAGTAGCCCACACCAATCATCTCAGACGGGACGTGGACTACAGCATGATGAGGCACGCCTACTGGAAATCACAGAAAGCGCTTTTTCCATCACTATCGCCCTGTCACAAACAAAAACACGAAAATATCACCTTGCCAATTGCGCCTGATTACTGAGCAGTGTTCAGGAATTAGGCGACGGCCGATGGGCGATTTATCGCCGTAATTTCACTGCGATTTCACCGCTGCGACAAATCGCCTTTCAGATCTCCAGGCGAGATTGCGGCGTGTGACGGTACCTTAACAGTAACAGTCTATCTGGTAACAGCAATTTTGTAGAATTGTTTCACCATTTTGTTTAGACCATCCTTTGCAATGCCAGAAGAGAGAACAAGTCTGACACATAGTGAACGCCTAGGAGGATGTTATAGGAGTATCTACAGCTGGAAAAATGGCCTGAGCTAACCATTCACGCCTTGGAGATTTTGTCATGCCTCGCAGCCAGCGTTCTCTCTGAAAGTGTCTTCAGCGCTTCTGGTAGTGTGCGCACGCGGCTGTCCAATTACAGTGTAGACAATCTAATGTTTATCAAGATGAACAAGTCATGGATCCGCAAGGACGTTTCCACCCCTGTGTCTGTGCCTGTGACTAAACGCTTGTATACTTTTCAATGTGCTGCATAAAACTCCCCATTTCAATATTTCAACTCTGGGTCAATTGATGCCACATAATTGGTGGCTGTGACAAATTTTTTTGAAAAATGTAGACTGTTGTTGAAGTTTCCTTGCTGTTTGTTGCTTGACTTGAGTAGGGCCATCTGAGCTCAATACCTATCCCTTACACTCCTGCCCCTGTTTATGAAAATTCAACCTTTTTGTCCATCTAACCAGTGATTAAGAAATTTGCTGTATTCACATCCACCATTTTTGGGTGCTTAAAAGCAGTGATTAATACATCTCCCTTAATGTTTGCTAAAACTGGTTTTGGGCATCAAACTAGGTTTTGGCAAAGGTGGTGTATGCACGTGAACAGTTCTTAGGCCCTTAAAAACATTGTTTGGTCAATATCGCTTGTCCACTAGGCCTATACAGGTCACTGAATAGTTCTTCTTGAAATACTCAACAAAACCTATAGTTGTTTTACCTGTGTGTTTCAGGGCATAACATTGATGGGAGCGCTTGCATGAGCTTTAAGTTTATCTGGCCCACTAGGCCTAAACAGGTCATTGACCTACCTCTCTATTATTTCCTGTAATACTCCACAACACTGATAGTTGTCCCATCTGTGTTTGGCGGGGCATAACATTGAAGGGAGCACTTACATGAGCTTTTAGTTGATCCGGCCCAGTAGGTCTAAACAGGTCATTGACCCACCTCACTATTATTTTGTGTAATACTTCACAAAACTGATAGTGGTCCCTTCTGTGTGTGGCGGGGCATAACATTGATGGGAGCGCTTGCATGAGCTTTGAGTTTATCCGGCCCACTAGGCCTAAACAGGTCACTGACCTAACTCTCTATTATTTCCTGTAATACTCCACGACACTGATGTTTGTCCCACCTGTGTGTGGTGGGACATAACATTGATGGGAGCACTTGCATGAGCTTTGAGTTCATCCGGTCTACTAGGCCTAAACAGGTCACTAACCTACCTGACTATTTTTTTTGGCAATACTCCATGAAACTGATAGTTAACCCACTTGTATGTGGCTGGGCATAACATTGATGGGAGCGCTTCCATGGGCTTTGTGTTTATCCGGCCCAGTAGGACTAAACAGGTCACTGACCCACCACCTCACTATTATTTCCTGTAATACTCCACAAAACTGATAGTGGTCCCACCTGTGTGTGGCGGGGCATAACATTGATGGGAGTGCTTGCATGAGCTTTGAGTTTATCCGGCCTACTAGACCTAAACAGCTCACTGACCTGCCTGACTAGTTTTTTCTGTAATACTCCACGAAATTGATAGTGGTCCCACCTGTATGTGGCGTGGCATAACATTGATGGGAGTGCTTGCAAGGCCTTTGTGTTTATCCAGCCCAGTATGTCTAAACAGGTCACTGACCTACCTCTCTATTATTTCCTGTAATACTGCACGAAACGTATACTTGTCTCACATGTGTAGCAGGGCATAACATTGATGGTAGCACTTGCATGAGCTTTGAGTTTATCCAGCCTACTAGGCCTAAACAGCTCACTGACCTACCTGACTAGTTTCTTCGGTAATACTCCATGAAACTGATAATGGTCCCACCTGTGTGTGGCAGGGCATAACATTGATGAGAGCGCTTGCATGAGCTTTGAGTTTATCCGGCCCAGTAGGTGTAAACAGGTCACTGACCTACATGACTACTTTTTTTGGGAACATTACACGAAACATATAGTTGTCCACCTGTGTGTGACAGGGCATAACATTGATGGGAGCGCTTGAATTAGCTCTGAGTTTATCCGGCCCTGTAGGCCTAGACAGGTCACTAACTTCCCTTTCTAGTTTTTCCTTTAATACTCCACAAAACGTATTGTTGCTGAGCAATGTTTTACCTTGAAATGCTAGGCCAGCTTCTGTTCCAGACCCTTTGCTATGCAGGCAGACTGGGCCATTCAGCAATTTGTGGTCTGGGGCAATTGATGCAATTTTGCTGTGGTCTGACCCTTTGGGAAGAGTGAGGACTATTGTTGGGGTCCCCTTGCTGTGTGGTACATGATTTGAGAAGAGCATGACATGCCTATTAGTGATGAGCGAGTACCAAAATGCTCGGGTGCTCGATGCTCGGGCCGAGCATCCCAAGATACTCGTGTACTTGGCCTGAGCACTGAGCCCAATGTTATCCTATGGGAGACTCGAGTATTTTTATAAAATGACCGCCGGCAGCATGTAGAAACCCTAAAAAGTCACAAAAGTCTCAGAAGAGTGCTCAAATGACATGGCAATACCATGGGGAAGACCCCTGTAAGCATTTCTCACTCAAAAGTCACAGCTGTAAACAATGTTGTCCGAGTTTCACGCCAATTTTACGGAGTCACCAGAAAACCTTCCAAAATGACACCAAAATGAATATTCAGGGTGGAAATGTTAAGGGCACATACCCAATAGTGAGATACAGCTGGTGTAAGTTACTTTTTGTGATTACATGAAATATTTTACGTGAAAACATTGTGCGGCACTCCGATGTCCCTGAGAAGAGATGTACGTGAAGCCCTGTCTTGACATAATGTGCCCATTTTGAGGAAGTGGGTGTATTGTAGTATTATCCTTTAGCAGGGCAGTCCAAAATTGTGAGGTTCACCAATGACCCATGCATACAGACATGCATGAGGGCCTGTAAACCTGAAGTGGGTGTATTGTAGTATAGCCCTTTGGCAGGGCAGCCAAAAATTGGGAGGTTCAACAATGCCCCTGGATACAGACCTGCAGGAGGGCCTGTAAACCTGAAGTGGGTGTATTGTAGTAGAGCCCTTTGGCAGGGCAGCCAAAAATTGGGAGGTTCAACAATGCCCCTGGATACAGACGTGCAGGAGGGCCTGTAAACCTCAAGTGGGTGTATTGTAGTATAGCCCTTTGGCAGGGCAGCCAAAAATTGGGAGGCTCCACATTGTCCCTGGATAGAGACGTGCATGAGGGCCTCAAAATATTTTTCCCATTGAAAAGGAGCGGGTCTCCTGTCGTTGTAATGCCCATTCTAAAAGAATGGGCGAAAAAATGTACCACTGGGGTTATACCTGAAACAACAGCCTAACTATTGTAACGGTCATCATGGTGGCACATGAGGAGAAGGAGGAGCAGTCCAGCGATTAGCCAAAGTCCAGAAGTGTGTACCCATGGGTGAGTGGAGTTACGTGGCAAATTCCCATAACAAAATTTAAATTCCGCTGTCATTTGTTGGTGGTGTGGTGAAGTCTGGCCCAATCCAACCCTTGTTCATCTTGATCAGAGTCAGCCTGTCAGCATTTTCAGTTGACAGGCGGATGCGTTTATCAGTAATGATTCCACCTGCGGCACTGAAAACACGCTCTGACAAAACGCTAGCGGCAGGGCAGGCCAGGACTTCCAAGGCGTAGAGAGCCAATTCATGCCATTTGTCCAGCTTGGAGACCCAATAATTGTAAGGCACAGAGGAATCTCGCAGTACAGTTGTTCGATCTGCAAGGTACTCCTTCAGCATCTGGCCTAACTTAGCATTTCTTACGGCACTACCCCGCACCTCAGGGGCTGTGGTACGTGAGGGGCTGAGAAAACTATCCCACATCGTAAAGACTGTTCCCCTACCTCTGGCGGATTGGACTTGTGCCTCTCTCGGCCGTACGCCTTGGTTGTCCATCGATTCCTGACCTATGCCGCTAGCGTTTTGTGAGAGGAATGCTTTGCCTACTTCCGTGACTATGGCCTTCTGGAACTGCTGCATTTTGGCTGACCTCTCCGCCTCAGGAATGAGAGACCTAAAGTTCTCCTTGTAGCGTGGGTCTAAGAGTGTTGCCAACCAGTAGTGATTGTCGGCCAAGATGTTCTGAACGCGAGGGTCACGAGCCAGGCAGCTTACCATAAAGTCAGCAATGTGCGCCAGATTCTTAACAGCCATCACTTCAGTATCCTGACCAACACGATGACTGAACATGCTGTCCTCCTCCTCCTCCTCCTCATCTCCCCTGTCCTCTGGCCAGCCATGCTGAATCGAGGGTATGACTGGTGTGCATGTCATATCCTCAATTTGGCCAGAGAGTTGCTCCATGTCTTCATCCTTCTCCTCCTCCTCCTCGTCATAGTCCTCCACTGCACGTTGTGATGAGATGAGGCTGGGCTGTGTGCTATCACCCACACCCACTACTGTTTCTTGCTCCAAGTCATCGCGCTCGGCCTGCAATGCATCATCTTTGTTTTTCAGCAGAGACCGTTTTAAAAGGCAGAGTAGCGGTATGGTGACGCTAATAATGGCGTCATCGCCGCTCACCATCTTGGTGGAGTCCTCAAAGTTTTGGAGGACGGTACATAGGTCCGACATCCATCTCCACTCCTCAGGTGTTATGTGTGGAGTTTGACCCATTTCCCGACGGCTTAGGTGATGCAGGTAGTCAACAACTGCCCTCTTCTGCTCACATATCCTGACCAACATGTGCAGAGTTGAATTCCAACGCGTGGGGACATCACACACCAGTCTGTGGGCCGGAAGACGCAAACGGCACTGAAAGCCGGCAACGCCGGCTGAAGCAGCAGGTGACTTGCGAAAATGTGCAGACAGGCGGTGTACTTTTACCAGCAGATCAGACAGCTCTGGGTATAACTTTAGAAACTGCTGAACCACCAGGTTGAGCACATGGGCCACGCATGGAACATGCGTCAGCTGGCCGCGCCTCAAAGCTGCCACCAGATTCCGGCCATTGTTACACCCGACCTTTCCTGGCTTTAGGTTCAGAGGTGTGAGCCAGTGATCTGCCTGCTGTTTCAGAGCTGTCCACACCTCTTCTGCATTGTGGGGTTTGTCACCTATGCATATTAGCTTCAGCACAGCCTGCTGCCGCTTCGCAGAGGCAGTGCTGCAGTGCTTCCAGCTTGGGACTGGTGTGGAGGGTAAAGTGGATGAGGATGCGCAGGAAGAGGAGGAGGAGGAGGCTGAAGAGCATGACATTCCAGATCTGTAGAGTGTGGGTGAAACCCTGACTGAGGTAGGGCCTGCAATCCTTGGTGTGGGAAGGACGTGTTCCGTCCCTCGCTCAGACTGGGTACCAGCTTCCACAATATTAACCCAGTGTGCCGTCAAGGAGATGTAGCGGCCTTGCTCACAAGCACTTGTCCACGTGTCTGTGGTTAGGTGGACTTTGGCTGAAACAGCGTTGTTCAGGGTACGTGTGATGCTTTGTGACACGTGGTTATGCAATGCGGGGACGGCACATCTGGAGAAATAGTGGCGGCTGGGGACCGAGTAACGTGGGACAGCAGCCGCCAACAGGTCGCGGAATGCTTCCGTCACCACCAGCCGGAAAGGTAACATTTCTAGCGCAAGCAGTCGCGAAATGTGAGAATTTAGGACTGTGGCATGTGGGGCGTTGGCAGCGTATTTGCGCCTGCGTTCAAAGGTTTGCTGAATGGATAATTGAACGCTGCGCTGGGACAAGGACGTGCAGGATGGTGGTGTTATTTGTGCGCGGGCAACTTTAGGTGCAGGGCCGGAGGCTTGTTCGCGGCCAGCATGGACAGGGGATTGGCTCGCATGCACAACACGCGAAGACGTAGCAGTGACATCAGCAAGCTCCTTGACTCTGTTGTACTTCCCACAAAGTTGGGTGCTTGACTGACATGTGCCTGATCATGCTGGTGGTGGTCAGGCTGCTAGTTTTCGTACCCCTGCTGATACTGGCATGGCAGGTGTTGCAAATGGCCTTTTTAGGGTCATCTGGAGCCAACTTAAAAAACTGCCAGACTCGGGAAGACCTAACATTTGCACAGGCACCTTGTGTCGTATTGTTGTTCCGGGGAACGGTTGCCTGCTTTCTGCCTGCGGACACGACCCTGCTTCTTACTGCCTGTTGGGATGCTACGCCTCCCTCCCCCTGTGTACTCCTGTCCTCGCTCTGCATATCCTCCTGCCAGGTTGGGTCAGCTACTGGATCATCCACCACGTCGTCTTCCTCTTCCGCACCCTGAGCCTCCTCCTGACTTCCTGGCAATTGTGTCTCATCATCGTCCACCCCTCGTTGAGACACGTTGCCAAGGTTCCGTTTGTGAGAACGTGGCTGCTCAAATATTAGGGCATCTGTACATACCATCTCCTCATCACCCACTTCAAAAGGAGCTGGCGAGAGGCCAGATTGTGCGAATGGATACGTGAACAGCTCTTCCGAGTGTCCAAGTGTGGGATCAGTAATGTCCGTGGATGTGTACTCAGCCTGGTGGTAGGAAGGAGGATCAGGTTGGAAAATGTGCGGTGCAGTATCACGGCTACTGACACTTGACCGTGTGGAAGACAGGGTGTTTGTGGAGGTGCCAATCTGACTTGAAGCATTATCCGCTATCCAAGTAACAACCTGTTGACACTGGTCTTGGTTCAAGAGTGGTGTACTGCTGCGGGCCCCAAGAATTTGGGACAGGATGTGAGAGCGAGTAGATGTACCACTTTGTTGTTGCGAAATTAGTGCTTGCACACGACCTCGGCCTCTGCCTGCACCACCATCACGTCCACTTCCTTGTTCCTTGCCAACGCCCTTGCACATTTTGCCTGTATACAGCTACAACAGTCTGGTGACTGTTCTGGTCACAGGAAAGCTGGATATTAGACCCTGCCTGTATAGAACTATTCAACTACAACAGTCTGGTGACTGTTCTGGTCACAGGAAAGCTGGATATTAGAGCCTGCCTGTATAGAGCTAGTCAAGTGCAACAGTCTGGTGACTGTTCTGGTCACAGGAAAGCTGGATATTAGAGCCTGCCTGTATAGAGCTAGTCAAGTACAACAGTCTGGTGACTGTTCTGGTCACAGGAAAGCTGGATATTAGACCTTGCCTGTATAGAACTAGTCAACTACAACAGTCTGGTGACTGTTCTGGTCACAGGAAAGCTGGATATTAGAGCCTTCCTGTATAGAGCTAGTCAGCTACAACAGTCTCCTGACTGTTCTGGTCACAGGAAAGCTGGATATTAGACCCTGCCTGTATAGAGCTAGTCAGCTACAACAGTCTCCTGACTGTTCTGGAACCAGGAAAGCTGGATTTTAGACCCTGCCTGTATACAGTTAGTCAAGTACAACAGTCTGGTGACTGTTCTGGTCACAGGAAAGCTGGATTTTAGACCCTGCCTGTATACAGCTAGTCAGCTACAACAGTCTCCTGACTGTTCTGGTCACAGGAAAGCTGGATATTAGACCCTGCCTGTATAGAGCTAGTCAAGTACAACAGTCGGTTGACTGTTCTGGAAGCAGGAAAGCTGGATTTTAGACCCTGCCTGTATACAGCTAGTCAGCTACAACAGTCTCCTGACTGTTCTGGTCACATGAAAGCTGGATTTTAGACCCTGCCTTTTTACAGCTAGTCAGCTACAACAGTCTCCTGACTGTTCTGGTCACATGAAAGCTGGATTTTAGACCCTGCCTGTATACAGCTAGTCAGCTACAACAGTCTGGTGACTGTTCTGGTCACAGGAAAGCTGGATTTTAGACCCTGCCTGTATACAGCTAGTAAGCTACAACAGTCTCCTGACTGTTCTGGTCACAGGAAAGCTGGATTTTAGACCCTGTCTGTATACAGCTAGTCAGCTACAATAGTCTCCTGACTGTTCTGGCCACAGGAAAGCTGGATTTTAGACCCTGCCTGTATACAGCTAGTCAGCTACAACAGTCTCCTGACTGTTCTGGTCACAGGAAAGCTGGATTTTAGACCCTGCCTGTATACAGCTAGTCAGCTACAACAGTCTCCTGACTGTTCTGGCCACAGAAAAGCTGGATTTTAGACCCTGCCTGTATACAGCTAGTCAGCTACAACAGTCTCCTGACTGTTCTGGTCACAGGAAAGCTGTATTTTAGACCCTGCCTGTCTACAGCTAGTCAGCTACAACAGTCTCCTGACTGTTCTGGTCACAGGAAAGCTGGATTTTAGACCCTGCCTGTATACAGCAAGTAAGCTACAACAGTCTCCTGACTGTTCTGGTCACAGGAAAGCTGGATTTTAGACCCTGCCTGTATACAGCTAGTCAGCTACAACAGTCTCCTGACTGTTCTGGTCACAGGAAAGCTGGATTTTAGACCCTGCCTGTATACAGCTAGTCAGCTACAACAGTCTCCTGACTGTTCTGGCCACAGGAAAGCTGGATTTTAGACCCTGCCTGTATACAGCTAGTCAGCTACAACAGTCTCCTGACTGTTCTGGTCACAGGAAAGCTGGATTTTAGACCCTGCCTGTCTACAGCTAGTCAGCTACAACAGTCTCCTGACTGTTCTGGTCACAGGAAAGCTGGATTTTAGACCCTGCCTGTATACAGCAAGTAAGCTACAACAGTCTCCTGACTGTTCTGGTCACAGGAAAGCTGGATTTTAGACCCTGCCTGTATACAGCTAGTCAGCTACAACAGTCTCCTGACTGTTCTGGTCACAGGAAAGCTGGATTTTAGACCCTGCCTGTATACAGCTAGTCAGCTACAACAGTCTCCTGACTGTTCTGGACACAGGAAAGCTGGATTTTAGACCCTGCCTGTATACAGCTAGTCAGCTACAACAGTCTCCTGACTGTTCTGGTCATAGGAAAGCTGGATTTTAGACCCTGCCTGTATACAGCTAGTCAGCTACAACAGTCTGGTGACTGTTCTGGTCACAGGAAAGCTGGATTTTAGACCCTGCCTGTATACAGCTAGTCAGCTACAACAGTCTCCTGACTGTTCTGGTCACAGGAAAGCTGGATTTTAGACCCTGCCTGTATACAGCAAGTCAGCTACAACAGTCTCCTGACTGTTCTGGTCACAGGAAAGCTGGATTTTAGACCCTGCCTGTATAGAGCTAGTCAGCTACAACAATCTGGTGACTGTTCTGGTCACAGGAAAGCTGGATTTTAGACCTTGCCTGTATACAGCTAGTTAGCTACAACAGTCTCCTGAGGACTGTTCTGGTCACTGGAAAGCTTGGACTCCGATCTGGATCACCCTGCCTATATCCTCCTAGATTAGTCCTGAGAAGGACTGTTGTGGTCAGCAGCAGTTTGCAGCCCTGCTCCGGATCTACCTATGAGGGCCGCAAATCTGTCCCTAATCAGCAGCAAACACTCTCCCTACACTCACTGTCTGGATGGCTGTGTGCAGAGCACATCGTGGCCGGGTCTTATAAAGGCTCGGTCACGCTGTGCGGGCCGGCCAATCACTGCAATGCCACAACTAACAGGGCTGTGGCATTGCAGTGACTGCCAGCCAATCCCTGCATGGGTGCTGGCTCTCTAAAGAGCGCCAACATGCAGGGATGATGACCCCGAGTACAGCACGAGTATCGCGAGATTACTCAGTACTCGCCGAGTAGCCCGAGTACAGTGATACTCGTGCGAGTACCGAGTAGTCACAAGTGTACTCGCTCATCACTAATGCCTATACCTGTGTCTCATCCTCCTTTTACTCCTTTGTCTCTTTTTACTTAATTTAGAAAAATACTGCCACTTTTCCCCTGTAACTCATCAATTTGTCAATTCAATGTCAGTTTCACTCACCTCTGAAATTTTAGGTGAATGATAACCACCTTCTATTTTGAAGTGCTTTGGAAGAGTGTGCAGGCTGGCACAGACCGTGTCTCGTGCACCCATGCTACGCCATTAGACTATTTGTACTGTGGGTAGATTGTTGTTACTTTTCTGGTGTTTGTTTTCTATTCTGAGTAGGTTGGCAGCTTTTGGACACTTTTGAAGGTGTTCTCTATGTGTTTGCTATAGCCTGCCATTGAATCCAATGGGGTTCGTCGAACATACCCCAATTCGGCGAATAAAATCGAATTTGAACACTTAGGTGGTGGCTCATCAGTACTCTTCACCATGCAGGTTCTCCTGCTGATGGGTTGCATCGTATTCTATAAACGTGTGGAACCCTTGCACCTTGTTGGGCACCACAGAACCCTTGGGACATGAATGGAGCAGTAACAGCAAAGCAACACTCACAAACAAATCAAAACACCTTAGTACACCTTAACACCTGGTTTCACACTAAGCCTCTAGGGGGAGCTCCACTGGTCACTTTGAGCCAGTTCCCCCTATAAATAGGGTCTTGGAGGGAGAAACTCCAGAGTGGGCAGACGCTAGAAGAGCTGCAGGAAGTGTGCATCCATTGGTTCTGGAGCTATACCAGGCCCAAACCAGCACACCTGCCCAGTGAGAGACCCTTGCAATTGGGGTCAGAGGAAAGGAGAAAGCACCTCTCAGGGACATCAGAGTTACCCTAACTCTCTCCCTCACCTTCCGGTTACTGGAACCGAGCTGTGAGAGCTACATAGCCACCACAGAGAACCAGCACTTCCAACAGGAGTTTAGCCGCCTGTTCACCTGCCGCACCTACAGACGAGAGCCCAGGGAAGAAGACAGAATTATCATCACCCCCTTTAACAGTGCCCTCAGTGCAGCTACCCAGGTGAAATACGTTCCATTGAACATACTTCCCTGGTCCGGCTGGATTCCACATCCGCCCGACCACCTTTGAAGTACAGAGAAAGGAAGCCTAACACTGCTTGCTGTGAACCTCCAGGAGTGTCAACTTCACTATCCCGGTCCGAGTGTACCTGCTTTCCACCAGTAAAGGTACCTAAAAGATGTGTCTGCGTTTGATTCCTGGGCCTAACAGCAGCCCGATTGAGCTGCCTCACAACATCTTGAACAGCTCCCGGCTCTGGGGACTCCCGCTCATCCTGTGGGGAGCATCCCTTCTTGCTGCATAACATCCCCCGGAGGCCAAGCAGCGCCGGTGGACATCACCGGAACTCTCACAGGTGGCGTCACGAAGATTATTAACCCCTACTGTTCAAGCCATACCCCTATTGATCTGGACCACCGGGCCCCACAGCCACAGGTGCGGTTCGGTGACAAGAAAAAGCAGACGCCTCCGACGTGCAGAACCCGGCTACGGTGAGTCAGAATTTGGTATCACGAACAGGATACGAGCAGGCCCGTTCCTTAACGGGTATTGTGTGCTATTTTAATGACTGTATATACCGAACTGTACATTTGAACCGCCATTGCTGCACGGAAGGCAGGAAAAGAAGGGGCGTTCCTAGGCAAAGGGCGCGAAGATAGGCCCCGCCCCTATACTCTGACGACTTCCCTGAACGCAGCAGGAACCGGAAACTCCCGTGGTGCCTCACTCCTCACCGCGAGGCCGAGACTTCCGTTTGAAACCAAAAGGACTGGCCGCGCTTAACTAAGGGGTAGCGAGGATGAGTAATCCGGATCCTGACAACGTGACACCCCCGCACATACAGCTAAACTTACCTCCAGATGGACAGCAACACGCCGGCGGTATGCCACAACAACTCGCTCCGATTATGCCGAAATCTTTACCATACGTTCCGAATGCGACCTGGCCGGACTGCGCTAATCCTGAGCGCAGAGAAAAACGTTGCCAGAGCAACAGGCTGCAGTTTTCAGAGCGGTTCTGTGATCCGCAATGCGGTAACCGCATTGCTCAGGATGTGTAGTCCTGAGCAATGCGGTTACCGTCTACTTTGTTCATCCTTGCTGCCGCAATGTACGTATAGCATCTGCCGCTGTCCTTGCTCCTGAACTCTATAACATTAGGTCTATGGCGAGCGCACTGCCATAGACCTAATGTTAATGGTATCAGGACCCTGGACAGCAGCAGATACTATACGTACATTACGAACAGTATCTGCGCAACTGTCAGGAGCCGCGGCTTCATTGATAAAATTGTACAAAGCCGACAATAGCCGGCTATACTGTAAATGAGTTATTAACCCCTGACATGCCCACAGGAGTGGGCATGATGTCTCTAGGGGGGGTGGGCACCCCCTAGAGACATGTTGCCCACAACTAATATTAATATTTGTTTTATTAAACAGTTAACACTTCATCCCTGCGACACATCCGGAGCAATCCGGTTACCAGATTGTGGTTTCCACCACACATTTTTGCTTAAAAATGTGTGTGAAGGCAATTGCGTTCACCGCATCCGGATCTGAATGCGGTGAACGCAATTGGCTGGCCAAATGTGACCACATTACCTTCCCTGGTGGGATAACTGGCTGGTGTTCATGTTGTAGACTCTTAACCGAGGCTCCATGGACTTCATCTGCATATTCAAATTCTAGGGAGCAATGCACCTTGGGTTTCACTGTGTTTGAGTGCTTTAACTGGTGCCCGCAGTGTTATCCTCCACTGCTCTCCACAAGTTAGGTGGGTGCTTTGTGATGTCTATCTATCAAGCATTGCTCCCACCCAGTCAGAATCCTGCGCCACACTGATGAGGGGCAACAACCCCGAAACAGCTGTCTGTGGTTGGATACCAAGTCCATGGTAAACCCCTGGCCATATCTTCAAGCTCGCAAGGGCTGGATAGTGACTTAAGGGCTACTAATACCCTGGGCTAGGTCCTTCCCTGGTTGGATAACTGGCTGGTGTTTATGTTGTAGACTCTTAACCGAGGTTCCATGGACTTCATCTGCATATTAAAATTCTAGGGAGCAATGCACCTTGGGTTTCACGGTGTTTGAGTGCTTTAAATGGTGCCCGCAGTGTTATCCTCCACTGGTCTCCACAAGGTCAGTGGGTGCTTTGTGATGTCTGTCTATCAAGCATTGCTCCCACCCAGCCAGAATCCTGCGCTACACTGATGAGGGGCAACAACCCCAAAACAGCTGTCTGTGGTTGGATACCTAGTCCATGGTAAACCCCTGGCCATATCTTCAAGCTCGCAAGGGCTGGATAATGACTTAAGGGCTACTAATACCCTGGGCTAGGTCCTTCCCTGGTGGGATAACTGGCTGGTGTTCATGTTGTAGACTCTTAACCGAGGCTCCATGGACTTCATCTGCATATTCAAATGTGACCACAGCCTATCAGTCACATTGATAAAGGCAGGATATGCCAAAACGTTTGTTTTCTGTCTGATGTTCATCAAATAAAAGATATTTATTTGATCCAAATTACAAGTTCACCCCCTTTTTTTTTGCCCAAGCTCTGTATAGTATGGTGAAAATGGGGTGACTCAGGAGACATGATTAAATGTTACATGGACACTTAAAGGGGTTTTCCCACAAAAAGGTAATTTAAAGTTAATTTTAGGCTAGGATCACACTTGTTAAGGCAATTGCAGTTGCCGCATCCAGATCCGAATGCGGTAACCGCAATTGCCTTCACACATATGTTTGTAGAAAAATGTGTGTTGTAAACCGCAATGCGGTAACCGGAATGCTCCGGATGTGTAATCCAGAGCAATGGGGTCACCGTATACTTTGTTCATCCCTGCAGCAGTGTTAACTGTGTAATAAAAAATTAAATATTAATATTAGCTGTGGGCAACATGTCTCTAGGGGGTGCCCCCCCCCCAGAGACATGCTGTCAACTCCTGTGTGCATGTCAGGGGTTAATAACCCCTTTACATTATTGCCAGTTTTTGTCGGCTTTTTACAATTTTGTGAATGAAGCCGCAGCTCCTGACACTTGCGCAGATACTGTACGTAATGTACGTATAGTATCAGCCGCTGTCCTTGGTCCTGTAACCATTAACATTAGGTCTATGGGCAGCGCACCCCCACCCCCACAAGAGACATGCTGTCCACTCAGGACGGCATGTCAGGAGTTAAGTTAGCTGTCAACCCCATCGCCGCTATTGTCGACTTTCCTTCTTTCATTATATTAAAAACCGCCGGCTCCCAGCATCAGGACCACTATGCTACACACTTTACGTTAGCATTTGACAGTACAGCATTCCCATTTAGGATGCTGTACTGTACTGTAAAATGCTTACGCAAAGTGCCTAGCATAGTGGTCCTGATGCTGGGAGCCGGCAGCTTGTGATATAATGAAAGAATGAAAGCCGACAATAGCAGCGATGGGGTTAACAGCTAACTTAACCCCTGACATGCCGTCCTGAGTGGACAGCATGTCTCTAGGGGGGGTGGACACCCCCTAGAGACATGTTGTCCACATGCATTCTTATTATTTAAACCTTTGTTCATCCCTGCGGCAGCAGGGATGAACAAAGCCGCCGGCTGCCACAGGCATTCACATATACATTGCGGCAGCCGCATGGGCTCCCATAGGTGCCCATTACAACAAATCTGCTGCGGCAGGGATACTGCTCCGAAAACTGCAGCCTGCATGATTTTTCACGCAGGCTGCAAATCCGGATGCGGTAACCGGATTGCATTTCCGGTTGTTATAATGGGCTCCTATGTGCTGCGCTTCCTGATCCGGTTTTGAGCCGCAAATGTGACCCTAGCCTTAATCAACAGATCTTAAAAGTATAAAAAGTTCTACAACTGGATGTGTTTAAAAAAAAGCTCCTGTGCTTAGATAATTTCTTTATCTGTGTTCCTACTATGTACTTTGTAATGGATGTGTCTGACCATACAGGGACATGGTCTGATCATACTGTGGCACCCCTGCGGGGGATTGCTACAGGTTCCACCGATGCAAGGAAGGACTAACACCTTGGTTAGATCAGCACACACCACCTTCCACCCCAGACCTGAAGGGGGAGCTCTACTGGCTGCATTGAGTCAGTTCCTCTTTAAGAACACTCAGGCTGAGGGGAGGAGTCAGTTAGTCCCAGAAGAGAGTTGAGTGCAGTTCCTGTGAGAAGGAAGAGAGAGGAGGCAGAGCTGCTGGTCGCTGGGGAGAGCTTCAGGCCAGGACCAGGGACGACTGACCGCTGTGCACACCCCAGGGATGGGGCCGGAGGCAAGTGGAAGATATAGAGAACTGAGAAAGGGAATCGTTTATATAGCCCTTTAGTACACACGGACACTGGAGTCCGACGCTGCCAGCCTGCAGAGCTACAGCGAAAGCCCAGCGTACTCAGGAGGAGTGCAGCCCTGAGGAAATAAGGCAAGAGACACTAAACTGACCAAGCATAGGACCAGGGGCCACAAGAGAAACAGGGACCCCACAGAAGGACCTCATTGTCAGCTTAGGACTAAGACCAGAGAAGAAGAAGTGGTGGGTTCAGGCTCAGGCAGGACTCATCCCACACTGCAGAGCACAGACACAAAAGAGGCCTCATAACTTTCTAAGGTGGAAGTCCCAAATTGCACCGGGACCTGATTACTACTCTGGACTGTACCTGTTACGTTACCACCAGTAAAAGGTACTGAAACAACAACTCCAGTGTGTCTGTGTGCCTGTCTAACCATCGCAATTCACCACTGTGCCAGAAAGGACTTGACTACTACTCCCCTCATCCATCCCTGCTGCCCTGAGGTAAAGCTCCACCTGTGGGGAGCTGTTCCACACTCTTCTGCACCCACCATCACCTCAGTGGCTGGCCGCAGCGCTGGTAAACCATTACCAGGTACCATAGGTGGCGTCATGTTCAATTGTAAATAGCCCCCTTATCCCCCACCATTCCCCACCATTGAGGGTCCAGGGCACGGGACCAGGGATCGACCAGCCGTGATTCCCCATCACAACCGCCATCAGCCCTGGTACCCGAGTACCCCATACCCTGTCAACCACCTCAATCCCATATCTTCCAGGCTGGAGAAAAATCAAAAGAGTATACAGATATAGCAAGTGATCACAAATAATTATTTGTTTGATTTAAAACATTTTTTAAAAACAGGCAGGAAATGTTTTCATTCTCAAAAAGAATAAGATGTGATCTTGTGCTGTAATGTCTGTATACTCTTTTGTGTCCTCGCCAACCCATGATCAAACCATGCTCTGCGTATGGTCAGACATGGCCATTACACAGTACATAGCAGGGGCACATTTGTAAGATTGTCTCAGCAGAGGAACATTTTTTTAAATCATCCAATTGTAGAAATTATTATTATTATTTCAAGATCTATTGATTAAAATGAACTTAAAAAATGACCTTTGTTCATGGAACCCATTCATTACCAAGGGAGTATATATACTCCCTTGTCCATGTCCCTACCCCTGATGTGAGCTCACGCACTGAGCTTGCATCTTCAGCTAACAGCACCGATTAGCGATCTGATCGGTGCTGTTAATCCTTTGGATCATGCTGTCAATCACTAACTGCACGATCCAAAGCAATGTGGCAGGGATCAAGCCATTACCCGCCAGTTCAGCGGTGCCATGATGTGATTATGGGACCTCCGTTGTTGCTTTGACAAAGGTAAGAGTAAAATAATAGAAAAAAACGTTTTGGAAAATATGGAAGAAAAAAAAAAAACACAAAAGTTCAAATCACCCCCCTTTTACCCAATTGAAAATAAAACTATTAATACTATAAAAAAATACACATATTTGGTATAGCCGCGTTCAGAAATGTCCAGTCTATCAAAATATGAAATCAATTTATCAGATCAGGAAACTGTGTAATGGAGAAAAAAGTCCAAACAGCAAAATTACCTTTTTTTTGGTCGACACAACATTGCAATAAAATGCAATAACAGATAATCAAAACAGCGTATCCACCCAAAAATGGTATCATTAGAAACATCAGCTCAAGATGCAAAAAAGAAGCCATCACACAGCCCCAGATCATGAAAAATGAGAATGCTACGGGTTGCAGAAAATAGCGCAAAAGAGCCATTTTTTTTTTAAAATCTTCTGAATGTTTATTCACCTCTTATGGTACCTTTACACGCCAAAACTACTAGAAAAAAGCAGCATCAAAAAACTTACCATCATTGCCAAAAGCAGAATCAAAATGCACTCTCAGGAAGCAGTCAGAGCCCAATTGTAAAGCAAGCCCAGCTGCAGGCTAATAAACCTCCTCTACCAGCTATGTGTGGGAGACAGATTGCCATGCATACACTGGGCCCGCTTAAGGCACCATTCACACTGATACACATGATGCAGAGTGTCTGAAAGCGACCCAACCGCTCCGCTGCTTAGCATTGGGCCACACAGTACGATACCTCTGCACCACTAGATAAATGGCGCCCCTAGGGGCCCAACTGCACCCTGGATAGATAAAAAGTGCAAAAAGTCTCTTATATGATGAATAAAAAACTTACTTTTACAAATGGGATTTTGGTTCATGCAATGGCCTGAGAGTGCATTTTGATTCTGCTTTTGGCAATGATGGTAAGTACCTTTACACGCAGAAAGGCAGCAACCGCCAGGCATCGGACATAATTGTGCCTGTTGCCATGAAAACACCACGAAGTGGCGGCGTGTTATTCAGGATTTTCCTTCCTGTGTCTTGCAGTTCCTTCAGATACCTGTGTCTGAGCCGTGCTCAAAAACAGGAAGGCACAATCCCTATGGTGGCGGCTTGTAATCGGGGCACAGGCAATGTATTTGCGTGGCCAAGTGAAATCCCCGGGGCGTGCCACAGAGTCATGGATACACGCCCCATCAGCTATCATTGGTGGAGGCTACTGTGTAACCATTGGCTGTCCCTGCACAGGGCGTCATATTTAACGAGCTGACCAGTCACACTACACATTTGCAATAGCGTCATGTATTAGCCAGCCTTCCTGCACTGGCTGGCCAATCATGATGCTATTGCATTGTCCAATCACCGTACGAGCATCACGTAATACACAACTCTGTCACGCCTATGTACTTGCAGCGCGAAAGATGTACGCCCATATTCCCTTGTGGTAGTGGCGTGTAAATCTGGGAAGGTACTCCACAGAAGGTAACCCACGGCACCCGTCGGCACTTCCGGGGAACGCAAAGACCTTCAGTGGAGCACGTTATGGCGGCGTGTATATGCGGCATCGGCAAACCGTTAGCAACAGTTAAAAACGCGCGCGTGCACGTGCGTTGCCTACCTGTTGCTACCCTCTGTGGCGGCGTGTAAAGGTACCAACAAGGTACCTTTACACACCACCACTGTGGCTAGCAACAGGTATCCACCACACGTGCACGCGCACGTTTTTAACGGTGGATACCGATCGCTAATGCCACATATAGACGCCGCCATTGCGTTGTCAACTTAAGGTATTTTGTTCCCCGGAAGTTCCGACAGATCCTGCGGCTTACTTCCTGTGGAATACCTTCCCTGCTTGACACACCGCTACCACAAAGGAATATGGGGGTACATATTTCGCGCCGTCAGTACATAGGCGTGACAGAGTGGTGTATTCTGTGATGCACAAGCGTTGATTGGACAACGCAATAGCGTCATGATTGGCCAGCCTGCGCAGGAAGGCTGGCTAATACATGACGCCATTGCAATTGTGGAGTGTGAATGGATAGCTCTTTAAATATGGCGCCCTGTGAAGGGACAGCCAATCGTAACACAGTAGCCCCCACCAATGATCGCTGATGGGGCATGGTATCCATGACGCTGTGGCATGCCCCTGTGAAATCACTAAGTGACGCAGCATCCATGCCTGTGCCCCGTTTAGATGCCACTACCATGGCAGTTGTGCCTTTCTGTTGCCTTCGGTGTTTGAGCACGGCTCATCAACAGGTATCTGAGTCAACTGCAGGACACAGGAAGGAATTCCCCTATTTACTCGCCGCCATTTCGTAGCAATTTCATGGCAACAGGCATAAATATCCCCAATGCCAGGCAGTTGCTACCTTTCAGTGGTGGCGTGTAAAGGGGCCTTTAGAAAATAGTAAAGGTGCCGTTACATGCTAGGAGATCGTTAAAGATATCCTTCGAATGATCACGTGACAGTGATCGTTCCGACATCGTTAGTGCGTTGTCACACACAAGGATATCGTTAACAATATCCCATTCGGCAACGCGCCAGTTAGGCTAGGGTCACATTTGCGGTGGCAAATGCAGATCCTGATCCGATTTTGAGCTGTAAAAATGCTCAAAACTGAATTAGGTTCCGCAGCCCATAGGAGCCCATTATAAAACTGGATTGCACTACATGCAATCCGGTTATCGCTTCCGGATTTGCAGCCTGCTGGAAAATTCCTGCACATGTGAATGCCTGTGGTAGCCGGATGCTTAATTCATCCCTGCTGCCGCAGGGATGAACAAAGGGTTAATGTTAATAATAGATGTGCGCACCATGTCTCCAGGGAGTGTCCACGCTCCCTAGAGACATGGTGACCATATGAGGCAGCATATGAAGGGTTAATTAGGTGTATTACTGTATTGCCGGCTATTGTCTGCATTTACTATTTTATTAATTAAATCCGGCGGCTCCTCGCTGTGGAGGAGATACAGTACGTAATGTCCGTACTGTATCTGCTGCTATCCAGGGTCCTGAAAGCTTTAACATTAGTTCTATGGTGATGCTCTGCCCATAGACCTAAAGTTATTGCAGAGTGGTCAGCGCAGTGCCGTGGGCAGAGTGGTCAGCGCAGTGCAGTGGGCAGAGTGGTCAGCGCAGTGCCATGGGCAGAGTGGTCAGCGCAGTGCCGTGGGCAGAGTGGTCAGCGCAGTGCCGTGGGCAGAGTGGTCAGCGCAGTGCCGTGGGCAGAGTGGTCAGCGCAGTGCCGTGGGCAGAGTGGTCAGCGCAGTGCCGTGGGCAGAGTGGTCAGCGCAGTGCCGTGGGCAGAGTGGTCAGCGCAGTGCCGTGGGCAGAGTGGTCAGCGCAGTGCCGTGGGCAGAGTGGTCAGCGCAGTGCCGTGGGCAGAGTGGTCAGCGCAGTGCCGTGGGCAGAGTGGTCAGCGCAGTGCCGTGGGCAGAGTGGTCAGCGCAGGGCCGTGGGCAGAGTGGTCAGCGCAGGGCCGTGGGCAGAGTGGTCAGCGCAGGGCCGTGGGCAGAGTGGTCAGCGCAGGGCCGTGGGCAGAGTGGTCAGCGCAGGGCCGTGGGCAGAGTGGTCAGCGCAGTGCCGTGGGCAGAGTGGTCAGCGCAGTGCCGTGGGCAGAGTGGTCAGCGCAGCGCCGTGGGCAGAGTGGCCAGCGCAGCGCCGTGGGCAGAGCGGTGAGCGCAGTGCCGTTGGCAAAGTGGTCAGCGCAGCGCCATGGGCAGAGTGGTCAGCGCACACATACACACATACACTCCACTATACTTACCACCGGCCCTGCGTCTTTCCCGCCGCCTGGATCCTCAGTCGACATGTCGCCGCCCCCGGACAACTGGATCCAATATGGCATCCGGGAAGTCTCGCAAGACTTCCCGGACACCATATTGGATCCAGTAGTTCGGGAGCGGCGACATGTCGACTGAGCATGCAGGCGGCGGATGCAGGGTCGGTTGTAAGTATAGGGTGTGTGTGTGTGTATGTGTGTGTATGTGTGTGTGTGTGCACTGACCACTCTTCCCACGGCGCTGCGCTGACCACTTTGCCATCACAGTAACACAGTAATTTCGTCTGTCTCCTGTCACCTGGCAATCAGTATTTGTATTGAACTGAGAGTTTATTATGGTGCACTACCTACTGATTATAGGTGCATAGAATCAATTACTTTACCAATAAAGGATAATTTTAGGAGGTAACGAATTATAGTATATATCAAAACCAGGTGAAACCAACTTATTCTCATTAAAATGTCTTTTTATTAATATCAAAAAGTTAAAAATAAGAAACCCACAAATTAGACAAACATATACACACATTTACAAAAAATGGGAAACCATACACGTATTGATATACATACATGCAAGTGAAAAATATAGTAGGAAGGTCAGACTCTTTTTACCCACAAGGATTAAAGGTATAATCCATTGGGGATAAAAACCTCAAAATATATCCCATATATATGTTCTGGTGTCATCAGGAGAGTATATCACCAGAAAAGACAATTATATGAGGGAAAAGAGAAAACATTCCAAAACCTGGTATAGCAATCATACAAGATTCTGAATAACCATGGGTTGGTGACCTTCCATTAGGTTTCTGGATTCCCAGGCTTATATAAATGGAACCAAACGCTTGACGCGTTTCGCCTTCTCATGTGTTAGAAGGCTCATCAGAAGTCTTTTGGGGTATACATTTATTGTTCAGTCTAAAAACAAAGAAATTGGCAAAGTATTAGTTTACAAAAAGACAGATGGCAAATATAAATCATAATCTCATTGAGTAAGAGATATCACTTCACTCTCCTTAGATACACATACATCAAGTACAGAAAAATCATTAAGTGATCAAGTTGGTCAAATGTAAATGCTCTTAAGTAAGTAATGGTATGTAATGAAGTTATATAAAATACAGACATACCTTATGACGCTACAAGCCAGAGAGAATGGTATTTCAATGGGCTAGTAAGTCCATGGAGCAGAAGTTGGTCAATATCAATGGAATGGCCATAAACTTCTTCTATAAGGGTCAGAAGGAATACATATTTTTCATAAACGAGAAGGATGTATAGTGTATCGGGACCACTTTGAAAGACTACTGATATTCTCTATAGAAAATTAACCTTACCCAAAGTATAAGAGTAGAGTCATACAGATGACATCCAGGGGATGGGCATCAAAGGGACTACGTATTGGGCTATATAGAGATTAATAGATGATAAAAAAAGGGTCTAGATGGCATATAATTGTATATGACAACTAAAGATAAAGATAAAGATAAATCACCTTTCATGAGTATGTCTTAATAGACATCCATCGTCATGACCTCCAATTCTTGTACAGATAATGATTTATACAGGATGAATCCTATCCAGTGTGGAGTCATTATATAAAAGAATAAAACAATTTTTGTATCAGACATAGACAGGTGTCAAATATAAATTCATGCAAAATGACTGAAAAAATGGACAAATGCCAGATAAGTATATCTAGCAAAGTCATGCACAAGTGTGCATAGAAGAGCAGTATGTGCAATACAAAAAATATGTAAGGACCCATATAAGTATCATCCAAAGTCAAAAGAAGAACCCAAAAAGGCATTAATCCTAGACTACCAAAAAACAGCCCCATCCTAAAATAATTAGATAACAGTTGCAAAAAGGATGTCTCAATAGAAAAGAGCTTACCCTCCATACAGCCACCTAGTGCCTCTGGATGCATGGAGAGGACTGAAAAAACACTCCTATTTATATGGGAAAACCTATTTACCTTGTAATGAGTAAATAGGCTCAGGTGGTGCTGGATCGCTCCCACCTGTTTGTGTCAGTGACGCATGATCTACCGTCATCTGACGCAGGAATGTTTGTGCTCCATGGCAACCCCAGGCACGGAGCGCCGTACAAGCCTACCGCGCATGCGCGGACGCATCTAAAGACGTCAGAGTGTCGGAAGATGATGACGCGTCCGCTTGCGTTCCACGGCCGCGCTCGTGGAACGCAAGCGGTAACAATGCGCATATGCGGACCGCGATATAAGGAAATAGAGAGAAGAAAAGAAAATAAGAGGGATTTAAACCAAGGAAAAAGCAAAGAATACCCCACCAGATTAGGGAACAAGGAGTCAGGATAAGAATACCCATAGGAGGGGGGCTAAACAAAGTATGTATAAAATGTCCTGACCTACAAAGGGTATACATATGAAAAAGGGGAAGGAGATTAGCAATAATAGGGAAACGGGTCTATGATCCAGATTCATAAACTATATATTTTAATAGATCACAGATCAGAGTGGAATATTTTAATACATGATTAATATATGAATGCGAGAGCATGTGCATTTACCATCTAGATTTACAATTTGCAAACAAATACCTTACTATGTGTCCCAGGTACTGTACTCTCGGCTTTAACAGGTGGCATTTTGATGGTTTTAGCTTCATCCTGTATTTGGCCAGAGCTTCAAACACCTCTGCTAGATGAGTAACGTGTTCCCCATAGGTCTTGGAGTACACGATCACGTCATCCAGGTAGAGCAGTACCGTCTCAAAGTTCTTATGTCCCAGGCAACTCTCCATCAATCGCTGGAAGGTTCCGGGTGCATTACATAGTCCGAAGGGCATGCTATTGAATTCACATAGGCCCATGGGTGCTGTAAATGCTGTCTTCTCTCTGTCTTTCTCGGCTATGGACATCTGCCCATACCCACTAGTGAGATCTAAGGTGGAGAAGTAATTGGCAGACTTCAATGCAGCTAAAGATTCCTCTATACGAGGTAACGTTTAAGCATCTTTGTGTGTTATGCGATTTATTTGCCTGTAGTCTACACACATTCTCATATTGCCATCCTTTTTCCTGACTAGGACTAATGGGGCTGGCTGCCCAGGGACTACAGCTATCTCGTATAACCCCCTGCGTCCTTCATGTCCTGTAACATTTTCTTGGCTTTTTGATAGTGTGCAGGTGGAATAGGCCTATACCGCTCTTTGATTAGTGGATGTGTACCTGTGGGGATGTGATGTTGTACCCCTTTTATCCTACCAAAGTCAAGTGGATGCTTACTAAAGACTTGTTCAAATTCCTGAACTACCCGATACACACCATGCTTTTCGTGCACAGGAGTGATGTCAGTTCCGACATGGAGCTGCTGACACCAGTCCTCCAGTGGCCCAGTTGTTTGATCAGGTTTTTCCCCTTTAGTGTAGGGTACGGGTCCCACTGTTTGGATCTCGTTGTTGCTGACTGTGTACAATTTAGCAACGGTGGTATACCTGGGTAATTTAACCTCCTCACTGCCACAATTTAAGATGCGAACAGGTACTCTTCCATTGAGTACGTCCACCACCCCCCTGGCTGTCAACAGTGTAGGTCTGTGCTCAGTGCTAATGGGCTCCACTAAGGTTTGATAGTCCTGCCCTCTCAGACCTAAAGCTGCTCGACACCAAATCATCATTTCACTCATTGGGGGAATCACAATAGGCAACGGGTCTGTCACCCGTGCAGTACCAATTTCGGCACCTGTAATTGTTACCTGTTGCTGGTGCAGGATGGCTCTGATCTCACGCTGGAGGACCTTCCTTTGACCAGGTCTGGCAGTGTCTGTGATCTGTTGAAGCAAAGACAAGACTTCCTCCATGCAATTGCTAACAACATTAGTGCCTAGTATTATATAAGGATCATTAGCATTACTGGCTTCTGCTACTACAAGGACCCCCTGTTTCTGCAATTCCACCCTCCCCACCTTTATGGGCACTTCTCTAACCCCCATCACAGTAATTGGCTCACCGTTAGATGCATTAAGGGTAAAGTCTAAATCAGGCTGTTTCAGTTCTGCATCAGCCCAATACTTCTTATAAAGGATATAGGGGATGGTGGTCACCTGCGACCCAGTGTCCAGCAGAGCAGGTGTCGAGATGCCATCCAGTACAACGGACAGAAACGGCCTCTGTCCGATGAAGGTCTTGTACCAGGTGGCTGGGCCCTGTTGATCTTATCCTGAGGTTTTGGCCCCAGCCCCCAGGGACTGCCCATTTAAAGGACAGCTCCTGGCGAGGTGACCGTTGCGGTTACAGCAGCGGCAGATGGGTTCCCCAGTGGAGCTGTAGCGGTCGATGGTTATTCCTCGATACGCTGTGGCTTCCTTCCCTAGCAATTTGTGTATTGATGTTTCTAGTTTTGTTTGAAGAGTCTAGCAGCGGGTTAGGGACGGCATTGAAGTCTACAAACACCAGAAGTATCCCTTTTGATTGTCGCGTATTAAGTTGAAAACCTGTTTGAGGTAGGTAATTTAGCCGTTGTTGGGGATATATACATTTACTAGTGTGTGTGTGACTTCATTAATTTTGCAAATCAAAATTATGTATCTACCTTCGTCATCTTTGATTAGTTTGGTTTCTTCAAATTTAATCAATTCTTTGATGATAATTGCTACTCCTGCTTTTTTTTCTGTTAGAAGAGAGGTAGATATGAGGAAATTTCTTGTTGCTAAATTTGGGTGGATTCGTCGATGGAAATCTGGTCTCCTGGATTCCTGCTATGTCTACTTGGTTAGTTTTAATTTCTTTCCATACGTTAAAGCGTTTCTGAGGTGAATTCAAGCCATTAACATTTAAAGACATGAATTTAAGCGCCTTTTTCTTAGGTTAGGCTATTGTAGGGAATATGTAATTTGAAGGAGAGGGAAGGGAGGGGTAGGGAAGGTCTAGTAGGTAGGTTATCAAACCGGGGATTTATCTGAGTTTAAACTGGAAAGTTTAACTATTTGTGAACTAAGTGTAATCTAGAATCTTGCACGTGGAGGAAGAGTTCAAAGGAACTGTTGTAAGTCTTCCTCTTAGGCTAACGTTAGGGCCTTTGGTGAATGTTTGTTTTTGAGCCTGTCTATGGGTAAAATGCGAGAGTTACTCACTAATTCATAGATGTTTAAGACGTTTGAGGCCTTCCGTGGTATCTTCAATTGAGATTAGTTTCTGTTTGTAGGAAAAGGTGACGGCGGTGGTCGGTCGACCCCATCTGTATGTGATCTGCTGTTTTCTTAGGATCTCTGTAATTGGTTTACGGGATCTCATTTTCATAGTAGTATCTTTTGATATGTCTGAGAATATCTTAAGTTTTTCATATGGCGCTGGTAGAGTTCCATTTTGCCTAGTGAAGTTATTGATTTTGTCCTTCGTCTGATAGAAAGTAAATTTTACAATGACATCACGAGGGATGTCTTCAGGGATGGGTGGTGGTCTAGGTAGTCTGTGAGCCCTTTCTATAGAATGTTCTATTTCTGGCAGGGAGGGGATCACTTTTTTTGTTAGGTTTTTGATGTATGAAATTAGTTCCTGGGGCTTTATTTGTTCTAAAATTCCCCAAATTTTTAGATTAGATCTGCGGTCGCGATCTTCTCTGTCGATAATTCTATCGGTGAGATGTTTAATTTCCCCTGTAGCTTTGGTCAGTTCTGAACTGTAGGCTCCTAGTTCTTTTCTTAGGCTCTCTACGTCTTTTTCATTTATGTCAAGTCGTGTATTAATAGTATTAATTGTGGATTTAATGTCTGTAAATTGTTCTTTCATCTCTTCTTTCAGGGATGAGAACAGTTGGAGGAAAAACTTTTTGTCAGGAAGCTGGTTTTGATCAGGGTCGTTATTAGGATCAATTTCGTCTAGATTGATCTTAATTTTCTGTCTTGCTGGGCTTCTGAACTGCATATGTTCCTCGTCTCTGGGAGGTTGATCTATGTTAGAGTGGGAAGGAGAATCCATCTCCTTTCTTTTGTAGTTGGGGTATACCTGAGGAAGGCTTATCCTTACTGTAAAGCCGAAACTCATTGTATGTTCTCCACTACATTACTAATGGAATAAATCACTTCTTTGGAAAATAAGAAGAATTTGGATTGTGTCTTTCTGGACCTGGGAGCGCTTGTCTATACACCAGATAATCTCTTTCTGTAGTTGGGGTGGGTGATTTCATACACCATTGCATCTTCAGGTATATCTGGTTTATCTATCAGAAGAAGAATTTCAGAGTTGTTATCTCTATCTTTCTTTGGTTTAGCTGGGCTTTGTGTCAGGGTTGGTATTTTACTTTTGGGATTTCGTTGCTGATCCTCCATTGTTGTATCTGTATTAGTCAGGTTCAAGCTGGGTCTAGATTTTGTAGGCATTTGTTATCGAAACTGTTGGGTTAAAACTAGGGACTAGTTTGGGTAGTTAACTATGAGGTTAGTTGGTTGATCGAGTAGTATGGTATCCACCAAAGTTATTGGTACAAGAAGTGAATTACACCTGATTGGTAATTCCGTGCTGAATAAGTTAAAGATCTCTTAGGGAAGTCAATGGGTAGTGGTTGACAGGTAGTTTATCTCTCAGAGTTGAGTCTCTGGTTATGAATCAGAAGTGCTGTGTCACTGAATGGTGTCAGAGTTAGGTATATTTGTAAGTACTGCATATACTTAACTGAATTAAGTTCAATTTGGAGACATTCCTTGTGGCGGTGTGGATAAGAGTTCTTGAAATCCCAAGTCCGCGTTGCTGGCTGGCGTTGGAGGCCCAATAACCCCACTTGTTTGTAGGGTTCCAGTAGTCCGGGTGTTAACCTGAGCTGATGTTATGATGACTGTAGGAAGTTTTATAGTGGTTGGAAACTACTGTGTTTCTCTGTTGAAGTAGTAATGACTTTTAATGAGCGCATTACTGGTTGCTTATTTCTTTTTTATAAAGGTTATTCTGAACAATGAGTTCAGCTGGGACAGAGCAGAGAAGCCCCCTCAAACAGATTTAGTAGCGTGGCGAATTGTTTGGTGTCATCTCATTGTTATAAACTGTGCTTCAGCGCGAGAAAAGAACCAGCAATCAGTTTTTACCGACTCCACCAGTCCCCTCTGAGAGCTAATGACCACAGGTCTTTTGCAGAGTTCAGTAGGTGAAGGGTTAACAGAGCGGGGCGGCTTTAAGCCAGGGGAACACACTGTGCAGCCGCAGCCTGCAATCTCTTTTGCTTTTTCTCTCACCAGGCTACGTCACTGGAAGGAGCGTTACCACCGAGGCGAGTACTAATTTCTGGTCTATGGATCACTCCGCCCGTCATTGTCGCCGGCGGAAAAGTATTTCCTGAGCTTCTCAGGATACCCAGCGGATTGGAGATCACGCTGGGATCACAACAGTATGGGGCGACCGGGGGGACAGATCTTAGAAGTCAGCTTCTCACTTCTCTTGTGCCAAGGTCGGGTGCGATAATGTCAGGCAGAGTGGAGCAGTCCTCTTGAGAATTACAGGGCACCGGGAGTGCACCTCTGCACCAGGAACGCAGCGGGCAGCACCTCCGGGCGACAGCCGCAACCGACCCTCTTCCCCCTTCACCACTACTTCAGGGCTACAGGCAGTATTCAAGATGGCGCCAGTCCTCTGGTTTTGTAAGGGAGAGTGAGCTCTCTCAGATTAGAGGGAACTAGTAAATATTATATTATTGGACTTGTCTTGTTTGTTCTTTAGCTGATTAGGAGTAGGCTCTGTGATTTAGGTGGAAAAAATGTCTTTAGAAGACATATAAACTGTCGCTGTAAAGGTGAGCACCAGGAGCTCCTGGAAAGTGTGTCCTCACATGGAGCTGCAGGCCACGCCGGATACTCGAGATTCTTAATGGTTGCCCCCGTAAAAGACTTGACAACTGCCACAGCTGCTGAAACATTCCAAAATGTTTTCTGCAGACCATAGGGATACCCAGAACAGGTCAAGGATCAGCCTTCGAAGCGGAAATCTTCCAAGAGTTTGCCATATGTATGGGTGCAAAAAGATAAGAACAACCCCATATCATCCTCAAGCCAACGGACTCTGTGAGAAATTAATCATATCATCATTGACATGCTGAAGATCTTACCCTTAGAAGAAAGAAACAAATGGCCGGAGAAACTACCTGATTTGGTTGACATGTACAACCACATTCCAGTAAGTTCTACCAACTGTACACCAGCTTACCTGATGAGAGCCCGTACAGGAAAGTTACCCGTAGACTTGGAACTTGGAGTAGTAGATCCCGAAGCAGATAACACAATTCCCAATTGGAACATCCATCGCCTCAAACAATACAAAATGGTTCAAGCCTGTGTAGAAGATAACCTGGAGAAATCTCGTGAAAAACAAGAAAGGGACTATAACAAACATGCTCCAGCAGAACCAATAACACCTGGAAGTATTGTCCTAAAGAGGAAAAGAACCAAACATAAATTGGACGATCAGTGGGAGCAAGAGCCCTACATTCTACTAGATTCTGGACATGACAACAGCAAAGCCTGCCTTATCAGCAGTGGAAAAACCACACAGACTATCCAGAAACCACATCAAAAAGTGTCCAACAGATTGGGAAAACCAAAATCCCTCAACTCAACCAATTAAAGAAACAGAACCAATCCAAGAACAAAGTCCATATAAAGAACCAAAAGAGAAGGTAATCTCAACCATTTTAGGAGAATTCCCAGAAGATTGGCCTCAATAAGATGGAGTCATCATAGTGCCAGTGCTGAATTTCTACCAGCCCAATGAAGTGGTACAAAGGAATCAGGAAGAAATCCTCGTTGCTAGAGAATCTGAGGATGCTGCAATCAGTACACCTGCTAGCCCTGTAGTGAGACTAAGGCAACGCAGACGCTTACCTGACATACCTGCACCAAGCCCTTCACTAGAAACCTCACCTGAGACAGTGACACCTGTAGTGCGTAAATCACAAAGGAGCACACAAGGTCAACCCCCCCGTCTAGGTATGGAGAGTGGGCATAATAAAGGTGAGGTAGAGCACACTAAAGTAACCTGTAAATAGTCATTGTACAATAAGAATGTATATAGTAGTGTACAGAAGGGTGGAGGAACTGGGCCTAGCCCCACGCACATTAAGTTAGGAACAGAAAGTGCCTGGGGTGGGGAAGTACCAGGTCTCCTAAGCCGAGACACCCATAGGGATATGTGTTTGTTGAAAATGTGGACTTTTGAAAGACTTTTCCCCTTTTTCTTACCCGGAGCATACAGAAAATTGACTGTATAGACTCTTTGAATTGAACTTTTCCCTTTGAACTTTTACAATTTAAAAGGACTACAGTTACTGGACTAATGTAGCCACAAACTCTGCGGTGAATGGACTAGCAACGTACAGGCTTACCTGTTTTCTATGTTATTCTTTTTTTGTTTAAACAAAAATGCTCAATCCAGGAGTACTGAAGTTACCTAGGGGGGTATGTGGCGCCCTGCTCACGCAGGGAGCCACAGACTTCTCTAATGCACAGTTGGGTTTCCACAGCAGGTACCTACTACATACAACATCTACCACCCCGGCACAGTAGGGGGAGCTCCACTTACTGACCTTAGGCAAGTTCCCCTATAAATACTGCTGCTGGGGGAGGAGTTAGTCAGAATGTGCAGACGCTAGGAGAGCTGCGAAGACATCCTGATGATCGGTGTCGCGGTTAGGCCCGAGCCAGTGACCCGGAATGGCCCTTTTGACATCCTGCAAGCCTGAGTGGGGACAGAAGGCAAGGAGCAGACAGCTGAAAGGGAAGCAAGGTACTAGTGAAAGTTCGCCCTAAGAAGTACCGGACATCGGGAATCCGCACCTGTGGGATACTCCAGGACCACAGAGAACCCCATCACGCCATGGAGACTTCAGCCACCCGGTCCCCCTGTGGGTCAAAGAGAGGGAGCCAGACACAGCAGTGCTCAGAGAGGATAACCCGTGGACCACACAGGAAGAAAGACAGACAGTGTGCGTGTGTCATTCCTCTCCATCCCAGTGCCCCTCATAGACTGCTCCAACACTCCCCATGCCATCTACAGCTCCACTACAAGCTGCCCCTTCACACTACGTGGCCCCAGAGGTCTAGCCCTGTAGAGGACTTTGTCAAACTAGCCGCATTACCATCTAACTCTGGCGGACTGTGGCGGCGCTGGTGACACCTCACCAGAAACTACAGGTGGCGTCACGACAACTTGTAAATACAATCCCCTGTAAATATACCCCTTTTCAAAGAAGTTCCCCAGGACACGGGATCATGCGCGGCCACCACTCCCCGTGACACAGTTAACCCCTTGGAGCCTTATACCCGAGTGGTATACATCGGGTAACTAAGGGCTGCATTCACCCGAAGTACCCGACGTTAACGCTGGCGGTTACCGCAGGCTGAGCTCTGCTGTACAGCACTGAGTGTCACCCTAGCGTAGGTTAGAGTTGTGGGATCTGCATTGCTTTATAGTCTGATAGAGTGGATGTGTGATTGTGTGCTGTCCAGTTGAAGCTACAGTTGAATCCTAAACTTTTCAGCCTATTGGAAATCACCATACCCTACTAATACCTTCAGCCTTCTGCTGGAAACTACCAAAAATATCTTTTGGTTCCCCTGACTAGTGTTTTTTTGTAATTATGTTTTCCAGTTTTTTGGATGCTTCTTCAGTGTCTTGATTATGTATCTTGTTGCCATCTATGTTTTGACCAGGCACACTGATTACACTATTGGATCCTAATTTTGTTTTCTTTCTAAGGCTGCTTTCAGACTTGCAGATGCATCTGCAGCGTTTTGCAGATGCATCTGCAAGCATCTGCATGCAGACCGCGGCCCCTATGTTTATAATGGTGCGCACGGCGGTCTGCAGATGCTTGCGGACCGCCGTGCGCACCCATTCACTCCTATATGTGATCTGTGCGCAGGCGGATGCCTGCGCACAAATCACACACTCCCGCCCACACCATGGACGCGAGATGTCGCGTCCCTGGTGCGGACGAGAGTGTGTGATCTGTACGCAGGCATCCGCCTGCGCACAGATCACATATAGGAGTGAATGGGTGCGCACGGCGGTCCGCAAGCATCTGCAGACCGCCGTGCGCACCATTATAAACATAGGGGCCGCGGTCTGCATGCAGATGCTTGCAGATGCATCTGCAAAACGCTGCAGATGCATCTGCAAGTCTGAAGCCAGCCTAACCTATCAACTTTGACACTGCTTGGTGATTTTGTTATCTCTGTACTGCAGCTCTTCCACAAGCAGCAATCTCTGGGATCTGTTTGTAAATCCTGAATCCTGTAGGGGTTAAACACCTAAACAATCTTTTATTAAGACAATGTTGAAAGCAAAGGATACAGAGGAAATAAGCTCAAAACATATACTCCTCCTTCTAACATCAATTGGGCATTGAAAAATGCAAAAAGAGTGATGGTTAATTACATATATTTGGATTGTTTTTTATTTCAGCTTTTAGAGAGGAGATGTGACTGAAAAATCTTAGGCTGGCTTCACACTGCAGTTTTTTCATTGATCAGTGTCCATCCAGTTTGTGTGCCAAAATCAGGAGAGGACCCAGGAAAGAAACTTGCAGAGAAAAACTATAATTTAACGATTGACACCTGTTCTGAGTTTTGGATACACTCCTGGTTTTGGCACACAAACTGGATGGACACTGATCAGTGAAAAAACTGCAGTGTGAAGCCAGTCTTAATGTACGTATAGTATGTGCACTGTCTGAGGTCCTGTAGGCTTTTACAGTAGATCTATGGCACTGCGCTGCTCATAGATCTACTGTAAATACGTACAGGACCTCAGACAGCGCACATACTATACGTACATTACGTATAGTATGCGCACAGCTGTCAGAGAAGCAGGCGGCTTCATTAAGAAAATTGTACAGAGCCGCCAGGAGCCGGCTTACTGTACAGGAGTAATTAACGCATTACATGCCCACCTGAGTGGGTAGCATGTCTCTAGGGGGTGGGCACCCCCTAGAGACATGATGGGCACAGTTATTATTAATATTTAAGCTGTTTTAACAGTTTTAACACTTTGCTTATCCTGTCGGCAGCCGGGATAAGCAAAGTATACGTTAACCGCATTGCTCAGGATTACACATCCTGAGCAATCCGGTTACCGCTTTTCGGGGCTTAGAACCGCTCCGAAAACTGCAGCCTGCATGATTTTTCACGCAGGCTGCAGAGCCGGATGCGGTAACCGGATTGCATGTAAAGTAATCTGGTTTTTATTATGGGCTCCTATGAGGAGCGTTTCCTGCTCCGGTTTTGAGCTTTTTGAAAGCTCAAAACCAGATAAGGATTTGAAATTAAAAACGCAAGTGTGACCCTAGCCTTAGATAGACAGGACTCTGAGGGTAACGTTACACATCGCAACATTGCATGCAGTTTCACTTGCAACTTACTGGTTGCATTGAAATCATGGACACATTGTTCCATTTTGTTACCGTGTACAAATGTAACAATGTGTCAATGATTTCACTGCAACCAGTAAGTTGCAAGTGAAATTGCATGCAATGTTGCGACGTGTAAAGGTACCCTTATAGAGGCAGCAATACCATTTATATTGTTTATGCATTTGCATTGTAATTTCTTTATTTTGAAATTGGAGAAGAGGGTTGACTCAAATTTTTATTTAGTTTATATTTATTATTATGTTTATATATCTTTTAAAGTTTTTACTTTATTTTTTAGTCCTCTTAGGGTACCTTTACACGCTGCAATATTCCGTGGGAATCCTGACGGCGAAACTATCGCCGTCAAATTGCCTCCCGAAATTACATTGCTGGGGGGTATTGAGAGCTAGTGCACATGAGCAGTGGTACGCATTACATCATATTGATGCCAGAGATTGACAGTGGTGTATAAATGGTTAGTTAACAGGCAAAGCTGGGTCTGGAATAAGCTCAGATGGTGATTTTGTGTTAAGGGGTTAAATAACAGCAGTTTAATACAACACAGTTTTTAAGTTCATATATGACAAACAAAATGCAGCAAAAGCTCAATCATACAATAGGCATGAATGCAGAATAATCACAATACTCTGCACAAAAGACCTATACATTTTCCATAGTGAAGAGATAAAAGGTCAGCTAAACACTCATTGTGCAGGCATCAGCAGTCCCATATGTATAAAAGGATTTATCCTCCAATGTAGAAACAGCTTCCAGCTCCTGTGTCAGACAGACATCCAGTCAAGATGGTCAAGGTAAGTTATATTTATCAAAAATGTAACTGCGTATTGACGTTTACAAGTTTGATGCATATTAAGAAATTGCTAAAACATTGATGCATTCTTTAAACAGCTAACCAACCAAGCAATCAATTCATCTTGTACATTTAACCAAATGTGATTGTAATTTTCTTTCCAAAGTAATGATGCATAGTAAACTATTTTGCAGATTATCTTCTACGAGGATAGAAACTTCCAGGGTCGCTCCTTTGAGTGCAATTCTGATTCTTCTGATCTTTCTTCATACTTCAATCGTTGTAATTCTATCCGAGTGGAGAATGGAAACTGGATTCTTTATGAACAGCCTAATTACCGTGGGCACCAATACTTCTTAAGAAAAGGAGAATATCCTGACTTCCAGCAATGGATGGGTTTCAATGATTCCATCAGGTCTTGCCGCCTGACTCCACAGGTACATATTAAAAATAGTAAAACATATTTTTGTTTGTTTCTTTAAGGATGTTGGTTTCGTTGTCTGTTTCATTGTCTTTTTCATGCAGTATACCTCCCGTAAAACAAAATGCTTGACTTCAGTTAGTGATTTACAAAGATGAGAGAATGCACAGCAAAAAAGAAATAAATATTGGGTGCAACATAATACAGGGGAGGAAGGATACTAGTATGAGGGGAAAAGACCATGCATGTAGAAATGTGCACACCAGGGGAATGGAGAAAATAATACTTTATTACATAGACACAACAACAAAAAAACTAAGGTTACAAGTAATTAAAACCAATGTGAATCCGGTACCCAGGTATACACAATTTTTGTAATAACCTGTACAATTAACAACTAATACCAACAATATATACTCGTGCTAGTGTCAGTGCTGTTACAAATATAGCAAACACCACCACTGAATACACACTCCTAGGGCATTAAAGAATAACCAATATTTTGTCCTCAAAAAAGGATATAGGCTGGTTTCACACCACAGTATTTTCATGATCTGGTTCGATCAGGTTTGTGTGCCAAAACCAGGAAAGGAACCAGGAGAGGAGCCAGGAGAGGAGCCAGGAGAGGAACCAGGAGAGGAGCCAGGAGAGGAACCAGGAGAGGAACCAGGAGAGGAGCCAGGAGAGGAACCAGGAGAGGAACCAGGAGAGGAACCAGGAGAGGAGCCAGGAGAGGAGCCAGGAGAGGAGCCAGGAGAGGAACTTGCAGAGAAAACTATAATTGAAAGATTAAAGGCCCAGTTACACACACAGATATCTGTTCAGATATTGGTCACAGATCTCTGGTTGCAGTGAAATCATGGACACATTGTTCCATTTTGTGGCTGTGTACAAATGGAACAATGTGTCCATGATTTAACTGTAACCAGAGATCTGTGACCAATATATCTGTGTGTGTAACGTGGCCTTGACACCTGATCTGAGTTTTGTAGACACTCCTGGTTTTGACACATAAACCTGATCAGGAAAAAAACTGCCATGTGAAACCAGCCATACATAAAAGAAGACAATGCTCTATCCTTGATGTAGCCAGTGAAAAGCAGAGTAAAATAACAATCATACAAATAAGCAAATCCTAATGAGACACATGATATGGACCATATTAAAGATGTAACCAAGAGCACACACTCAGACACCACGTATGCCTGCAACCTGGGTGTCTGGAGGAGAGAACTCCACGTTATGTTGTTAGGAACAGTTTCATCTGGGGAGTGCACTGTAGTTATTGCACATATTGTATTAGTACTATATTTTTCCACATTAAGTGATTTTTCATGTTGTGTCTCCTAAATTACAGCACCGTGGACCATACAGACTGAGGGTTTATGAAAAGGAAGACTTTAAAGGACAGATGATGGAGTTCACTGAAGACTGTCCTCATGTCTATGAACAGTTCCGCTACAATGACATCCACTCCTGCCAGGTGCATGATGGGTACTGGATGTTCTATGAGGAGCCCAACTACAGAGGACGTCAGTATTATCTGAGACCTGGAGAGTACAGGAGATACAGTGACTGGGGAGCTTCTAATCCCAGAATTGGCTCCTTCAGACGTGTACAGCAACTAAATTAAGAATTACATAACTGTAATTATATGTTGAAGAAGACAATAAAATTTATAGTCATCTAAATGACTTGGTATTATTTTTATCAATGGTAATAAATGCTGTTTTACTAATGCAGTAATTAAATATGCATGTAGTAGAAAATCAAAATGAGTGAAATGATTCTAAAGCCTGGACTTGTCTAGGCATTCAACCTCTTCACCCCCAGCCTGTTTTGACCTTCCTGACCTTGCCATTTTTTTCATTTCTGACCAGTGTCACTTTATGAGGTTATAACTCTGGAACCCTTCAACGGATCCCAGAAACTCGGAGATCTATTTTCAAGACATATTGTACTTCATGACAGTGGTAAATTTAGGGCAATATTTTTTAGCATTGATTTGTGAAAATATCAGAAATTTGGTAAAAACTGTGAAAATTCTGCAACTTTCAAAATTGTAATATTTACTACCTTGAACCTTAGTCACACAAAATACTAAATAAACAACATTTACCACATATCTGCTTTACACCAACACAATATTTGAAAACATTATTTTTTTGGTTAGGAAATTAGAATGGTTAAAAGATTATATGTAATTTATAATTTTTCCAACAAAATTTACAAAAACATTAGTGCAGGATGGCATCACATTACAAGTGACTTTGATAGGCCTATTTGATAGTAAATACCAAAAAAGGTGACATTGTTTTAAAACCTGGACCCCTCAAACTGTTGAAAATCACATCCAAGAAGTTTATTAACACTTTAGGTCCTTCATAGGAACTAAAGCAATGTGGAAGGAAATAATGAAAATGTTACTTTAGCTCAAAATATTGCATTTTCACACAAGTGTAGCAGAAGAAAATGGACCGCAAAATTTGTTGTGCATTTTCTCCTGAGTAGAGATGGTCGAACCTTCCCCAGGCATGTTCACCATTTTCAAATTTGACGAGAACATCATAGATTCGGTTCAGTTTTGACAAACCCAAGCAATTTACAAAAAAGTAATCGAACACGGATTTGTTCTGTGACTGATCGGATTTAAAACAAGCATTACTAAATTTAAGTGATGCTTTTCTTCAACATTCTGTCAGTGTAGGAAAGCGGGCTGGACGTGTTTAATGAGGGGACAGGGTGTGGAGAGGTCACAAGACTGTTGGACTCCATTTTTTCCCCCGAACTTTCTGTGTGGATATTGTGGGCTGGCAGCCAATCAAGGCGCACAAAGCATCCACAGGTTGTGATACCACAGGAAGAGCAGGAGGAAGAAACAGAAAGGTGATCAATATCTCAAAGGTCCAGACTCTCATCACACAGCTGGATGGCATGGCAGAGTGGAGTAGAGCAACAGAGAAGAGCTCATGGTACTAGACAAACTGGTGGTGAAGGTGCAGGAGTTCAGGAACAAATAGAGGAGGAAGAAGAGGGGATTGACATAGAACAGTCAGAAGATGAGGAAGAAATGATTCCCGTTTCTGTTGTCCGAGGTTGACGGGAGAAGATGAAGGAAGGAAGGTTGATTTTTATGCCGCCACCAACACAACAAGGATTCGGGCTTCATGCATGCATCAGACACATGAGCGCCATCTTGCTGCACTATCTGCAACACGATGCCCGTATCATCAGGATTCGAATTACCGATGACTACTGGGTTGCCACACTCTTGGATCCAGGGTACAAGAGTAAATTTAGCCAGATGCTTCCCACCCTGGACAGGTACACGTGCATGCTGAAATATGAAAAAAGCTGGCATACAATCTTAGGATTGGTATTCCCTCAACACATCAGTGAAGCACACAGCACGCATCTCCAACCCACACTTACAACCCGGGGGACATCAAATATTCAGTGCCAAAACATTAGCAATAGCAATGTAACTGTCAGAAGCAATTTCTGGGAGTCCTTTGACTAATTTTTGAACCAGCCTGACCACCGGCAGAAATGCATATAATTCTGCCACACAGTGAACGACTGGAAAGGATAATGCAGGAGTATCGATAAGCTCAATATCTATGCCATCAGAGGGTATTTTGACCCTTTGCGTTTTGTGCTTCAAATATATGCTTGTAATATATATAGTAACACTGATGTCTGCAGGGGGGCAAAAAATGTATATGGGCACTGGACACCTGCCTACATGCCTTCCCTCTTTAACCATGGTCATCCTCGCCCACAGTGTATGCCTGGAAAACATAATGCATTAATTTGCAGATAAAATAGAGAACATTGTTAAACATTGTTGTCCTTCTTTCTTTGGATCATCCTGACCCCAGTTTCACTGGTTTGAGACCCCTCCAAGTCTTTTTCTCATAAAATAGGCCAATAGGCCAACAAGAACACAAACTCCACAAAGGCTGACATAGGCGTTGGAGTTAATTGTCTGATTGGGCAGTAGCATAACACAGGAAGCATCAGCATATGAGTGAGTCCTTCCCCCGGGCACTGTTCTTGAACATGACCTTTTTGGAACGTCAGATTCTCCAATTTTTCCCCTTTTCATGCAAATCCCTAACAACCTACAAGTCCCACAAGGACTGGCAGAGTCTATAAGTTGAGCACAGGCCATAAAGTTAATGGAGCACATACTATTAAGGGCATAGTCCATTTAGGGCACAGTCCATTCAGCAAACAGTCCATTCAGGGCTTTGAGGTGTAGGCAGAAGGTTGCAGTCGTGCTAATCGAGCAGAGGGAAGTGCAACAGGCATAAAACTGGGAAAAGGGGAAAAATAATTAGGCCTACCCAGCCAAGAGGCTAAAAATAAAGGGCCTCGCTCTTGTGAAAACTCCAAACAAACAGTTCTTAATAGTTTTCCAAGATGGTGATGGCCACTGCAGTGATTTGTCTTACCTTTGCCTAGGGTCCTGCCTCTTCCAATGCCCGGACCCATTTGTTTTATTTTTTGCCCAATTTTGCTGTCTTAATTTCCGCATTAATCCCTCCATGGGGTGGGCTGCAGAAGACACCTGATTTACACATCCATATACCCAAGATAACAATTGGTATTTTGGTTTGGGGTATTGAAGCCTGACATTTTTGGAGGAGAATTAAGAAAATATATATTTTTTCAGCTCACTACTAATTCATCTGGAATGTTGAATAAAGCTAGGGGGCTTTGCACAGACAGGTCTGAGGGCCGGTTCCCATGTGAAAGCTGAAGTAATGTAACAGGAAAACAAGGAATTTAAAAAAAAAAAGGCCAGTACTTTCAAAAAATAAAGTTACATAGTCCTCTTCATTTAAAAATAGAAAGACTTTATTAGTGCATATTAAAAGAGGTTAAAAATCCAGTCCCACTTGTTTTTGAGCAAAAAGTGACCTTACTCATTGCATAAAATAGGGAAAACCGCTGCACACTGAACACTAAGAAAAAACATGATCCAGCATAATGGCTATAGAAATGAATGGCAGAGCAAATACGTAAAGCTAATACAAATGTGTATGAGGAAAAAAGACATAGCAAAAGCTGCTTAAGTATACTGAAAACAACAGAAACTTAGCTGATACATTGGCCATTTCATGAGAGCCAGATAACCAATGTCAAGGTGTTCTCTTCTATTGGGTTCCTAATCTAAGATCTCTGCTGGCTGTACACATTAGTTACATCATACACAAAACTCCAAGGAGTCAGGCCAAATCAATTGCAATTAATATTTATTAAAACCTGTGTTAAAATGGCAATGTATATAATGGTACACAGAAGGAGGACCACATGACACAATTCTCAACCACAATGGTAATCAATCCTCAGGTATAGCATATTAAACATTCACAAAAACAGTGCCCCAAAACTGGGTGCACCCCATATACCTAATTGAGGATGTGCAAATCGCACTCCCCGCAGCCCACTGTGTAGCAGGTATCCAGGGAACACAGCGGGTTGCTAGGGGCCTCGTTCTTCCGCTATGCAGCCTGTGTTCAGGCTGCGTGTCGGGAAATTATTCTAAGTTTTTAGCGCTTGCGTCAGTCGTAAGGGCTGACGCAAGTGTGACCCTACCCTTACTTAGATTACTGCGTGCAGCTGTTCCAAGGCTGCCTTCACACCACATTTTTTGGGATCCTGTTCTGTCAGTTTTGAAAAGGACAGGACAGGATTAGTTTTTGCCTCCCATGTAACCCTATGGTGCCGGATTGGACATAAATGGCCATCCAATTCTTCCAGTTCAGCCTCGGATTCGTTTCAGTCATGTTTTTTCACCGGACACTGCTCCGATTTTCGGCTTCGGTGAAAAAACCGGACCAAACCGGACAGGAACGAATCCGCGGTGATCCAGAGCCTATAACATGGGAGTCTATGGGCGCCAGATACAGGAAAGAACAGGATAGTTTCCCAGATCTGGTTTTAGTGTACTGAGCATGCTCAGTACACTAAAACCGCTCTGTTCCTGTAATTTCACTATAGCAGTGTATCTACATAGCTGACCGGGATCGGGCGGCAACCCGATCAGCTGATGTGTCACATGACAGCATCAGCTGAGCGGTTTAAATCGCCTGCCAAAACCAAACGGTGGGCGGGCGACTTAAACCACTCAGCTGATGTGGTTGACGCGCACCCAGGGCTCGGGTACTCAGCTCCCTGGCCCTCTGGTTCAGTTCTGTCTTGGGGGATGTCACAGGTGGCCTGCCCGAGACCGTGGTCCTGGGGTCAACTAAAATAAATATCGAATCTACTATTTACAATTTGTCTTCGTGACACCACCTGCTGAGTCTGGTGATGCTCACCAGCGCCGCCACAGTCCTCCGGTGGTTGATGGTATTGCGGTTTAGATGGATTAGTCCCCACAGGCGGGACTGAACCACCGGGGCAGTGATGCTGTAAGGCAAACAGTTTATATTGGAAAGGATGCAGCAGAGTCAGAACTTCACTTCACCGGGTAACTTTACTGAAGGTCTCGCCAGAGTCATACAGTTCAGCAGTTCAATAAATGGTATAACGGCAAATGCTCCGGATGCTGCAATTGGAATTTCTGGCTGTAGATGAAACCCTCCTTATGTTCCTTTCTTTCTCTTTTTTTCCTTGCCTCCCAGTGGCGGTGAAGTCTGACTTCCTAAAGACAATCTTACCTCCTACTGTGTTTCTTCCTCTTTCTCTCCCTCCTGTGCAGTCTCCGGGACGACCTTCTCTTAAGCTAAGCAGTGGCCTCTGCTCCTAGCTTTTGGCTCCCTTTTCTTTTGACTCACTCAGGAGACTGGGGCTGTATCTATAATATCCCCATTCTTCGGATTCTCTGTGAGCCGTGTAGGAACTCACAGTTGCGGGCTCCAATACTCGGTTTCCTTCTCTGAGCTGGCTCGCTTCTAAGCCTCTGTATGTGGGCTGGTGATGACACTTGGGTATGCTGTGGTAAAGTGGCCAGGAGATGTATAGGGAAGGAGGTGGTGTGTGTAGATGATGTGTGATGAAACGTTCTTGTAGTGATGTTTCTTTTCCTCACAATGCAGGGGTTGGTATGTGAGATGATGTTCGACCCTGATGGAGATGCTATCGTGGCTCTTGCCTTGGTGGAAGAGGAATTGTGGCTGGATGATAAATATGAGAGGTTGCGGGCTCGCAGACCACGGCGTGTGTGGGCTCGGGAGTGGCTACTGCACTGGGACACCCGGAGCCACATGCGGCTGGTCCATGAGCTGGAGGATCGGAGTCCGCATGATTTCAGGAACTACCTCCATATGTCCGAGGACTCTTTCACATTCCTGTTGGAACGCATAAGGCCATTGATAGCCCGACAGGACACTGTGATGCGTCGAGCTGTGCCACCTGAGGAGCGTTTGGCTGTAACTTTGCAGGCTCTGATGGTCCTGTACTAATATAATGGGGTATACTTGCATCTTTTTCATCTGAACAGCGATACACTTGACTGGACTTTTTGAAGGGGCTTCCTCAATCAGTAAGTGTTACTATCTGTTTTAGGTAGACATTTTAGAGTATATAAGTGTAGCAGTATCTGAGATATAGGAGGATTTTTACTATGCAGTATGTTTTTCACAGCCCCTCATATCAGGATCATCTTTTGGAGCTCCTAGGGTGGAAAGGGCTACTTAGGCACCTTTTAAAAGGTTCCACAGGTTGGTTATTGGCGTGAGATCAGCTGTATGTATCTGGAAATAATTATCTCACATACAAGTGAATATGAGACCCCACTGAAACAACAGGTGATTGTAGATTCATATTTTTTGTATACCGTATATACTCGTGTATAAGCCGAGTTTTTCAGCACAAAAAATGTGCTGAAAAGTCCCCCCTCGGCTTATACACGAGTCATACAGGTACCCAGTGGTATACAGCCCCCCCCGTGGAATACAGGGCCCCCCTTGCTTGTGGCAGACCTGTAAAAGAAGACATCATTATACTTATCGTGTCGCTGCCGCCGCCGCCGCTCTGTCACCGTGCTCCTCCGGGTCTTCATGCTTCCTTCTCCGGCGCACAGGAAATGACATCATTGTCTGTGCGCCGGAGAAGGAAGCTTGAAGACTCGGAGGAGCGCGGTGACGGTGATAGAGCGGCGGCGGCGGCAGCGACACAATAAGTATAATGATGTCTTCTTTTACAGGTCTGCCACAAGCAAGGGGGGGCCCTGTATTCCACGGGGGGGGGGGGCTGTATACCACTGGGTACCGCTGTATACAGCTGGGGCTGCTGTATACACAGCCGGGGCCCTTTATACCACTGGGGCTTCTGTATACAGCTGGGGCTGCTGTATACACAGCTGGGGCCCTGTATACCACTGGGGCTTCTGTATACAGCTGGGGCTGCTGTATACACAACTGGGGCCCTGTATACCACTGGGGCTTCTGTATACAGCTGGGGCTGCTGTATACACAGCTGGGGCCCTGTATACCACTGGGTACTGCTGTATACATCTGGGGCTGCTGTATACACAGCTGGGGGCTATATACCACTGGGGCTGCTGTATATGCTGCTGGGGCCTGTATATACCACTGGGGAGGCTGATTTATACCACTGGGGCTGCTGTATATACTGCTGGGGCCTGTATATACCACTGGGGAGGCTGCTGTAATACTGCTGGGGCCTGTATATACCACTGGGGAGGCTGCTGTAATACTGCTGGGCCTGTATATACCACTGGGGAGGCTGCTGTAATACTGCTGGGGCCTGTATACTACCACTGGGGAGGCTGCTGTATACTACCACTGGGGAGGCTGCTGTATACTACCACTGGGGAGGCCTGTATACCACACTGCTGGGGGCTGTATACCTGTGCTGGGGTCCACCCTCAGCTTATACACGAGTCAATAGGTTTTCCCAGGTTTTGGGGGCAAAAGTAGGGGGGGCGGCTTATACACGGGTCGGCTTATACACGAGTATATACGGTAATTGTATTCCTACTGTCTACAGGCTTTGTTCATATGTGTATAGGCTGTCACTAATTTGGGATTATATTTGTTTTAGATAATTGTGTGAACACACCTCAAGTCCCTTTGTATCCTGTTATCTTGCCTTCTGATGAACCCAGTTTACGGGTATGACTGTAAGGGGGAAACGCATTGAGGCTGCTAAAGAAGTGGATACAGCGTCACTACAGGATGTGGAGTACAGTGTATAAGTTAAGTCGGATGGACTAGAGATAATATACCAGAAGATTTGGACAATCAATGCTGTACATAATCTTGTAGTTAACGACTAAAATTGTGTTGTTGTTTTTAATAATCATTAGTATGCACTAGCACTCAATATCATCCCCCAACCTGAGGTATTACTTTGATCATATGACCCATAGTCTAACATAGAGTCCAATAGAGTCGTTAGGCAGTAAAGGGCAAGCCTTCGGGGAGCGGGGACACCAGTACAAATTAGGGTGAAACAAAACTCCGCTGTTAGGCAGGGAGAGTATGAGATTGTAGACCCTGTTTGGTGGTTTATAGCCGATTGGACATTACTATGATTTTTTAAATCACTATTTCACCAATTCACTGTGATTTGTGGTGTTTTTACATTCTTGTCTAAATAAAGTTTATATTTTTTATATAAATGGGGTTATTATTAATTTTTCGAGTATAAACCACTACTCCCCATGTAACAGAAATCTGTGATATTTTGTTAATTAGAGACAACCCATCATCTCAACTTTGCGTTTGTAGGGGATGAAGCCTTCCCACTTCAGGCACACCTACTATGGCCATATCCCCAGAGGACGCTCACTTCTGAGCAGCGCATTTTCAATTACCGGCTATCCCGGGCCCGCCGTGTGGTTGAAAATGCGTTCGGGATCATGGCCAATATATTCCGGGTTTTTCATACACGTCTGCATATGAAACTGGAATCTATTGATGTGGTAGTGCTGGCCTGCTGTATGCTGCATAACTTCCTGCGTCGTAGGGATCGGTCATCATACACGCCGGCAAGTTATGTGGATTCAGTGGTCCCCACAACAGGGTAGCTCTGTCCCGGGGATTGGCGTGCTACTGACCATGGTGTGGCGCCACTGCAGCCACTGAGCCAGGGTCAGACTCGGCAGGATACCAGGAACAACAGAGACGCATACGGCTCCTAATTTAATGGCCCAGCAGGTGTAGGGTGGCTGGTGTTGTGAGGCAGCAACATGATGAAGAGGGTGGAGTCACCAGGGTGGCTGCACCATGACAATTGTGCTTGTGTTTGAGTGTAGAGACATTAGTTAGTTAGTTAGTTAGTTAGTTAGTTAGTTAGTTAGTTAGTTAGTTTTTTTGGGTTCTGTACTGTCAAAGGTTTTTTTTTTCCTATTATTTCTCATCATGTTGAATTTAGTTGTGTGATGTTAACACTTGTGTTTTGTATATTTTGTGTGTGTTGTTCTACATAATTTTTGTGTGCACAAAAAGACAAACTAAAACAACAACAAAAACTAAGTACCTGTATCTGTGGGGTACTTTGGAATCCCAGGGCAGTTGCACATAGCTTTATGATGTGAGAAGGAGGGGACCAGAAATGACCATGTTAGGGGCAGACTACTCAGTATACATTATAAAAAGAAGGAGAGAGTGAGAGTACTAATGCCCAAGTAACTAAAAACACGTATTTGCTGTCCACACCAGTGTATATTGCAAAGAATAATATTTTATTGGATGCAGTGGATACAATAAATAGACGTGTCCAGGGTAAAAATGACAAGGATTCAAGACATGAGGAGGGAGACAGATGACAAGTGGGCAAGACAGGCAAGGACTGTATAAAAGGGTTCAGAGGGGCAGTAAAAGTGCAATGTGCTAAAAAATGCTTAGAGCAGGGTAAAGATACAGTTTAACTATGTAGGTATAGCATAACCCCGATCTAATTGCAATAAGGTGCACAATAATGACTTACCCATAAGCCCAGTAAAAGTTCCCTGCCGAGTCTGCCCACCGGTCCAGTAGCCCCGACACGTGTTTCGCGTCGGCTGCTTCGGGGGGCCACTAGCCCCCACCCAAGGGGATGGTACGCATTGCGAGTATACAAATGTGTGGACTAGAATATTGATAGCCCATGTGAATAGTTAAATTATCTACAATAAAAAGGGAAATGGAGCGCACATAGAGTAATTTCCTTTTGTACAATTATCCTCAGTGCCCCCCTTTAGTGGAAGGACTCACCTGATTTGGTTGTGCAAGTCACAACCAACTAACTCCGCTCTCTGTTATGGTCGCAGCAGGTGCCCAGCAAAAGTAAGGATCCAAAGGGTTAACAGAAAGTGCTGGGTTTTCATAGATCCACCGCGCTGACCTCCAGTGAAGACAAACAGAGTGATGTATAAAACTCTGTTTAATGGGTAATTTGCCTACCAGTTTCGTGATCTTCTGATGCCCTGATGAAGTGATAACTGAAATCACGAAACCGGTAGGCAAATTACCCATTAAACAGAGTTTTATACATCACTCTGTTTGTCTTCACTGGAGGTCAGCGCGGTGGATCTATGAAACCCAGCACTTTCTGTTAACCCTTTAGTTAAATTATCGACATACAGTACAGACCAAAAGTTTGGACACACTTTCTCCTTAAAAGATTTTTCTGTATTTTCATGACTATGAAAATTGTAGATTCACACTCAAGGCATCAAAACTATGAACTAACACATGTGGAATTATATACTTAACGAAAAAGTGTGAAACAACTGAAAATATGTCTTATATCCAAGGTTCTTCAAAGTAGCCACCTTTTTGCTTTGATTACTGCTTTGCACACTCTTGGCATTCTCTTGATAAGCTTCAAAGCAGCAAAGCAACCCCACACCATCACAGCTCCTCCTCCCTGCTTCATGGTGGGAACCAGGCATGTAGAGTCCATCTGTTCACCCATTCTGCGTCGCACAAACACATGGTGGCTGGAACCAAAGATCTCAAATTTGGACTCAGCAGACCAAAGCACAGATTTCCACTGTCCTAATGTCCATTCCTTGTGTTCTTTAGCCCAAACAAGTCTCTTTTGTTTGTTGGCTGTCCTTATCAGTGGTTTCCTAGCAGCTATATTACCATGAAGGCCTGCTGCACAAAGACTCCTTCTTAAGGGTACCTTCACACGCAGCAATGTTGCTAGGCAACCTCACTAGCAATTTGCTGGTTGCAGTGAAATCATGGACACATTGTTCAATTTGTATACAGCAACAAAATAGAACAATGTGTCCATGATTTCACTGCAACCAGCAAATTGCCAGTGAAATTGCCTAGCAATATTGCCGCATGTGAAGGTCCGCTGTGTCTGTTGCTAGAACTCTGTGTGGCATTGACCTGGTCTCTAATCTGAGCTGCTGTTAACCTGCGATTTCTGAGACTGGTGACTCGGATGAATTTATCCTCCGCAGCAGAGGTGACTCGGTCTTCCTTTCCTGGGACGGTTCCCATGTGAGCCAGATCCTTTGTAGCACTTGATGGTTTTTGCAACTGTACTTTGGGACACTTTCAAAGTTTTCCCAATTTTTCGGACGGACTGACCTTCGTTTCTTAAAGTAATGATGGTCACTTGTTTTTCTTTGCTTAGCTGCTTTTTCTTGCCATAATACAAATTCTAACAGTCTATTCAGTAGGACTATCAGCTGTGTATCCACCAGACTTCTGCACAACACAACTGATGGTCCCAACCCCATTTATAAGGCAAAAAATCCCACTTATTAAACCTGAGAGGGCACACCAGTGAAGGGAAAACCATTTCCAGTGACTACCTCTTGAAGCTCATCAAGAGAATGCCAAAAGTGTGCAAAGCAATAATCAAAGCAGAAGGTGGCTACTTTGAAGAACCTAGAATATAAGACATATTTCAGTTGTTTCACACTTTAAGTATATAATTCCACATGTGTTAATTCATAGTTTTCATGCCTTCAGTGTGAATCTACAATTTTCAGTCACGAAAATACTGAAAAATGAGCAGGTGTGTCCAAACTGTAAGTCTGCACTGTATATATGCTGATGGACAACTTGAGGACTTTTATGGTGTTGAGCCTGGACTGTGAACTCGTTAAGCAGTGGACTCTTTGATGCTTGTGCTATTTAAAACAGACCGGTGGTGTGATGGACACTGGTGAAAGTGATAGACAATGACGACCGGAACTGTATCTGAACATGGCCCTATTTTGGCCGGTATAGTGTGTTTTACAGATTTTTATTTTTCTATTTTTGTTGGTCTCGTTGACCTGGTAACGTTCAATTATGGTGCCTCCCACAAGGGGAGAATAACGCTGCTTACTGTTATTGTTAATGTTGTAATAAAAATGCTAATTTTAATTCTGTTATGGGTCGTGTCGCTCGCGGACGAGAGAGCTTAACCAAGAGTGAATGCAGCGCCCCACTGGTCGGGACGTCACGTAGCTGTGCTGCACCCAGATAAGAGTGTGTGGTATTCCTGTGACTAGGAAACTGGGATGGTGAATAAAGGACCCTCCCAACACTCATTCACACACACCCTAAAGTAGGGGACTGTGGGTGAACCCGCTGTAGGGAGGACCCAGCCTCATGACAAGGTAGAAAGCTGTGTGAGTGGGAGGACAGAAAGGACAGTTAGAAAGCTCCATTGGGGAGTGAGGAGTGAAGGACGGCGGAGAAGCCGTTGTGGCAGGAGGGGGTCCCTAGGGGCACCAGGCATTGTGGTATGCCTGAATCCGGACCCGGTACAATTACCAATCGGAGGTGTCTGGTTCCGGGACAGAGAACTGGCTCTGAGCATGGAGCGGGAGTCTAACCCAGAGCCGTCAAACCATAGGCCTCGAGCTTCTGTATGAAGTCGCGGCCAAAGATCCGGCGTACACCTTGAAAAGGCATACCGAACTAGAGTCAGGAGGACCTAAAGGGGAGTCCTCCACTGGAGATCCATGGGAGCCGGCTCAAGGCTCTGCGCCCAAAGGCTCTGCATGGTAAAGGGAGAAAAGAGAGCGTTAGGAGGGACCAGAGAGGAATGGCAGGTACACCACCGAGGGTCCTGAATAAAGCATCCCGGTTCTCCAGTGACTACCCAGGCAGGGAGCAACCCGAAAGACTACCATCTGTCTGCTACCTTGAGAACTTGAAGTAAACCTGTTCAGAATTAAAGACTGTGTTGCGTACTTTATTTCTCTCACCTGAAGAGCCGCAAACTTGCAGCCTCCATAGACCTGTGACTGTGCCTTGTGGTAAGCTGCCTCCATAGACTATCCTGCAATTCCCATACACCACAACTGCCCTGGGGATCCCGCTCCACCTACGGGAAGCGTAACCATCTTGCTGACCAAACATCACCCTGGATATCTGACAATCAGCACTGGTAACCATACCGGAACCGTAGGTGGCATCACAAATCACTTTTATTTTTATTATTATTTTTACCTTGACTCTTTTAAGCGACCACAAGGGCCACTGGACTGGGCACAGGACCCAGTTACATCCCCTGTGAATCGACCAGGACCGGGTACCCCATGGCCCTGGGGCGGGCCAATTCCATAGCAGTTTACAATGTGTCCATTGTAGCATTCGGTTTCATCATCCTTTTCCACCTCCACCACCTCCAGGTAACTCTGCGGCCCTACATTCAAATAGTAAGAGGGTCTGCGGTAGGCAGGAAACCTGAGATTTCTGAGGGCCTACAGATGGCCTCTAATCTACGTTTTGGAGGGACCGCTCTTATGTTGGGGGTGCTACTGCTATGGACAGTAAGAGAAGCGTTGCCACTTTAAGAAATCCCTGCCTGTGTTGGACCATAAGAAACACGTTGCCACCTTAAGAGACAGAAACCCCCCCAGGTGTGGGATGATGGTATGTCCTGTTTTCCCCCTTCAGGGAGTGTGTTTTTGGAGCAGCCGGTGAATGTGTGGAGAGGAACAGACCGTCTGTGTGTTTTAGAAAAGACTGCAGTCTTCGTGTGAAATGAAAGTGAGAGACAGACAAGCCTGGGATCCAGTGAGAGACTGAAGCAAGGAGAAGATTTGCAGCCCATCGACTCGAGACTGGAGCCTTGTGCATCTTCGGATAGGACTACTGTTGTTGGGGCCCCCGGGACTTTATCCAAATCTCTGCATCACTGTGAGTTGAATATTGTGCACCTTTCAGGGTTTAGAATAGGCTTCAGTAGGTAGAACACGGCAGCCGTGTGGCCTGTGTAGCGAGGCCAGAAAGGTTATACGTAGAGTAGCATTGTACCTCGCTTTTGTGAATTTACCTATGTGCTTTTAAGTTGTGATAGCTGGAGAACCGTAGTATTGAGCGGACCAGCTAGAGAAAACGAAAAGTTTGTTAAATCTCGTTTGCCTCTGTTTACCCCTGCTTGAACCTGCCTTCTTCACATTCTTCCCCGCCTGTTAATAAATTCACCCTTGTAGTTTGCACTCCCATCTTGTGTATCGTACATTATTCTGCACCGCGGTGGTCCTCCCAGCCATCGCTACAAGTGGCGCTGCGAGCAGGGTACGGTCACCAAGATGGAGGCAGCAGACAGCAACGGCGGGAATGCTAATATTAACGGGGGTAATGTGGGCAATGGTGGAACCCCTGCAAGGACACTCCCAATGGGCACTATATTTAGTGTACTACCAAAGTTTGACGGCAATAACATGGCACTGTGTGACTGGGTGTCTCGACTGCAGAGCACCCTGAAGGTTTATAACATCGGCCCAGAGCTTGAAGTGGACATCGCTTTGACTGCCCTAGAGGGAGAAGCCCGTAGAAACGTCTGTCTACAACCAGAACCCACCCGTAGTACCCTGAAAGAGTTAGTTGGATTCCTGGAAGAGATCTATGGCGAGACTGCTAGTGCGGGACATCTTCGCGCCAAATTTTTTTCGAGGCTGCAGCGGGAAGAAGAAGGGATCTCTCAGTATGCCACAGCACTACAAGAAGTGTTAGCAGAGGTACAGAAAACAGGAGGCAGATGGACTCGGCGGCATAGGCTCCACGGACCGGATACTCCGGGAGCAGTTTATTCTAGGATTACACAGCATATCCTTGAGGCGAGCCCTGTCAGAACGGGTCTGAGCGAACTCGGCTCTTACATTTCGTCAAATCCTGGCAGAAACAGTAGCCCGAAGTAAAGAAGAAAGCTACGCTTCTGGGGTGGTGCGCATCCAAGCCGCTAAGTCCAGCATGGACCTAAACCGCCAAAAGGTGCTGGTCCAGGTGGTGCAGGATTTACAGAAATCCGTTCTCAATGTACAGGAGAAGCTGACCCAGATGGAGCAAAGAATGAGGGATCTGTCTGTTACACCTACCTACCCAGCTACACCATCCTCCTTTCAACCTGGCCCATCGTACGCACGCAATAATTCCCCGGCGCTACCAATGGGAAACTGGAGGGTGCAGGCTTCCTCTCAGCAGCCACCAGAGGCACGAGGTATTCCTCAACGAAGAGAAGACATCCAATGCTGGGGATGTGGAGGTCGGGGACATATTGCTAGAGGGTGCCGGAATAGCACTCCAGGCCAACAGAAGCCTCCGTTAAACTACCAACCTCCGCAGTAGTGCGGCACTCTGCAGGGGAGGCGAGAAGGGAGGCCGCTCCGTATCACGACGAACATCTGATCGCTGGGTGTCCCATCATACGTGCTGAATTCGAGGGTGTCCCAGTGGATTGCTTGATAGATACCGGGTCACAAGTGACGACGATGCCAGAAGCATACTTCAATCAACATTTCCAGGCACTGGCCAGGCCAGAGAAAGAGACATTGATCCGGTGATTGCTGCTAACCAGCAACCGATCCCGGTCACAGGGGTTGTGTGGATGAATGTTCGTATCTGTGGGCAAGAAGTGGGGAGAAAAGGGATCCTACTAGTCCCCGAGCCCGTTAAAGGAGATGTACCTGTGATACTGGGGATGAATGTCCTACGTGAATTAGATCAGATTATGTTCATCAAACGGGGGCCCGGATACTGGAAGCAGGCTACTACACATAAGCCTACGCAAGAAGCACTTCAGCGACTGATCCGTGTCTGTGGGACGCAGAAGAGTGTGCCATCTCATCAGACGGTAGGGGTCATCAGGGCTCCTGGGAAGGTGCCTATAATCCTGCCTCCCGGACGAGAAAGTATATTACACCTCCCAGTGGGAACCTATCGCAATCTCGATGGGGTAGAAGTGATTGTGCAGCCTGTAGCAACCGGAAGGTGGACCAAGAAGTTATGATAGCTCGTACGGTAGCTGTGGTCCAACAAGGACGCGTCCCTATCAGAGCCTTGAATGTGGGCCCCAGTGAGGTAACCTTGCCCCGACGGACAGATCTGGCCCTGGTATACTTACATAAAGGTGAAGTGGTGAGCCAAAAAGATATATCCCTATCGCCGATAGAAGGTACGGGGTGGACCCTAGCAGTCTCTGCGAGGGCTGAAGAGATGCCCTCCCCAGAGTGGAGTGGAAAGGTCATCCTCGATCAGATGGAAGTGGATGTGAAATCGCTGGGCCCCGAGCGTGTGCAAGCAGTAGAAGCTATGTTGTGGAAGAACCAGGCTGCATTCGCTCGCCACGCTGAAGATTTCGGCTGCACTGAAGCTATCATGCATGAGATACAGACCGGGGAAGCTCGTCCGATTCGAGAACGGTACCGTCAGATCCCTCCCAAGATGTACCAAGAGGTGAAGACTTTACTGAAGCAAATGCTGGATTCGGGAATAGTGCAGGGCAGTCAGAGCCCTTGGGCGGCTCCGGTGGAACTCGTCAAGAAAAAGGATGGGACCATCCGGTTCTGTGTAGACTACAGAAAACTCAACGCCTGTACCGTTCGCGACTCGTACCCATTACCACGAATCGAAGAATCCTTGACGGCATTGGGGAAGGCCAAGTACTTCTCCACCTTGGATTTAGCAAGCGGGTACTGGCAAGTACCTGTGGCGGAAAAAGACAAAGCAAAGACCGCGTTCATTCTCCCGATGGGATTGTTTGAATTTAACCGGATGCCTTTCGGACTCTCCAATGCTCCGGGCATGTTCCAACGGCTGATGGAAAAGTGCTTGGGGGACTTAAATTTCGAAGCTACCCTGATCTATCTGGATGACATCATCGTGTTTTCGGCCTCGTTCAAAGAACACCTTGACCGGCTTGGACAGGTACTCGGAAGACTGCAGGCTCATAACCTGAAGGTGAAGCCAAAAAAATGCCACCTCTTCAAGAGAGAGATCGAATATCTGGGCCACACAGTTTCACAAGATGGAGTCCTGCCCTCTGCAGAAAAGGTGGCGGCCATCCAGAAGTGGCCAGTCCCTCAAACGGTGAGAGAACTCAAGGCATTTCTTGGACTCGCCGGGTATTACCGCCGGTTCGTCAAAGACTTTGCAAAGGTGGCGGGTCCTTTGAATGAGCTGCTGAGGGGGACCGCCGGAGTGTCAAAGAACCAGGGCATCCCTTGGGCTCAGAGACAAGATGAGGCTTTTCAGGCTATGAAGAATGCCCTTACTTCAGCCCCGATCCTAGCCTATGCGGACTTCGACCGACCATTCCTGCTGTACACGGATGGTAGCCTTCATGGACTCGGTGTAGTATTGTCTCAGATACAGAATGGACATGAGAGAGTCATCGGCTACGCCAGTAGGTCCCTGTGGGACAACGAAAGAAACCCCCACAATTATAGCTCCTTTCGACTAGAGCTCCTGGCCCTAGTGTGGGCCATGACAGAGAAATTTGCTGGCTTCCTGACAGGGACCAAGATCCAGGTCCGAACAGACAATAATCCTCTGGCCCACCTTGAGAATACTAAATTGGGAGCCTTGGAACAACGGTGGGTGGCTCGCCTTGCAAAGTTCGACTTTACCATCTGTTATCGTCCCGCTACCGAAAACGCAAATGCGGATGGACTGTCAAGAGTGACGGTGGAGATCCCAGTGGGGGATCTTGATGAACAACTAGAGGAGGAAGAAACGCCAGACTTTAGCAAGTTTGGGTCCCCAGTGGTTGCGTCACAATTAAGTAGGGAGGCTTGCACACTGCCCCGGTCCCTGGGAAGAACCAATGAAGAATGGGGACGTGCTCAAGCTGCAGACGAAGGGCTACAACAGATGAAACACTGGGTAGCTGAGAAGCAGAAGCCCGACAAGCAAGAAAGGGCTAACCTGGACGCCGAGATGAAGAGCGTCTTACACCAGTGGGATAGACTAGAAGTTCGAGAATCAGTGTTATATCGTAAGAGACAACAGCCAAAAGAAATAGAAGCAAGATGGCAGGTGGTCATCCCCGGAAAAATGGCTCAAGAGGTAGCTAAGGAAGCACACGAGTTTGGCGCTCACTTCGGACCTGCAAAGACCTACCAATGGTTACAGCGGTACGTGTACTGCCCCCGGTTGCAGTCTGTGGTAGAAGAGGTTTGCCGGCGATGTCGAGTATGCGACCTCATTAAAAGCACCGAACAGAGGGCACCCGTTCAGACCATACAGACCAAGGAACCGCTGGAAATCTTGATGATTGATTATCTCCTCGTGGGACACTCAGCTCGGGAACTACAATACTGTTTGGTTATGACTGACCATTTCTCCAAGTTCGCTGTAGTCACCCCGACTAGAGATCAGACTGCAGAGTCGGCGGCACGGGCTATCTGCCAAGACTTTATCCGGGTGTATGGATGCCCGAAGCGAATCCACTCCGATCAAGGGGCATGTTTCCAAGGCAAGGTGATGGAGGAACTATATCGTATGTATGGCATCGAGCGATCTCGGACCACACCTTACCACCCCCAAGGCAATGGAGCATGTGAACGCTTCAACCGAACCCTACTTCAGATGCTGCGGACATTGGAGGAAGATAAGAAAGCATGTTGGCCGGATTACCTGGCAGAATTGGTCTGGGCCTACAATAACCGAGTTCACTCCACTACGGGTTACACCCCATATCTGTTGCTCTTTGGAAGAGCTGGGCGAGAAATCATCGAGCTGAATTTGGAGCAGCCAGAGGATTTCATAGAACGAACTGTCACGTCGTGGGTGAAAGAACATCGATAACGACTACAAACGATCCGTCGGTTGGCCGGTCAACAGCTACAGAAGAAAGAACATACGAGCCCTAAACCGATTCAGGAAATACCGCTGCAGCCTGGAGATCGAGTGCTAGTCAGAGAGAAGCGCCCCAAGGGCAAACTGAGTGAGAGATGGGAAGCACAACCCTACAGAGTAATTGGACGGGTATATGCTGATGGCCCAGTCTATAAGGTGCAAGTTGAGAATGGGGCGTCCGGCCCTAGAGTACTACACAGAAATATGCTGCGGCCATGCCGGTCCGAAGCTTCTCCTACGCCAATATCCCCTACAGTCTCTGCCCCACTCCCTGAACTCATGTCACCTGTGTGTGAAGTCGACGATGACTGGTGGACAGTCCCCAACACAGTGGGGGACCCTCAGCCTTCCAGAAGCGGGGATCCCATGGATGAGCCCCTACCGCCACGTGAAGAAGAGCCCAGCCAAGATTCCACTGTGGCTCCTGCAGCAGGTGTTCCTCCGGGAGCTAGCCAGGCCTGGCCTGATAGTCAAGATCTTAGAAGGTCTCAGAGGTCTACTGCAGGGGTTCCACCAATCCGATATGTTGAACAATGTACTCAGTCTGCTATATTGCCATTGTTGTCTCCTCCACAGGTGCTGTGTTCACATTGAACATCCCGTCATTCCACTGTGGGCCTGATGTTGTGATGGCCGAGGACGACCATCATTAAGTAGGGAGGCATGTTGGGGGTGCTACTGCTATGGACAGTAAGAGAAGCGTTGCCACTTTAAGAAATCCCTGCCTGTGTTGGACCATAAGAAACAAGTTGCCACCTTAAGAGACAGAAACCCCCCCAGGTGTGGGATGATGGTATGTCCTGTTTTCCCCCTTCAGGGAGTGTGTTTTTGGAGCAGCCGGTGAATGTGTGGAGAGGAACAGACCGTCTGTGTGTTTTAGAAAAGACTGCAGTCTTCGTGTGAAATGAAAGTGAGAGACAGACAAGCCTGGGATCCAGTGAGAGACTGAAGCAAGGAGAAGATTTGCAGCCCATCGACTCGAGACAGGAGCCTTGTGCATCTACGGATAGGACTACTGTTGTTGGGGCCCCCGGGACTTTATCCAAATCTCTGCATCACTGTGAGTTGAATATTGTGCACCTTTCAGGGTTTAGAATAGGCTTCAGTAGGTAGAACACAGCAGCCGTGTGGCCTGTGTAGCGAGGCCAGAAAGGTTATACGTAGAGTAGCATTGTACCTTGCTTTTGTGAATTTACCTATGTGCTTTTAAGCTGTGATAGCTGGAGAACCGTACTATTGAGCGGACCAGCTAGAGAAAACGAAAAGTTTGTTAAATCTCGTTTGCCTCTGTTTACCCCTGCTTGAACCTGCCTTCTTCACATTCTTCCCCGCCTGTTAATAAATTCACCCTTGTAGTTTGCACTCCCATCTTGTGTATCGTACATTATTCTGCACCGCGGTGGTCCTCCCAGCCATCGCTACACTTACTTACACCTTTGGGCGGTCCTTCCTTCATTGACACTGCGTTAGTGGAATACATATTCCATAGCAGTTTACAATGTGCCCATTGTAGCATTGGGCTTCACCCTCATCCTCCTCCTCCACCTCCACCTTCCCCATCTACATGTAACTCTGCAGCCCTACATTCAAATGTTAAGAGGGTCTGCGGTAGGCAGGAAACCTGAGATTTTTGAGGGCCTACAGATGGCCTGTAATCTACGTTTTGGAGGGACTGCTCTTACTTAGACATTTGGGTGGGCTCTCCCTCATTGACACTGTGATAGTGAAATACATATTCCCTAGCAGATTACAATGTGCCCATGGCACTGTTGGGATTCACCCTCCTCCTCCTCCTCCACCTCCATGACATTTTGCGGCCCTAAACTCAAATGTTCAGAGGGCCTGCAGTAGGTATGAAACCTGAGATTGCTGATGGCCTAAAGATTGCCCTGTAATGGACGTTTTGTAGGGACCGCTCTTACTTAGACATTTGGGCGGTTCTTCCTTCACTGACACTGTGATAATGGAATACATATTCCATAGCAAATTACAATGTGCTCATTGCAGCTTTGGGATTCACCCTCCTCCTTCTCTACCTCCATGACATTTTGCGGCGCTAAATTCAAATGTTCAGAGATACTGCAGTTGGCAGGAAAACTGAGATAGCAGAGGGCCTAGAGATGGCCCTGTAATGGACGTTTTGGAGGGACCGCTCTTACTTAGACATTTGAGAGGTCCCTTCCTCATTGACACTGTGATAGCGAAATACATGTTCCATAGCAGTTTACAATGTGTCATTGTAGCGTAGGGCTTCACTCTCCTCCTCTTCCACCTGCATGTACCTCTGCGGTCCTACATTCAAATGTTCAGAGGGCGTGCAGAAAGCAGGAATTTTGAGATTGCTGAGGGCCCAGAGATGGCCCTCTAACTTACATTTTAGAGGGACTACTCTTACACATTTGGGTGGTCCTTCCCTCATTGACACTGTAATAGTGGAATATATATTCCATTGTAGTTTACAATGTGCCCATTATAGCATTGAACTATACCCTTATCCTCCTCCTCCACCTCCACCTACCCCACCTCCATGTAATTCTGTGGTCTTAAATTCAAATGTTCAGAGGTGCCTGCAGTAGGCAGGAAACCGGAGATTGCTGAGGGCCTAGAGATGGCCTGCTAACGTACGTTTTGGGGGGACCGCTCTTACTTAGTCATTTGGATGGTCTGTACCTCATTGACACTTTGATAGTGGAATACATATTCCATAGCAGTTTACAATGTGCCCATGGTACTGTTGGGCTTCACACTCCTCCTCCACGTCCATGACATTTTGCGGCCCTAAATTCAAATGTTCAGAGGGCCTGCAGTAGGCAGGAAACCTGAGATTTCTGAGGGCCTAAAGAGATGGCCCTGTAATGGAAGTTTTGGAGGCACTGCTCTTACTTAGACATTTGGGCAGTCCTTCCCTTATTGACACTGTCATAGTGGAATAAATATTCTATAGCAGTTTACAATGTGCCCATTGTAGCGATGGGCTTCACTCTCTTCCTCTTCCACCGCAATGAAATTTTGCGGCCCTAAATTCAAATGTTCAGAGGGCCTGCAGTAGGCAGGAAGCCTGAGATTGCTGAGGGCCTAGGAATTGCCCTGTAATGGATGTTTTGGAGGTACCGCTCTTACTTAGACATTTGGGCGGTCCCTTCCTCATTGACACTGTGACAGCGAAATTCATATTCCATAGCAGTTAACAATGTGCCATTGTAGCGTTGGGTTTCAAACTCGTCCTCCTCCTCCTCAATCTCCATGTACTGTATCTCTGCGGTCCTACATTCAAATGTTCAGAGGGTCTGCAGAAGGCAGGAAATCTGAGATTGCTGAGGGTCCAGAGATGGCCCTCTAACAAACATTTGGGCTTCACTCTCATCCTCCTTCACCTCCATGACATTTTGTGGCCCTAAATTCAAATGTTGAGAGGACCTGCAGTAGGCAGGAAACCTGAGATTGCTGAGGGCCTACAGATGGCCCTCTAATAGATGTTTTGGAGGGACCACTCTTACTTAGACATTAGAGTGGTCCCTCCCTCATTGACACTGTGATAGCAAAATACATGTTCCATTGCAGTTTACAATGTGCCCATTGTAGTGTTGGGCTTCACCCTCCTCCTTCCCTTCCTCCACCAACTCCATGACATTTTGCGGCCCTAAATTAAAATGTTCACAGGGCCTGCAGTAGGCAGGAAAGCTGAGGTTTCTGAGGGTCTAGAGATGGCCCTGTAATGGACATTTTGAAGGGACCGCTCTTGCTTAGACATTTGGTCGGTCCTTCCTTCATTGAAACTGTGACAATGGAATACATATTCCATAGCAAATTACAATGTGCTCATTGTAGGGTTGGGTTTAACCCTCCTCCTCCTCCTCCTCCTCCTCCACCTCCATGACGTTTTGCAGCCCTAAATTCAAAACTTCAGAACACCTGCAGTAGGCAGGAAACCTGAGAGTGCTGAGGGCTCAGAGATGGCCTTCTAATGTACATTTTGGAGGGAACGCTCATTCTAAGACATTTGGGTGGTCCATCCCTTATTGACACTGTCATACTGTAATACATACTCCATAGCAGTTTACAATGTGCACATTGTAGTGTTAGGCTTCCCCCTCCTCTCCCACCTCCTCCTCCTCCTTTATGACATTTTGCAGCCCTAAATTCAAAAGTTCAGAGGGCCTGCAGTAGACAGGAAACCTGAGATTGTTGAGGACCTAGAGATGGCCCTGTAATGGAAGTTTTGGAGGCACTGCTCTTACTTAGACATTTGGGCGGTCCCATCCTCATTGACACTGTGATACTGGATTACATACTCCATAGCAGTTTACAATGTGCACAATGTAGTGTTAGGCTTCCTCCTCCTCCACCTCCTCCTCCTTTATGACATTTTGCAGCCCTAAATTCAAATGTTCAGAGGGCCTGCAGTAGGCAGGAATCCTGAGATTGTTGAGGACCTAGAGATGGCTTTGTAATGGAAGTTTTGGAGGCACTGCTCTTACTTAGACATTTGGACAGTCCTTCCCTTATTGACACTGTGATAGTGGAATACATATTCTATAGCAGTTTACAATGTGCCCATTGTAGTGTTGAGCTTCACCCAACTCCTCTTAACCCGCCATGACATTTTGCGACCATAAATTCAAATGTTCAGAGGGCCTTCAGTAGGCAGGAAGGCTGAGATTGCTGAGGGCCTACAGATGGCCCTGTAATGGATGTTTTGGAGGGACCGCTCTTACTTAGACATTTGAGTGGTCCTTCCCTCATTGACACTGTTATAACAAAATACATGTTCCATAGCAGTTTACAATGTGCCCATTGTAGTGTTGGGCTTCACCCTCCTCCTCCCCTTCCTCCTCCTCCTCCAACTCCATGACATTTTGCGGCCCTGAATTAAAATGTTCAGAGGGCCTGCAGTAGGCAGAAAAGTTGAGGTTGCTGAGGGCCTAGAGATGGCCCTGTAATGGACATTTTGGAGGGACAGCTTTTACTTAGACATTTGGCCGGTCCTTCCTTCATTGAAACTGTGACAATGGAATACATATTCCATAGCAAATTACAATGTGCTCATTATAGCGTTGGGTTTCACCCTCCTCCTCCACCTCCATGACATTTTGCAGCCCTAAATTCAAATGTTCAGAGGACCTGCAGTAGGCAGGAAACCTGAGAGTGCTGAGGGCCCAGAGATGGCCTTCTAATGTACGTTTTGGAGGGACCGCTCTTTCTAAGACATTTGGGCGGTCCATCCCTTATTGACACTGTGATACTGTAATACATACTCCATAGCAGTTTACAATGTGCACATTATAGTGTTAGGCATCCCCCTCCTCTCCCACCTCCTCCTCCTCCTCCTTTATGACATTTTGCAGCCCTAAATTCAAATGTTCAGGGAGCCTGCAGTAGGCAGGAAACTTGAGATTGTTGAGGACCTAGAGATGGCCCTGTAATGGAAGTTTTGGAGGCACTGCTCTTACTTAGACATTTGGGCAGTCCTTCCCTTATTGACACTGTCATAGTGGAATAAATATTCTATAGCAGTATACAATGTGCCCATTGTAGCGATGGGCTTCACTCTCTTCCTCTTCCACCGCAATGAAATTTTGCGGCCCTAAATTCAAATGTTCAGAGGGCCTACAGTAGGCAGGAAGCCTGAGATTGCTGAGGGCCTAGGAATTGCCCTGTAATGGATGTTTTGGAGGTACCGCTCTTACTTAGACATTTGGGCGGTCCCTTCCTCATTGTCACTGTGATAGCGAAATACATATTCCATAGCAGTTAACAATGTGCCATTGTAGCGTTGGGTTTCAAACTCCTCCTTCTCCTCCTCCTCCATCTCCATGTACCTCTGCGGTCCTACATTCAAATGTTCTGCAGTAGGCAGGAAACCTGAGATTGCTGAGGGCCCAGAGATGGCCCTCTAACAAACATTTTGGAGAGACCACTCTTCCTTAAACATTTGGGTATTCCCTCCCTCATTGAAACTGTGATAGTGGAATACGTATTTCCATAGCAGTTTACAATGTGCCCATTGTAGCTTTGGACTTTACCCTCATTCTCCTCCACCTCCATGACATTTTGCGGCCCTAAATTCAAATGTTCATAGGACCTGCAGTAGGCAGGAAACCTGAGATTGCTGAGAGCCTAGAGATGGCCCGGTAATAGACGTTTTGGAGGGACCGCTCTTACTTACACCTTTGGGCGGAACGTCCTTCATTGACACTGTGTTAGTGGAATACATATTCCATAGCAGTTTACAATGTGCCCATTGTAGCATTGGGCTTTACCCTCATCCTCCTCTTTCACTTCCACCTTCCCCACCTCCATTTAACTCTGCGGCCCTATATCCAAATGTTCAGAGGGCCTGCAGTAGGCAGGATATCTGAGATTGCTGAGGGCCCAGAGATGGTACTCTAACAAACATTTTGGAGGGACCGTGTGGCGCCCCTGTGACCAGGAGGACACATAGGGAACTGTAGCCAGGTAAGATAGGAAGACAGTTGCAGCAAAACACCCTCACAGACTTCCCACACACCATTAGAGAGCAGCACCAAACCCGGAGCCCGGGACTCTAGGCGGGCAAGGCGTGGTAGGTTTAGAGAACAGTGGGTGGGACAGCAAGCAGGTCTTGTGATAGATGGTAAAAATAGAGAAGGGGAGGAGGAAGGAATCAGTAGGGCCAGGGTGCCGAGCAGCCAAGAAACAGACCAGAAGCAGGCTGAGAAGCACAGACCAGGCTGAAAGACAGCAGTAGGCCAAGGTAGGCTGAGCAGTACAGACCAGAAGCACACGTCCTGGAGGAGTGGGGTGTATGGAGCGCAGAATTTGAAGAGCTAGTGTGGAGCCACAGAGAGAAAGCCCATCCAGAGCCAGCACCCCAGGAGTGTGAGGAAAGAGAGGACAAGCAGCACTGAGTTCTAGAAACACGGCTGAGACGACCGACTGCAGGTGGAGTAGCCTTCTTATGGAACCTAAGTCACACAATAGAAGAGAGCCTGATAGAGCCTAGCACAGCAGGACTATTGGAGGCTAGGCTAGCAGTAGAGTGTCGGCTCTGAAGGGGACCGAGGATTTACCCGGTTTCCCCAGATTAACCGACGGGGAGCTCTAACTCCACGTTAGAGTTTCTACCCCAAAGGACAGGCAGCTCAGTGGCGACCACGAGGACCCACAGGGGCCCGATCCACCGCCATTCTGTCCGGAGACACACACACATAGTGAGAGAGAGAGAGTAAAAGCCTGTAAAGGACAGAGAAAGAGTGAGGGGTCACAGAGAGGAACAACCTGGCTGCAGGGAGTAAAGAGGAACCCGGAGGGGAGAGTTGTAACCCTTGTAAAGACCTGTACCTTGAACTGTAACTGAGCTGTTATGCTGAACAAACTGCTAAGTAAATGCGGTGAACCCTGCTTCTGACTCCCTTGCATGATTCTCTATTGCCTGCACATGATTCTGTGGCACCCTGGCACCTTGTTGGGCACCACAGAACTCCTTAGGGCATGAATGGAGCTAACAGCAAAGCAATACTCACAAAACACCTAACAACACTACTACACCTTAGAACACCTGGTTTCACCCCACCCCGAGCCTCTAGGGGGAGCTCCACTGGTCACTTTGAGCCAGTTCCCCCTATAAATAGGGTCTTGGAGGGAGAAACTTCAGAGTGTGCGCAGTCGCTACAAGAGCTGCCAGCCTGTGTGAAACCTCCATCCTATGAGGGACACACTAGGCACCACCAGCCAGCTAGCCAGTGAGGAGACCCTTGCAATTGGGGTCAGAGGAAGAAGGAGAACACCTCTCAAGGAACACAGAGTTATTCTGACTCTTTCCTTACTAACTGGTTACTGGAACCGAAGCTGTGAGAGCTACCCAGCCACCACAGAGAACCAGCCTGTCTAACAGGAGGTTTAGCCACCTGTTCCACCTGATGCACCCACCTACGAGAGCCCAGGGAAGAGTACTGATCCTGCTCAGACCCTTTTACAGTGCCCTCAGTGCTGTTAACCAGGTGAAGCAAGTTCCATTGAACACCCTGCCCGGTCCGGCTGGATTCCACATCCACCCGACCTTAATGAGAGAGATAGAGAAAGGAAGCCTACTACAACTGCTTGCTGTGAACCTCCAGGAGTGCTAACTTCACTAACCCGGTCTGGCGTACCTGAATACCACCAGTAAAGGTACTTAAAAGACTTTGGCGTGTCTGTGTCTGACTCCTGGGCCTAACAGCAGTACTACAGCGGCTGCCTCACAACATCTTGTGCAGCCCCTGGCTCCGGGGACTCCGGCTCATCCGGTGGGGAGCGTTCCATCTTGCTGCCTAACATCCCCCGGAGGCCTAGCAGCGTCGGTACAGTTACCGAACACCCGCAGGTGGCGTCACGAAGACAATCAATCCCTAACTGTTCAGCCATCCCCCCTATTGATCTGGACCACCGGGCCTCACATCCGCAGGCGCGGTTCCGTGACAAGAGGAGGGTCAACGCCTGCAACGTGAACACCCCGGCTACGGTGAGTCAATTCCCTGCAACAGGATTGCAGAGAGATCCCAGCCTGGAGAGCCACAGCCTGTCAGCTCTGAACCCTGAGGAAAGGAAAGCTGCAGCAGCAGGACAGTAAGTGTTCATGCAGAGCAACGTACCTGGATTCACGTTGATGTACGGCAGACTCTCCAGACCTCATCCACGCAATCCGGCTGGGTTTTCGCTTCGAATAATCGCATGGAAAGTGAGCAGATCTGCCGCACCGCGACCCTGATAGACCTATCTATCTCCGAGATGACACCGCGTCCCACTGTAGAAAAGATCGACCCGCTCGGAGCCTTGCCGGAGGGATCCTTGCCACTACCGGAGCCCCTGATCCCAGCACCTGCGACGACTGAGGTGAGAGGGGAGCAGCTCCGTTGTTGGTGGGAGAGAGATGAGAGTTGTGAGGACTTAATAAGCTTCCTAGGAGACCCTGGTGGCCCAGTAGGCCCTGCAGAGATTATTACCCGGGAGCAATACCTTAAGCGATGCGTACGCAGATGGGAGAAAGAAGTAGGTGAGCGACAGGTCCAAAAGCAAATAGTCATCGCCCGCACCAAAGAAGCTAAGAGTGTAGCTAGACGTGACAGAGAGGTGAAGAAATCCCCAAGACACCAAGGGCAAATAGTTAAAGTCATCGAAGACAGAGGATTCGCGTTTGCCAGAGAACCAGGTGCACCAAGAGATATCTTCATTAACAGGCGAGAGGTAGAAGAACATTTACCCTCAGATCACCCGGATAGGAGAGTAATGAGTGGCGAATGGGTGTCGTACCATGTAGTACAAGGAGAACGCGGCCCATACGGCGTAAATGTAAAAAGAATCTGTTTAACTGCCTCAGAAGAAGATGAGATCCCTGCCTTAGAAGATCCTGAGTCTGAGCCGGTTGTGCACATGGATTTGCCAAGTTACACGGACCCATTACTAAACACGGGTCCCTCAATTCAATCAGAAACTGTTACAGTAAGATCTACAACGGATGTAGCAACGCAGACTCCAGATAGCTATTTGCTAATTCAGGCATTGCAGGACTTGGAAATGTTCCCAAGAAGGAGACAACCGCAGATATTACCTTGGAAGATGAAGCAGAAGGAATGAAGACCCAGATCTTGAAAGAAGTCTTGTAAGTGTGAATGCAATGTAACCCTTGATGCTCCCATCCCAATCCTGAATAAATGTTAGCCTTTCCCTTGTCTGTCTTACATGTTTAATAGACAATTGATACCACGAACAATGAGCTGGTACAAACTTTGCCTTGTAAGTAGTTGAGCACCTTGTGTGCTCCCCTTTGGTTTTAAGACCATTTAGCACTTGAATGACTGTCGGACAACATTGTTCACAGCAGTGACTTTCGAGTGAGAAATGCTTCCAGGGGTCTTCCCCATGGTGGGTCTTCCCCATGGTGTTGCCATGTCATTTCAGCACTCCTCTGAGACTTTTGTGCCATTTTAGGGTTTCTACATGCTGCCGGCAGTCATTTCATAAAAATACTCATGTCTCCCATAGGATAACTTTGGGCTCAGTGCTCGGGCCGAGTGCACGAGTATCTTGGGATGCTCGGCCCGAGCTTCAAGCACCCGAGCATTTTAGTACTCGCTCATCACTAGTCACAGCTATACCGCAAGTTTGAACTGCACTGCTCTCCATGACATCACTGCTTCTCACATGTGCTGTCTCATGATACTAGTGAGATATATTGAATGCTTGTCACGCAATATCACAGCTCTCTCACAAGACAGCTAGTGTTACGAGTGCTGACACCACTGAGGTGTCTCAAGTCACACAGTGGGATTCCCTTCTAAGTGATGCCTGCTGTGTAATCTGAGACAACCGAAGGGAAGTCATGAGGATGTCTGAGGTTAATGAGTGGGCCATGAAGCATGGTGAGTGCGACTGTGGCGCTGAAGCTTGCTAAAGTAATAGTGTAGGAAAATAATGTCTGCTCCAAAACAGTGGGGTTCCGCGGTAAAATGGTTTTATCTGTTTTTGGTTGCTTTTCGGCCCATTTGAAGGTGTTTTCTAGGCCCTTTATTTTGCCTTCTATTGATTTGAATGGAGTCCGGAAGTTCGGAGAACTGTTCAGCCGACTGTTCAGCAAACACATGCCCATTCAGCAAACGAAACCGAATCTGAACTTCAAAAGGTTTGCTCATCTATTCCTCATCCCCAGATAAGTATGGACAAAGTTAAAATAGAGCTGGCACGCTTCGCAAAAAAATACAATTTTATCATGTCCTCAAAAAAATCTGTCTGGGAATGGAACTTTTGACTCTTTTCAGTATAGCGGACTGCCAAACCTGGAGAAAGATGTTAATAATAATAGTTTCATTGGGAAAAGCACACTCATAATTGACATACTTATTCTTTTAGACAAAAACTAATGTACCATGCACACAGTGAACACATCTGTAGGACAGTGTTCACACCACCAAAAGTCTGAATCACAAAAAAGAGTCAAACAAATGTGTAAAAATACTCTATTGTAAAAAAAAATTCAGTAAAAAGCAAGTGCTGCTGAAAAAGTAAAATACAGGGTATTTAGTTGATACGTTTTTTGCAAATAATGTATACTAAGCTGCTCTGCCAACTTCAAGGTAACCCATATCAGAGCAGTCCCTATCTGATGTATTTAAAACCTGACCATGTGTATTGGTACCTAAGATGAGCAGGATCCAGACAGGTCCAATGTCTGACTTGGACTGACACCTGACACTTGGACACCTGATCTAAAATGCACAGATTGAACAGCAAAACTTGAAAACACATTGACTTTGCTGGGATTTCATTTAAGTGATGTGTTCAGTGCATTTTCACTGCAAAAAACGATCAAAAACGCATGGACAGGATCTAAGGCATACAAAAAGGAATTTAAAACAGCATTAAAGCTAAGGAGATATGGAAAAAAATAAGACACTTATTATATAAATATGGCCATATTCATAACAACACTATAGCCACAGATGAGGCGTGTCTCTTTACTGGGAACCTAAACTATCAGTCACAGTTTCTATTTGCATTAAAAATCTCGCTTTTCATGGGCGAGTAGGAAGCTGCTAACAAAGAACAATAATACCTAAGGCTACTGGAGGAAGGATGCATGGCAGAAGATGTGACCCCATAATATGAACAAGAAAAAAGTGCTGCACTCCATCATGTAATGTGTACAGGTGCAATGCTGAACATGGCACATTGTAACAAAAAGACAGCTACACTCTGAAATAGTGACATGCAAAAAGGAATATAGAACAGCTAAGGAGAAATGAAGAAAATTAGACACTTAGTATTTAAACATGATCATATCCATAACCACCCAGTAGCCATGATGTCTCATTACTCGAAACCTACACTATCCGACACAGCCTCTATTGTGGAACTGATTGAAGCACAGTGTAGGGTGAAACGGCCGTAGTTCATTTTGCTGTCATCTTCCCTCCTGTTCCTGTGTCCATGTGGTTTTAGCTCTGTTTATTAAATGAAGTTTTGCCAGTCATTCAGTGAGTGCTGTCCGTTTCCTAAAGTATCTGAACTGGATTAAAGACTGTACCGAGTAATGTGCACCTGGAGATTTAGGAGCGACTTCTGGAGGCTGAACCTGGCAGGAGCCATTAATCCTTTTGATCCCAAGGATTAAGAAGTGAGCTACAGTTGTGGCCAAAAGTATTGACACCCCTGCAATTCTGTCAGATAATACTCTGTTTCTTCCTGAAAATGATTGCAATCACAAATTCTTTGGTATTATCTTCATTTAATTTGTCTTCAATGAAAAAACACAAAAGAGAAAGAAGCAAAAAGCAAAAGATTGATCATTTCACACAAAACTCCAAAAATGGGCCAGACAAAAGTATTGGCACCCTCAGTCTAATACTTGGTTGCACAACCTTTAGCCAAAATAACTGCGATCAACCGCTTCCAGTAACCCTCAATGAGTCTCTTACAATGCTCTGCTGGAATTTTAGACCATTCTTCTTTGGCAAACTGCTCCAGGTCCCTGATATTTGAAGGGAGCCTTCTCCAAACTGCCATTTTTAGATCTCTCCACAGGTGTTCTATGGGATTCAGGTCTGGACTCATTGCTGGCCACCATAGAAGTCTCCAGTGCTTTCTCTCAAACCATTTTCTAGTGCTTTTTGAAGTGTGTTTTGGGTCATTGTCCTGCTGGAAGACCCATGACCTCTGAGGGAGACCAAGCTTTCTCACACTGGGCCCTACATTATGCTGCAAAATTTGTTGGTAGTCTTTAGACTTCATAATGCCATGCACACGGTCAAGGAGTCCAGTGCCAGAGGCAGAAAAGCAACCCCAAAACATCAAGTAACCTCCGCCATGTTTGACTGTAGGGACTGTGTTCTTTTCTTTGAATGCCTCTTTTTTTCTCCTGTAAACTCTATGTTGATGTCTTTGCCCAGAAAGCTCTACTTTTGTCTCATCTGAAGAGAGAACATTCTTCCAAAACGTTTTAGGCTTTCTCAGGTAAGTTTTGGCAAACTCCAGCCTGGCTTTTTTATGTCTCGGGGTAAGATGTGCGGTCTTCCTGGGTATCCTACGATACAGTCCATTTTCATTCAGACGCCGACAGATAGTACAGGTTGACACTGTTGTACCCTCATACTGTAGGGCAGCTTGAACTTGTTTGGATGTTAGTCGAGGTTCTTTATCCACCATCCGCACAATCTTGCGTTGAAATCTCTTGTCAATTTTTCTTTTCGGTCCACATCTAGGGAGGTTAGCCACAGTGCCATGGGCTTTAAACTTCTTGATGACACTGCGCACGGTAGACACAGGAACATTCAGGGCTTTGGAGATGGACTTGTAGCCTTGAGATTGCTCTTGCTTCCTCACAATTTGGTTTCTCAAGTCCTCAGACAGTTCTTTGGTCTTCTTTCTATTCTCCATGCTCAATGTGGTACACACAAGGATACAGGACAGAGGTTGAGTCAACTTTAATCCATGTCAACTGGCTGCAAGTGTGATTTAGTTATTTCCAACACCTGTTAGGTGCCACAGCTAAGTTACAGGTGCTGTTAATTACACAAATTAGAGAAGCATCACATGATTTTTCTAACAGTGCCAATACTTTTGTCCACCCCCTTTTTTATATTTGGTGTGGAATTAGATCCAATTTGGCTTTAGGACAATTTTTTTTGTGTTTTTTCATTGAAGACAAATTAAATGAAGATAATAATACCAAAGAATTTGTGATTGCAATCATTTTCAGGAATAAACTTAGTATTATCTGACAGAATTGCAGGTGTGTCAATACTTTTGGCCACAATTGTATAAGGTATTGTCTGGATCAAAGGACGAAGTGCCGCTTGACCTGCGCTGCTGTAAAAGACCACCAGAAATCGGGATGTCTGGGATAAATGTTGGTTTAATTCCAACGCGCATCGGAATTAAACCAACATTTATCCTAGACATCCAGAGTTCTGGTGGTCTTTTAAAGCAGCGCAGGTCAAGTGGCACTTCGTCATTTCATCCTGATAGTTTCCACCGTAGTTTCCCATGGAGGTGCGGACCGTGCAGCAGCTGTGTTCTGAGTGATCATACTTGGTTCTGGGTTGCACAACCTTATCAGGTGAGCAGTTTTCAATAATTTTCATTGCCATTACCTGTCTGAAGGATAAGACCCTATTGCTCATTATCTCACATTTCAGATAAGGTATTGTCTGACCTTTAGTATTTTTTGGTCTTTGATATATCTTCTAGTTTTGTGGTCGTTTTGCACACTGGGCTTGTTTTCCCAGCTGTAAGCCACTTGCTGCTAAATGCAGAGTGAGGATATATGTGGCAATAAATTGGACATAGATAGATTAAAGGGACTCTGTTAGGTCATTTTGCAGTATGATATTAATAGTACCCATGAAAAGTGCCTGAGCAAACCTATAAAACCATTTAAAAATCATTACTGTACCCTTTGTAGTTTTCGTGCAATAAGCATCTGCACATCCTGCAGTTAGCTGGTGCACTAGTCTGGTTCATTACTTTCACTCCTGAGTGGTCTACAGTATGTAAATGATATTTAAATGTACACATCAAGGGAACTTGTTATTCTGTCCCCCCCCTCTATGCTCTGTGTCTCCTGCTAGTGTAGTGAAGTGTAGCTTTTATTTTCATTACTGCCTGTCCTGCTGTTGAGTGGGAGAGATGGCAGGCACATAATTACTTATCAAATAAGGCTGTCTCCTCCTGTGGCGCAAGCAGTGCTGTCTGTGAGAGATTCTGTATGTTTTTTATTTGAACACTTCTTTTGCTGCAGACAGGAAGATACAGCACCCCATCCAATACTTCCCCCCGCCCATTTGAGTGATTTACACTGAATTTTGCTTGTTGAAGAGGGCAGTGCAGAGCCGGAAGTGGTGCCACTACATGAATATTCATCCCTGGGGAGTTTGCAGCAGAGAACTAAGTGATCACCCACTGTGATTAACAGATGGAACGAATCTCTTTATTTGCAGTTTCCAGAGGATAGGGGGAGAATAAATAAAAGAAATACATGAATAGACAGAGCTTCACTAGAGAAATTAGATAATTATATCAGTTACATATGGATTTTTGACCTGAGGGATTTCCTTTAGTAGCAGGGAGGGACGAGAAAAATAGGTGGAACTCCTTGAAGCGCATTATAGTGTGAAACGGCCATAGTTCATGTTGTTATCTTTTTCCCTCCTGTTCCCGTGTCCATGTGGATTTTGTTGTGTTTAATAAATTAAGTTTTGTCAGTCATCCGGGGTGTGCTGCCCGTTTCATAAAGTGTCTGGAATCAGTCACAGCCTCTGTTTGGATTAAAAACCTCCCCATGAATGGGTGAGTAGGAACCTGCTGACAAAGAACAACAATACCTAAGACTAGTGTGGGAAGGATGCATGGCAGTAGGTGTGACCCCATAATCTAAACAAGAAAAAACTGCGGTACTCCATCTTGTAAGGCTGCTTTCACATTACGATTTTCGGTCATCCGATTGTATCCGTTTCAAAACAGATACAATCGGATCTGAAATCGGATCCCATGTTCCCCTATGGGAATCGGATTGGATTGGATGTGCCACTATTGCCATCCGATTTTGGCACCATCCGATCCTATCCGATTTAATTACGGGCACAAAATCGCAGCTCGCAGATTCGTGACTCAAATAGGACAGCATCGGATCACTGCTGATTCGAGGCTGATCCGAGTGCCCACAACATGTGAGCCTATGGACATCGGATCTGAGTTCACCTCGGATCCGATGTCGGCTCCGTATTCCCTGTCTTTCCCTGCTCCTGCCTCCTCCATCTTGTTCCCTTGGACCTGTGATGATGTCACAGAGCCGGTCACATGACCCATCAGCTGACCGGCTCTCTGACATCATCACAGGCTCTTCAGTCCTGATGGTACTGCAGCGTGGGAGCCGGTGACAGATGATGTATCCTCCGGGATGAGTTTTTTTTTTTTTAAAACACGGAAGACAAGAGGGGACAGGATAGGGATAGAGGAGGATAGAGAAGCGGAGGCACAGAATAGAATAGCGGGGAGACAGCATAGAATAGCGGGGAGAAGAAGATGGAGGAGGCAGGAGCAGGGAGAGACAGGGGACCGCAGGATCCACACGGATCCTGCATGGAATCGGATCGGATGGCTATTTGCCATCCGATTGCAAGGACCCGTGTGGATCCGTGCCTGTCCGTGGGATCCTCCATCAAAGTTGGATCCCATGGACAGGCACAAAATCGTAATGTGAAAGCAGCCTAATGTGTACAGATGCAATGCTGAACACAACACATTGTAACAAAAAGATAGTTGTACTCTGAAATACTAAGACATGGAAAAAGAAATATACAACGGCATTATAGCTAAGGAGATATGAAAAAAAAGATAGACTTAACATATAAATATGGCCATATCCATAACCAGCCAGTAGCCATAATGAAGCATGTCTCTTTGCTGGGAACCTACACTATGAGAGAACTCAGAACGTAAACTGAGCATATCCAGGGTGAGCGTTAGCACCTGACATATCTGGGCAAGTGCTAGGGCCCTGGACAGCTGGGGGATCCACTAGCCATTAGGGACACCGTTCACGCCGCTTGGAAGATGGTGTCCTCTGCCAGTACTTTACTTTCACATAGCTGCGGCTATGACTGGGGCCTCTGGTAGCCTAGCAATTACAGTCCTTAAATTCAACAATATTTTGTCTTAACACCATTTAAATTAACAAAATGTATTTATTTTTATTATACTGAAGCCAGGCTTTTGGTATTGTTGGAAAATGGAGCCTAAAAGCAATGTAGGCAAAATGCAGGTGGTGAATGGATGTAGAATGAATATACTATGTCATCAATTCAACTGCACTAAAACCTATTTTAACGTATATTGGATAGGATGGTAACTAACAATATACGGTTCATATATTACTTTACATACCCTGACGTTACTCTTTATGTCACCATTGTTAAACCTAAAGAAAGATCCCTATGGTTTTGTGAAGTGTTTCAGCGTTGAATGAAAGTGATCACATGATGGATTCTATATAGTAAGCATAGAAAAGGTCAGTGTCATTTGCAATGTGTGCATCTACATCAGCAGTACCACACATATAAAAGGTCTTTTACTCGTACTATGGCACAGAGCACGACTCCCACAACATAACTACAGCAAAGATGGTTAAGGTAAGTGCACTTAATTCATGATTCTAACTATTAGTATAATAAGTGTATGCCAGCTTCTGCTAATATAAATCATGGCACATAAGGCAGTAGACATCTCTCATTACTCTGTCATGTTGAAATCTTAGTTTTAAAATATATTAAAATATAAATATATTTTTGAAATAATTGTAAATAAAAACTACCCCAAAGTCTGAAAGCATGTGTTTTTAATATAACATGTTCTATAATAATTTAAACTAAAATTAATTTTTAATCTCAAACCTTCATAAATCTGGTGCAGCATTTACTGATAAGAATATAATATATCTGTCATGCGCTTAAGGCCCCCTCTCACGCTTCAATGTGTTGGCGAACCGACAAACGATCCAACTTGACGTAGATCGCTTGAACGACGTTCAGTGATCGCTAGTGAAGTGCCACACATACATATATCTTTAACGACACAGCAACAATTCCACGACAAGCGAACAATACTTGCGGTCGTTTGATCACCTACGTCCTTCAATTATGAAAAGGCGTAGTCGTTAACAACATCGTTATCAAGGTGTCACACACACCCATGCTGCAGGTTGGACGGACGATCATCACTTGGTTTAAGGTCCGGTTCAAAAACCTTCCATCAACGAACAGCCGACTTATCGTTGATCGTTTGTACATGTCACACTGAACTATGTCATTACAACGTTGTTTAAATGACTGCAAACCCGTGACGTTTCAACAATATCGTTAGCGATATCGTTGTGTGAGACGGGGCCTTTAGATTGCTCTGACTTTGCTGCATGCTGCTGGGTGTGTTTGTGTTAGGCTGGCTTCACACTGAGGGTCAGATCCGATCTGAGGCTGTCAGAATGAACCAGATAGCCCCGGATCAGATCAGCACACAGAATCGGAGGGCTAATATGCCCTCCGGTCCGGTGTGCACCTGCACGCAGCTGTTGCCACTGATGAATCAGGACCATGGCTGGCAGGTGTCCAGTTCCCGGATCCTCCCGGCCCCATAGGCTCCCATGTTAAAGAGCGCCGGATTGCCCCGGATCTGGGAGGATCCAGGTGAATCCGGGGCAATCTGGGAATTGTCAATTAGAGGAGATATTCTCCTCTCGGACACAAAAACACTGCAAGAACAGTTTTGTGTCCATGAGAGAATACTGAACTCTCCCGGATTGTCCCAGATAGATAGAAACCGGATGGCAGAGAGCTGCCATCTGGCTTCTATCCGGCCCCATAGGCTACTATGGGCCAAAAACCGGTCCGGGCTGTCCAGTTTATGCGTACAGCCTCGGATCGGATCCAATCCGCAGTGTGAAGCCAGCCTTAGCTTTTCTTCAGGAGATGCGTAAGGTGATGTTGGTATGGGTGTGAAGGCCTTGTGCTCAGCTGCTGTTGATGTGAGGCTTGGGTGTGACTCACCTGGAATCCCCTCCCCCTGGTTTTAAATAGCTTTCCCCTTTCTATGTTAGATGCCTTTGATAAAGTTATTTTACTCTTGGTCTTTGTGCTGTACAGATGCTTTGCTGCCGGGCTTAAGTCTTTGTCTTGGGAGTAGCTGTGATCTCGGATCCATGGGAGGAGGTAGGGGCCCTCAGCCTAGGGCTATTCAGGAGCTCAGGAAATAGGGTGGAGACTTGGACCTCCTCACCATCAGAGGTACCTCCGAGAGCAGGTTGAGCCAGGGACCCCAGGGTAAGGGTCAGATTAGCTCCCTCTGATTCCCTTTACCCATCACACCTTCCTGTTACCTGATTCCCTTATCTCCTAAGCATGACAATATATCCATTTTGTATTAAAAATATTCATGTATACCAATAATGTGGCATATTTAGTATATCACATTTAAACAAAGCATCTGGTATAATATACTTATTTTTTTTTCTTTAAATCTTGTTTCCCCAGATTATCTTTTATGAGGGAAAAAACTTCCAGGGTCGCTCCTATGAGTGCACCTCTGATTCCTCTGATCTTTCTTCAAACATCAACCATTGTAATTCCATCCGAGTGGAGAATGGAAACTGGATACTGTATGAATATCCCAACTTCAGAGGACATCAGTACTTCCTTAGAAAAGGAGAATATCCCGACTTCCAGCAATGGTTGGGTTACAACGACTCCATTAAATCCTGCCGTTTGACTCCACAGGTAAATATTAATCATTAATGTAACTGTATTGTATATCACTTGGTGATGTGAAAACTATTCAGACCCATTCCTGATAATTACATTTTTCCTTTTTTGATGACACATAATTGTTGAAGATCTTAAAAAACAATGTAATATAATACTGCCTTAAATAAACACAAAAAAGGTTTTCAATTAGTAATTACATTTTTGAAGGCAACAGTTTTTCAATTAGTAAATGCATTAAACTAAGTTAAATTGCTGTTTTGTATTTTAAAGCATGCTAGGTTTTTTTGATCTGTTAAAAAATAAAAGGAGACATAGTGGAAACTAAAGCTACCGTTACACGGCCCCATATGGCTTACATATGGCTGGCGATTTGACGTGAGCATGCACGTTTCGGGCACTTTTTTCTGATCGCTGTGGAACTGTCACACGTATCGATCTCACGTGCGAACTTTGGCAATCCTGCGTTCCGGAAATCGCCTGCAGAAGACCGGAAGCAATCTTCCCTTCACCCATCGCCGCGTCACATGCCACAATCGTAGCAGCGATGTGGGCATACTGTTTTGATAGGGACACGCTAGAGTGGCTTTCACCGCGTCCCTATCACTGTGATTGGTGGACAGAACTGTGTTCCCATTGGTCAGCTTTGCGTTAACGCACGGGTCATCAAATAAGGCGCCTCGGACACAGCCAGCCAATTGGAAAGCAGTATCACCCACCAATCGCCTCAGATGTGGCGCGGAAAAAACAACATCCAAGCACACCTACAGGATTTATTTCAGGATCGCTGTGTATGTCGCTATCGCCCTGTCAGACGGCACGATCCACTGAAATCGCCTGGTGGATATCGCCTGATTTCACAGCAGTGCACTGCAAGGCAATCAGGCGACGCTCCACCAGCGATTTCTCGCCGTAGAATTGCCCAGTCACACGCCTCTATGCACATGCGATGTGGTTTCCGCATCGCCTAATTCAGGAATTGCCAGCGATCTCGCCGGCGATATAGCGGCGTGTGACGGTACCTTAAGAGGCTCTTCTGCATTAATTTAACCTTTTCATTCCTAATAAGGAGCAGAGAAACATAATCCTGCTTAAACATAGAGTAAATTGTTTAATTCCAAAGAAAAGAGATAATCCAGCTTCTCATTAATGGTGAATTAATTATGAAGTTCATGAATAAGGGTGCCTGCGTTCACCTGAAACGCGTAGCCATGTCTAATTCCTATCATGGGTAATCCTGCCATGTAGTTGCATTTAACGTATCCTACAATAAATCACCATTAATGAGGAGCTGGATTAACTCTTTTCTTCGGAATATAAATTCCTGATCCAGTGCAGCGCCCGAATCTGTGCTCCGAATGGTGTGGAAAGGTGATATATGGTGAGCTGAACTTTTATATATATTTGTAAATTGTTTAGTGTACCCCTCCATCACATTGTTTTTTCCACCTTTGGATTGGTGCTTTAAAAGTAAGTCCCCTTATACTCACCCCATAGTAGCTTCATCCTTTTCTGCCTTCTGTCCAACAGCACGATTTTGTACTTGTAATTTCTAGTTTCTAATGATACCATTTTTGGGTGGATGTGCTGTTTTGAATGCTTGTTATTACATTTTATTACAATGTTGTTGCAATCAAAGAAACATCATTTTGGCGTGTGAACTTGCTTTCCGCTACGCAGTTTACAGCTCTGAGTAATTAATTTTATATTTTGATAGATCGATATTTCTGAATACGGCAATACCAAATATGTGTATATTTTACTACTTTTATTTTGAATGGGGCAAAAGGGGGGCGATTTGAACTTTATTTTTCATATTTTTTAAAAACTTTATTTTTTATTTTTACTTTATTTTACAGTGCTCCATGGAGTGCCACAGTGCTACACAGTCTTATCACTTTTGCTATGTCCCGAAAAGCTGCAGCACATCAGGACATAGCACAAATGATCACTTTCTGTGAATGGCAACGCTGGCCAACCATCCACAGGGAGTGAACCTTGATAGTATCAAGGGTCAACATAGGACCCCAGGCTATGAGGTGGCACACTGAGATCCCGCAATCTTATCACGGGATCTCCAGTCACGGTGAGGAACAGTGCAATCCCCGCTGCAACACTTTGAATCCTGCCGTCAGTGAATGAAATGTGAGGGGAAAGATGTGAGCTCATCGCCGGTGCTCACATCAATGGCAGGCACCCGTCGAATCACATACCCAATATGTTATATGTCGGGAAGAGGTTAAAGCACCACTTCGGCAATTATATTAAATAAAAACTCTTGAGTGGTGCTCTAAGCACAATCTTTTTTTTGTTAAATTACATAATAGTCACTGATTTTGAAACATTTTGTATGCTTTCTTTATACACAGCATCGTGGACCATTCAGGCTTAGGGTTTATGAGAGAGAAGACTTCAGAGGTCAGATGATGGAATTTACTGAAGACTGTCCACATGTCTATGAACAATTCCATTACAATGACATCCACTCCTGCCAGGTGCATGATGGGTACTGGATGTTCTATGAGGAGCCCAACTACAGGGGACGCCAATATTATCTGAGACCTGGAGAGTACAGGAGATACAGTGACTGGGGAGCTTCTAATCCCAGAATTGGATCCTTCAAACGAGTCCAATATCTGCATTGATAATTTTTTTGTCTATATTCATAAATAAAAACATTAATACAGATGGCAAATGTTTGTATTTGTACTATGTATAATTATACCAAAGACAGAAGTTCCAGTGGTTCAACTGCAACCAGGGTCAGACTATGGGATCACCAGTTAAACCTATTTAGAGGAGTAGGATTTATTAGTATGACAGACACACACATACAGATATTTAGTGTGTAAGTTACTGAGGCAGGAACCAAACCTTTTATACTATTTGCAAATAAAGAGACACGTTTTTGCTGATTTCCCTGAAATGTCGCCACATACTCTGATATCAGCAGCTTTCAGTTTTATGGAAAGGATAGCTGTGTAATCTGTAAGGCTAGGGTCACATTTGGGTTGTGGCACCAACTGATGGATGCATTAAAGGATTAGTTTTTTTTCCTTGCGCTCATATGCATTTTGTGTACATTCATGTTGCCTAATTAACGGATGTGTTAACTCACTGGCATGCGTTAATGCGTTAAATGCCATCTGTGTGGGTGCATTTTTGTCGGCCACACCCATTCTCCCTTAAAAGGGGCAGAATTTTGTAGGACAGTGGCCAGTAGCCATTTTTGAAGCTGTGTGTGCAACATGCCTGAGACATTGTTTTTGCAACTTCGATTTCTGCTGTATCTACGTTGCCCGAGGAGACTTGCCATCCAAAGTCGTGTCTGGATGCATGAGCTGCGACCTCAATATGGGGTGTTCCATGTCCTGTTCCATCAATTGCGCAGATTTCCCGTGAAATTCCAGTGCTGTCTCTGTTGGATATTCTGTCTCTCACTCAAAGTCCTTGAGAGCTTAGGAGACACCGTAGACAACTCTTCTTGAAGTAGAAACTGAAGTTTATTATTCAGAGAACACAATAGAACAGAGTTAGGAGACAAGAGCAAAGCAATCAGACACACGCAGGTGTCCAGACGATGGTGTGGTCTGGCCCCGTTGCTATTTTCTGTGGTACTTTTTATACATGATTAGACAAAGAGAAGATATTGCAGAGAAAAGGCGTTTTCAACGCAGGAACAGAGAATATAATTATTACATCATGACATTATTTACAAGCATTGCAGTAAAACTCAATATAGACTTATATGCCTCTATGTTGCTTCTAATCAATTCAGGGATGTTGTCATAGTTGACATCCATGATCTGTACTCGCATAATTCCTCAGACACTGACAAGTCTATTTTAAACTTAGTTTCTTTATCAATTCAGTAAACCTATTATTCATGACTATGTATCACCACCTATGAAATGACATAATCCACTTTCCTATTTCATTTAACCTTTCTAAACCTTCCTTTAAACTTGTAGAGAAACACTTGCGTTATTTTTGTACAACTTTCAGCCACTGAATCTCATTAGCTGGAAAGTTAATTTGCTCACGTTTGATACAACATGGCTGCTTCAGCAGATCCTGTATGACTAGTCTCTTACAACTCCCCCTCTTGTACTCTATCTAAAGTACAACTTACAGTGCTGAAATACGCAAAGGAAAATTGCAATAAACAGTATTATCAAGGGATTTCATAGTTTCATACACCTAGGAGTCATTTTTTTTCTGGAGTTATAAGTACTTGGTTCAGTGCTAGCATTAGTGGATCTCCTTCTAATTCTGTAATGATACCTCATGGGGGGGGGATGCTGGTGTACCTGGGATTGGAGACTGCATTTCCTCAAAAATAGTTCAGGTCTGTTGTTAAAAATCTGTGTTTAAGATTTTAAGACACACACAGAGAAAACAACCAAATACAATAAAAGCTAAACTGAAAACCTAGAACACAGGATATGTGAAAAAATGGTGAACTGCACTTTTAAGTGAAAGGTTTTTTTGCTGTGATAAACATGACAATCTCACCCACCAAGATATAGCTAATTCTCCATGTTGCTGTATTTTGTTGTGGATTTTGTTCTTTGTTGTGGGTCACTGTAATAAGAGCTATCTTTCCGTTCTGATTTTACTCCTGTTGAATATGCTTAAACTTACAGATTCCTAACCATCTTTTACCTATTGAGCATGTATAAAAAATGCAAACATCCTTAAAAGAAAACAGAACACTGCAATAGATATCACCAAAGTATGAGTTCTTAAGTATTAATGAATCCCGTAACAGTCTTTCAATTTTTTTATTTTCCATTGTTCCACGTCTCCGGCTTTTCCTTTTCTTCTCCGGTGTGATTCTCTAGGTTCTCCCCCTCTGTCACACTATCAGAGTCCCTCTGTATAGTGTGAAACATCATCTCCAGATACTCAAGTGGATTCATGGTTCCAATACCAATAGGGGACCTGTAATAAAATAAGAGTGGGGTATCAGTTCTTACCACTATTATCAAGACTTGAAAAAACTCCCTAAGCTCTGTCACATTAGTTGGTATCAGTACTGCTTGGATAGCTTTCCCTCTCTGGCTGCTTTCCCTCTCCTGAGACTAACACACCCAAAAATGTAACCTCTGACTTCATTAACAGTACCTTGTCCAGACTCTTCTTGAGTCTTGAATCACACAGAGCTTGACCCACCTTTTCAAAAATCTTTGTGTTCAGTTTAATCAACATTTTAAGTTAACAAATTATCAATATATTGAAAGACTTTGTCTCCGTAACTAAGGGGTTCCAACACCATTTCCAAAGCCTGATGGAAATATAATGCCAAGCAGAGTGATGACTCAGGTACAGAGAAAAAGACATTTGCAATGTTCAAATAAGAAAATAATTTACACTCACTCCTCAGCTGTGACTGGGACAGATGCAACAAGATGAGCAGCTGATGGAGTATATTTATTTACAAGTCTCAAGTCTACAACCATTCAAAAGTGACCGCCCTTCTTTTTGACAGGTAAAATAAGCCTGTTGCACAGGGAGTTGCCCCATGCAAGGACCCCCTATTTTTCCAGTTGAGTAACTGCCACCCTTATATAAGGGATTGCATCTTCAGGGAAGTGGTACTGACACTAGAATGGTTGTAGCTTTTCAATATCTTTTTTAATGAGTTTGCATTAACCCATAATCAGTTTTCTTTAAATTCCACAATTCTGGGAAACAAATTTTAACAATTAATCATTCAAAGCATTGTGTGTAACATCTTCCTCACCAGTTTCATCCCTGTCTGAGCTGAAACTGACAATGGTTAACAACTGGTCATTTGTCCTGCCACAACACTTTGTTACATAAATAAACAATTCCCATATCTTTTTAGAACCTCAGTACCCAGAATAGTGGACCGTAACTGTGGGTTCACCCAATAAAGTAAATCAAAGACCTCTTTTGCTTTGATTTTCCCCCTTATTTTGAAATCTCAGGTTCACTGGACAACTTTATTTTTTCTTGGATACAGGAGCTCATAAATCCTACCAAAGTGCTAGCTTCTGGCAGCCCAAGGGGTGACTGCAATTTGTGTCTTGTTACTGAAACTAAAGCTCCTGTATCTATGAGGAATGGGATGTCTTCAAACGGCATCAGTCAGTGCATCATGCAGTGGGAAGCTAAAAAAAATGCACCATCTTCATCTGAACCATTTTTCTGTTCTACCGCCCCACCTCTGGCCAGAGATCATCAGACATTTTTGGACAACATTGAAGTCCTGGCAAAGAGGGCTAGGAATGACATGATGGAGCAGAAGGCTCCTGATAGACAGGGTTAACCATTTGAGGACCATCATACTACTGATGCTGTCTGGGATCATTAACAGCTGGATATGGAGCTCTAACTCCTTGGGGTGCGGGGAAACCTCGGAACATAGGGGATTAAACTGTGCCCGTGGCTTGGTCCTTGATACAAAATAAAGACACATACATTTAAAATGTCCTGTCTACTCACAAAAAAACACACACAGGTGGACCCATGGGATTCCAGGGGAGAACTGCCGACTGGGACCTGCCCGCTCTCTGCATTTGGCCACACGCCCCAGGAAACCCTGGTCTCCTGACATCAGCAGGTGCAACCTGAGTAGGACGATAGGCAAAAAACATTAATATCATCACCCTCTCAGATGGTATTTTTCCTAACATTGGTTAACAATGCATTAACTATGTCCTCAATAGATTTTGCATTTTGTAAAACTCATAACTTAAAAATCCCTTCCAAGGACACCTTCTTTACAAGCTGTTCACATATTTGTCTCAGACTCTGACAAAACTAGGAATGCCATTGACTTGCATTGGACTCGTTACTGTGCAAGTAATCGCAGGGAAACTTGCACAGTAATGAGTCCGGCTGTCTGCTCTGTGCCGGGCTCGGGTCCTGGGCGCTGCCGCAGCTCCAGGGTCCTAGAGCCCACCTGCTCTCCTTGTGTACAGATATGAATGTCTGTGCACAGAGATGATGTAGCAGAGCTGAGATTGTTCTCAGTCTGCTCACTCCCTGTGCATAGACATCTATATCTATGCACAGGAATGTAGCAGAGAGGACATTGCATTTTGGAGTACGTCGGACGTAAGAGGATTTTTTTTAAATAAAGATGGAGTCCCTAATGGCTTTTTTTTTTATTCCTAATAAAAAAATGTTTCTCTGTGTTGTGTTTTTTTTTAAAATAATTTAATAGAAATTCATGGCGGTCATGTCTAATATTTGCGTGACCACCATAAATTTCGGGCTTAGGGCCAGCTGATAATACAAAGCTGGCCTTAACCTCATTATTACCCAGTGAGCCACCCGCCACCAGGGCCACTGGAAGAGCAGGGTTCAGCGCCAGAGGATGGCGCTTCAATGAATGTGCCATCTTCTGGGGTGGCTGCGGGCTGCAATTTGCAGCGGGGGGTGCCCAGAAAGCTTGGGCCTCCCTGCGCTGCAGATTCCAGCCCCCAGCTGCTTAGCTGTACCTGGCTAGACATAGAAATGGCGCGGAGCCCCACGCATTGTTTTTTATTATTTCATGAAATTCATGGCGAAGCCCACGTCATTTTTTTTCTGAAAAATCAATAAAACAATCCTAAAAAAGGGACTGCATCTTTATTAACCCCTCGCCCATGGTCCAGGGGTTAATAAAGATGCAGTCCCTTTTATTTATATTGTTTTATGGATTTGTCAGAAAAAAATTTGACGTGGGCTTCGCCGTATTTCTGTAACCAGCCGAATCCAGCAGGCAGCGACGGGCTGCCCCCAACCCCCAGGTGCCTATTTGTACCTGGCCAGACACAAGAATATAGGGGAGCCCTTTTTTTTTATTATTTCATGAATTTCATGAAATAATAAAAAAAAAATGCGTGGGGCTCCGCACAATTTCTATGTCTAGCCAGGTACAGCTAAGCAGCTGGGGGCTGGAATCCGCAGCACAGGGAGGCCCAAGCTTTCTGGGCACCCCCTGCTGCAAATTGCAGCCCGCAGCTGCCCCAGAAGATGGCGCGTTCATTGAAGCTGGGTAATAAAGGGGTTAATACCAGCTTTGTTATACAAGCTGGTATTAACCCGAGATTCTTAATGTCAGGCCAGGTTTGACCCGGCCACTAAGAATCTCCAATAAAGGGTTAAAAAAAACACCACACAGAGAAAAATTATTTATTAAAAATAAAGACACAGACACCATTAGGGACTCCAACTTTATTACCACCACATACCCCTCCAAAGACCCAGGTCTTCTCTCTTCTTTCTTCTCTCTTCTGTCTTCCTTCTTCTTCTTGTTGAACTCATTCAGCTCTGCTACATCACACATCACACAGTAGGGGGCGGAAATGCAGATAGAGCCTGAAGCTTCCGAGACACATCTGCGATTTTTAAATCGCACATTACTCGCCATTACGCGCTTCCCCATTCATTAACATTGGACTCGCTAGACTCGCAACGAGTAGCGAGTCCCGGGCTCGGACTCGCTAGAGTCAAGCGATTCCGACTAATTTAGGACTCGCCCATCACTACTGTCTACCATAGCCTGATTCTGAAGCTATATCTATCTTAGGCTACTTTCACATTACGATTTTTCTAAATCCGATGCTGTCCGATGAAAATCGGACAGCATCGGATCCAAACTGATCTCTGCAATCGGATGCCAAATAGGCATCAGAATCCTACTTTTTGCAGGATCAGTTTGGGCTGTCACGTAGCTCCCCCTCCTCTCTCCCTCCTGTCATCTTGCTGTCTCCCTGCTGTCCCCCTGTTTTGCCCTAGTATCCCCCTACTCTCTCCCTACTGTCCCCTCTCATGTCCCCTTTCATATCCCCTCTCATGTCCCCTCTTGTCCCCTTTCATATCCCCTCTCATGTCCCCTCATGTCCCCTTTCATATCCCCTCTCATGTCCCCTCTTGTCCCCTTTCATATCCCCTCTCATGTCCTCTCCTGTCCCCCCTCATGTCACCTCAACATAACAAATCTTTATTCTCACCTTCCAGCACTCCCTCGGCGTCTCCATCAGCCTCCGATCGGGTGTGCAGGACCTGTGATGACGTCAGAAGCGTCAGCGGTTACCGCGGTAATCGGTCATGTGACCCGATCAGCTGATACCGAGCGGCTGCAGCTGGAGACGCCGAGGGAGCGATGTTTCCTCGGACCCTGCTCCATAGGGCCCCATGTTAAAGGGATCGGGTCGGATCGGATGTGCACTAAATGCCATCCGATTTGGTCCGATCCTATTTTGTCCGATGTTATTTTCGGTGCAAAAATTGGCGCAGGCTCCGATTTTTGCACCGATAAAAACATCGGACAGAATCGGATCGGACCAAATTGGATGGCATTTAGTGCACATCCGATTCGGTCCGATGCCCATAAGGCTGCATGGGGCCAAATTCGGATCCGATGCTGTCCGATTTTCATCGGACAGCATCGGATTTAGAAAAATCGTAGTGTGAAACCAGCCTTAAACAAAGCCACTGTTCTACTTCTACCTTTTGCTGTTAATTTCCTCTTGTCAAATTCTCTGCTTTTGTCTGTAAACCGCTTCATACAATTTAGCTAAGTGGTGTCTATATAAACCTTTTCTAGATTCGGGGTGTTAGCATGCTTTTCTGCCTGTCTCCTCTACAAGGACGACTTTTTCTCCTGCCCTAGTATTAACCAGTGCAATTTAAGCAAAAGTTAGATACTCACACCTCCCCGTATAGAAGACATCTGTGCACTTGAGTCGACCAAATGAAGCGTGATTGCATCCAGCCTCTCTCGTTACGTTTGCCAAACGTATCCCCTTCGTCTTTTAAAGCCTTTTTTGCTACTGTGGCACAAAACTGTTTTTTTTCTCCACGTCCTTGTAGATAACTCACATAGAGGTTTCTTCTTAGTTACACTTACACATTTTTTTATAGTCCTTAATTTTTTTGTAGTTTTCTTATAAAAGTTCCGGCAGACGGGGACGCACTCATGAGAGATTCTTTATGGCTGGCATCCTTTGAGTGACTTCAACATGGCGCCACGCTTTTTCACTTTGCTCCCTTCCAATCTCTACCTTCATCTACGGTGGCTCTTTTCTTCTCAGGTTCTTTGTGGAGGCAGCCCCCTTGGCCTCTCCTCCTGGCTGGCTCGCCATTTGTTGGATATGCTATCTCTCAAAGTGCTTGAGAGCTTAGGAGACACCGTAGACAACTCTTCTTGAAGTAGAAACTGAAGTTTATTCAGAGAATGCAATAGAACAAAGTTAGGAGACAAGAGAAAAGCAATCAGACACACGCAGGTGTCCAGGTATCCCGGCGATGGTGTGGTCTGGCCTTGTTGCTACTTTTTGCGGTCCTTTTTATACATGATTAGACAAAGAGAAGATACTGCAGAGAAAAGGCGTTTTCATTGCAGGAACAGAGAATATAATTATTACATCATGACATTATTTACAAGCATTGCAGTAAAACTCATTATAGTCTTATATGCCTCTATGTTGCTTCTAATTGATTCAGGGATGTTGTCATAGTTGACATCCATGATCTGTACTCGCATAATTCCTCAGACACTGACAAGTCTATTGGAAACTTAGTTTCTTTATCAATTCAATAAACCTATTATTCATGACTACGTATCACCACCTATCAAATGACATAATCCAGCTTTCCAATTTCATTTAACCTTTCTAAACGTTCCCTTAAACTTTTAGAGAACACTTACATTATTTTTGTAGAACTTTCAGCCACTGAATCTCATTAGCTGGAAAGTTAATTTGCTGAAGTTTGATACAACATGGCTGCTTCAGCAGATCCTGTATAACTAGTCTCTTACAGTTTCCAGATGTCGGTGGCCACCTTTGCCGAGCTTCTTTCCCTTGTACATAATGACATTGTCCGCCAGGATACCAGATGTGGCCAAGTATTTCACCAGATGAAAGTATTTCACCCTGAGGTATGTTATTATTTTGATTGTTAGCTGTTGTCAAACACACACAGTACACAGTCATGTGCCTCATGCATCAACCGTAATTGATGTTATGTATGCCTGATTGTAAATGTTAATATGTTCCTTTTGTCATTGCAGGATTCTGGCTATGGGAGAAAGCAATGCGTCGTTGCAGTATCAGTTCCGCATTGGACGATCCACAATTTGCTATATTGTCCATGAGACATGTGAGGCGTTATGGTCCAAATTACACCCATAGTTTTGCTGCACATGTGGCTGGAAAATGCGGCAAGGTTTTCACTTGTGACAAATTTCCCAAACTGCATAGGGACACTCGATGGGAAGCATATACGTATAAAGAAGCCACCCAATAGTGTTTTGAATTTCTATAATTATAAAAAATATTTCTCCATTGTGCTCATGGCCATTGCCGATACGCAATGTAAATTTGTTGCCGTTGACATAGGTGCGTATGGGCGTACTAATGATTCCCGTGTCTTTAAAGACAGTAATATGGGTAAAGCACTGTATAACAACCGGTTCAACATACCACCACTCTGCCCATTACCAGAAACTACTGCACCAAACCTGCCATACTGTATGTCATTGTCGCAGATGAGGAGTTTCAACTGAGCATCAATTTAATGAAGCTATACGCTAGCTGCACATTAACCTCCAACTTCAATACACATTTAAGTCGTGCTAAACAATATGTGGACTGTGCAGTTTGTATTTTGGCTTCCAAGTGGCGTGTTTTACTTACATGCATACAATTACATCACAAAAATGTAGATAATGCAGTTAAAGCTTGTGTGTGTCTACATAATCTGGTGTGCCGGCATGATCCCCTCATTGTTGATCCCTATGAATGAAATTCAACACTCAATAAGTCTTCAGGATGCGGCTGTGTGTGCACCTCATGCAGCAATGGAAGTGCGTAATCAATTTGCGGATTATTTTAGAAGTGAAGTAGGTCAGGTACCCATGGGTGCAGCACATGCTTGATGTTTCAGCCAACTGGGTTTGTTATCTGAACATATGTATCATTTCAGGAAAAAGGCTTTGGGATTTTTTTTTGCCTTTCTATGTGAAGCCAATTTTGTAAATAAATTATTATCCACACAATATTCAATATTGTCATGTAATTTGTGTATGTACTGAAATTATATTTGTTCATTACAAGATCATGTGTCACACATTTCATTTAAGCATATTTTTATAAACACGTGCGCAAAAAACATAATAAAGGTCCATGGAGAAAAGAATTATGGGAAAATGCTTTTGGCATGGTAGCCTTGCTGTTATTTGGCGGCTTTTGGGAATGCACAAAACTTTCACATGTAGTGAGTACAGAGATTTTGTGCTTCAGTTGCACACATTTATATTTCTCGGACACACATTCTAAAGGTAGTACACCATGATTTGGCCTTGATGTCCAAAAACTGTCAGACGATGATGCACCCCAGTGTTGTGGGGTACTCAGAACCGGGCTTGCATACTTCTGGGGACTCACATGGGTCGAGACTCGGCTCCGTGACCCTGGGTATCTACTTAAAAGTTCAGGGAATAGGGATTTAGGGATGGTTGTCATGACGCCACCCGTGATATTCAGCTATTGATGGCCGACGCTGCGGGACTTCTGGGGACGGTGGAGTCGCAACTTAGGTGGTATCACTCCCCACGGGCAACCGGTATAGCCTATGGTGGTAGTAGGCCGTTGGGTGCAGGACTGAGGGTGCAGAATAACCAACAGACACACAGTTCGTAGTGCCATTTACCTTTACTGGTAGCAGCAACTTCAGACAAAGGCACTGTCCACAGGAGATCTTGGGAATCCAGGTGGCCTGGAAGTAAGTTGGGGATCTCCTCCCCAGTGAGTTCTGAGGCCTCCCTGTTGTGCTACTCCTTGCTGGTCCTGGCTGCCTGTAGCTTAGCTGCGACACTCTCTTCCTTCATTTAAGTCTCTCACCTATATGGTAGGCAGCTTAATCCTTTCCCGGGCACAACTCCTCTGGCAACTCTCCCTGAGCTCTCCGATGCTGCTGTGCCTCCAGGTGTTTTACTGTGGTCGGGAGATGAGGAAACTCCCACCCTCCGGTTTTGGCTGCTGGTTTTGGGATACCCTCACAACCTCGGAGTCCGGTGTCCGCTTCGGGCACTCTTCGTTTTAGGTGAGCCCAACAACTGACTCCATTCCCAAGGCCTGCTTCTCTCCTTCCTCAGACCCTCCACCTGGGAACATTTTTAAAGAAATTACAATAACAATAGGTAAATGTACAGAGTCTTAAAAATGAAAAATTACAAAAACCAAGAAAATTGTTAAAACCCACAGTCAGTACGGCGCTTAGTCCTTCCACCCTTGGCTGATGATGAAATTTATTACAAATTGGTTTTGACTACAACCAGGGGCGTAACTAGAACTGGCAGGGCCCCATAGCAAACTTTTGAACAGGGCCCCCTCCAAAACACGCCCCCAATGACATGCCCCCTTCAAGACACACCCCCTTACCGAATCGGTGTTAACAGTCTGACGCCACCCAGTTTACCGTATATACCCGTGTATAAGCCGACCCCCTACTTTTGCCCCCAAAACCTGGGAAAACCTATTGACTCGTGTATAAGCCGAGGTTGGACCCCAGCACAGGTATACAGCCCCCAGCAGTGTGGTATACAGCAGCCTCCCCAGTGGTATACAGGCCTCCCAAGTGGTAGTATACAGCAGCCTCCCCAGTGGTAGTATACAGCAGCCTCCCCAGTGGTAGTATACAGCAGCCTCCCCAGTGATAGTATACAGCAGCCTCCCCAGTGGTATATACAGCAGCCTCCCCACTGATAGTATACAGCAGCCTCCCCAGTGATAGTATACAGCAGCCCCAGAGGTATATACAGCAGCCCCAGAGGTATATACAGCAGCTTCCCCAGTGATAGTATACAGCAGCCCCAGAGGTATATACAGCAGCCCCAGAGGTATATACAGCAGCCCCAGTGGTATATACAGCAGCCTCCCCAGTGATAGTATACAGCAGCCTCCCCAGTGGTATATACAGCAGCCTCCCCAGTGGTATATACAGCAGCCTTCCCAGTGATAGTATACAGCAGCCTTCCCAGTGATAGTATACAGCAGCCCCAGAGGTATATACAGCAGCCCCAGAGGTATATACAGCAGCCCCAGTTGTATATACAGCAGCCTCCCCAGTGATAGTATACAGCAGCCCCAGAGGTATATACAGCAGCCCCAGTGGTATATACAGCAGCCTCCCCAGTGATAGTATACAGCAGCCCCAGAGGTATATACAGCAGCCCCAGTGGTATATACAGCAGCCTCCCCAGTGATAGTATACAGCAGCCTCCCCAGTGGTATATACAGCAGCCTCCCCAGTGGTATATACAGCAGCCTCCCCAGTGATAGTGTACAGCAGCCTCCCCAGTGATAGTATACAGCAGCCCCAGAGGTATATACAGCAGCCCCAGAGGTATATACAGCAGCCCCAGTGGTATATACAGCAGCCTCCCCAGTGATAGTATACAACAGCCCCAGAGGTATATACAGCAGCCCCAGTGGTATATACAGCAGCCTCCCCAGTGATAGTATACAGCAGCCTCCCCAGTGGTATATACAACAGCCTCCCCAGTGGTAGTATACAGCAGCCTCCCCAGTGGTATATACAGCAGCCTCCCCAGTGATAGTATACAGCAGCCTCCCCAGTGGTATATACAGGCCCCAGAAGTATAGTGAGAAGTGGGGGGGAGGGGGGTGCTAGTGGTGCCGGCCGGGTGAGAAGCGGAGGGGGGGATGTGTGCTAGTGGTGCCAGCCGGGTGAGAAGCAGTTGGGGGGGTATGGGGCTAGTGGTGCCGGCCGGGTGAGAAGAGGGGCGGGGGGGGTGCTAGTGCTGCCAGCCGGGTGGGAAGCACGGGAGGCACACAATTACCTCCTCTGCCTCTCCCGGCTTTTGGTGGGGCGGGCACTGCTGCAGTGATCACTTCCTGCAGCTCCTCTTCCGGCTCCTCTTCCAGTATAGCGGTCGCGGCGGGCGGCTGGGGGCACAGGCAGCAGGCTCCCCCCGGGGAGCTCGGGGCCCACCGACCGCGGTAGTTACACCTCTGTATCAGCTGACCGGCATAGCAGACGTAGCGGCGCTGGGTCCGGGCCCCCCACAAGCGCCGGGCCCCAAAGCGACCGCTACGTCTGCTATGCCGGTAGTTACGCCCCTGACTACAACCAGTCCTGTGGCCTAGTGGTCCATATTTAAAGTAAATGTTCTAGACTACTCAAAAGTTCATACAGTAAGTCCTGTAGGCACAGTACGCTTGGTGGTTGCTTATTTACATGGTTTCATAAAAAACAAAACATATTTATATTTTTAAACTGGTTGAACGTATCCACTTAGGGCCCTTTCACATCAGCGTTTTTTTAAATTTGCGGCAGATGCGGTGAAAAAACCGCATCTGCCGCAACTGCCGCATAACGGTTCCACTTGCGGCACGGTTGCGGTTTTTTCCATAGGAAGTATAGGGGGACTTGCGGCAGATGCGGCAAGTGCGGTATTGCACTTGCGGCAGGTGCGGCAGAGAAAAAAACCGCGGCTTACTGCGGTTTTTTTCTCTGCCGCACCTGCCGCAAGTGCAATACCGCACTTGCCGCATCTGCCGCAAGTCCCCCTATACTTCCTATGGAAAAAACCGCAACCGTGCCGCAAGTGGAACCGTTATGCGGCAGTTGCGGCAGATGCGGTTTTTTCACCGCATCTGCCGCAAATTTAAAAAAACGCTGATGTGAAAGGGCCCTTACCTTGCCAACACTCCCTGTAACGGGCTGGTATCTGACCTATGTTACTATGGGAGGATCTAAGCAGTACAGGTATTTCTGATTGTCTGTTCTGGTTTCTAGTGTTTACTGCTGGTGTTGTGGGTGTACTATCCATTATTGGGGAAGCTGCTCCCTGACAAGGGTGGCTTCACCACTAAACAACTGGGTATGACTCCTGAATTTAACCTGCTTGTTATCCTGTATCTACTAAAACTGTGGCCCTCCAGACTTTGGGCAGAGCTTTCCTCTACTCTGTCTATTTAACTGAAAGCTGTTGTACTTGGTACGTGGGTGAGCTTCTGCACTGTTTTGATACATGGGTTGATATTTTGGTCTGTAGATGCAGGTAGTTACAGAGGTAACTTTGTCTACCCTCGAGTTTATGATTGGTGTATACATTCCTAGCCACCTGTGTTATGTATCTCTCTAAACCAGTGGTGGACAACTCCAGGCCTCGAGGGCAGCACACAGTCCAGGTTTTCTGAATATCCTTAGCATTTGTCAGTTGGAATTGTCACCTGTGCAGGAGATTCAATTACCAACTGTCAAATGCTAAGGATATCCAGAAAACCTGGACTGTGTGCTGCCCTCGAGGCTTGGAGCTGCCCACCCCTGCTCTAAACAATCACTTGACCCTTCTTAACTGTGTATGTTGTATTTTGGATGTAGCTTGTTTGCATTTGTAAAAAAAAAGTTTTATAATTAAATACAGCAAATTTTTCTCTGCATATCAGGTTTTTCATCCAATTATTTTTGGCACATATGACACATCATTCTGGGTATTTATACATGTTTTGTGTTGGTACTGCGTATCGATGAGGTCTTATCATATCTCTGCTAATTTTGTTTCCACTATTATAATAGTGGACCTACTCAGCATGGGTATAGCAGAGTGTTGTCTTAGTGTCACCATGGGGCTGACAGACTCACCGCTAGCAGCAGGTTGACTCTCTTGTTCTACTGCAGGTGGTGGTTCTTCAAGTGGTTCTGGAGTCTCAACTGGTTCAGGTATGACACATTGGGGAAAGGTCAATACAGGCACGACTATTGCTCCATTTATTTGGGTCCACGTTTTGGTAAAGTCTCCAATAACTGTTATGTATCATCTCTTCCTTTTCTTCTTGGGGTTTCGGTGGATCTTGGACCTCTTCTCTGTTTCTCAATTGTTCAGGGCATATTTTTAGATGGTCTCTTGAAAATGCTGCTGAGATCTCTCCTCCATCTTTGCTGATTAAGCAGACTTTGGTGTTGTCAAAATTTAATGGCTCTGCCTTCCACTGGTCATCCAGTTTGTTGGTTCATTGTTTTTTCTTTAAGACTTGTTCTCCTGGTGTTAAGGGAACTGCAGGTGCATGTTTGTTGTAGGCTCTCTCTTGCCTTTCTCTTGCTTGAGACAGGTTTCTCTCAACGCACTCTTGCACTTGACTTTACCTCTGTTGATGTTCTGTATCCCAATCTGTATCTGGTGGGTTTGTCGCGGATGTCAGGACTCCCGTGTCTAGATCAATGGGCAACTTTCCAGGTCTTGCCCTCTTCAGGTAGGCAGAAGTACAGTTGGTGGAATTCACAGGAATATGATTGTATAAGTCCACTAAGTCTGGCAACTTTTCTGGCCACATACTTCTTTCTTCCAGTGGCAGTGTCTTCAACAGGTTTATCACTACCTGGTTCATCTTTTCACACATGCTATTGGTCTGTGGATGGTACTGCATCATTCTTATTTTCTTGCACTTGTACAAGTTGCAAACCTTCTGGAACACCTCTGCCTCGAACGCTGGACCTTGATCCATAAGGACCCATTGAGGATAGCCATGGGGTCTGCAGAAATGGGCTTGAAAAGCTCTACTTACTGTCCTCGCTGTTAGGTCCTTTACTGGCACTACTACCAAGAAGCGGGAATATTGATCTACAGTGGTGAGGGCATAGGCATAGCCTGACCAGCTTGGTAACAGTTTCACATGGTCCAGGGATACAAGTTCAAGTGGTTGGCTGGTGACAATAGACTGTAGAGGAGCTCTCTGGCTGTCATGATCCTTCCTCCGCAGGTTGAATGGGCCACAGTCTCTACACAAGTTCTCAATGGCCTTCCTCATGCCAACCCAGTAGAAGCGTTCACGCAACACAACTTCCAGCTTCTTCCATCTGAAGTGCCCTGCCCCATTGTGGTACGCTTCCAGGACCATCTGCACATCTCCCTTCGGGATCACTATCTGCCACACCAATTTATGGGTTCATGTATTGATGTGCCACCTGCACAGCCTACCCACATAGATGAATAGCTTGCTCTTCTCTTTCCACAGCTGTTGAGCCTCTTGCAGGGCATCTGGATTAGGGTGTGAGTCAGCTTGCTTCAACAAAGCCTTGACTAGACAAATGGATTCTTGCATGACAGGCCGCTTGTCTCTCACACCATGGGAACACTGGGACACACTGCTGTGGTGTAAAGTTGGTAGCTCTATCTCTTCTAGCCACTCCGGGTCTTCTCCCGCATCTGGCAGGTGGGGAATCCTTGACAGTGCATCAGCGTTGGCGTTCTTATACCGTGCCCGGTACTTGATAGTAAAGTTGTAATTGGACAACTGGGCCATCCATCACTGATCCAGTGCAACTAACTTTGCGGTTTCTAGATGGGTCAGTGGATTATTGTCCGTATAGCTGGTAAACTTCACTGAAGTCAGGTAATGTTTAAAGCGTTTAGTTACAACCCAGACTATGGCAAGGAACTCTAGCTTGAAGGAGCTATAGTTGTTGGGGTTCCTTTCTGTAGGACGGAGCTTCCTGCTGGCATATCACTCCCTCCTTGCCTCTCTGCAACTGGGATAACACGGCTTCAAATCCCACATTGCTCGCATCTGTGTAGAGCACAAACGGCTGGTCGTAGTCAGGGTAGGCCAGGATTTCATTCCCTGTCAGGGCCCACTTCAATTGGATGAAGGAGTCTTCCATTATGCTGTCCCATTCAAACGAAAGAGTCGGGTTCTTGGTCTTCTTGGACTGGCCTACTAGGAGGTCTTGCAAAGGCGCTGCCATCTTCATGAAGCCCTTGATAAACCACCAATAGTAGCCTACCAGTCCCAGGAACTGTGCTACTTCTTTGATGGTAGTGGGCCTTGGCCAGTCCCTACTCACGGTGACTCAATCAGGGTCTGGTGCCACACCTTCAACGCTGACCACGTGTCCTAGGTACTGTACCTTGGCTTCAGTAAGTGGCACTTGGATGGCTTCACTTTCATGCCAAACTTGGACAATGCCTCAAATACCTCAGCCAGGTGCTTCAAATGGTCTTCATATGTCTTCGAGTAGACTATGACATCATGTGTGGCGCTCCACTGGTCGGTGCACCACGGAGGGGTACTGCACCCAGACGAGCGTGTGTAGTATCTCTGTGACCAGGGGATTGGAATGTTAAATTGAGGCCCTCATTAAATGCATTCACACACCTAGAGCCAGGGGATCAATTGTTTAACCCTTTACTATGAGGACCAGTCCCTGTGGGTGGAGTTAAATAAATAGTGAAGAGCGAGTAGAAGTTAGAGCAGACCGGCAAAGGGCTCTGTGCAAGGGGAGAAGCGCTAGGAAGGACAGGAGTTAATAGCGCAGTGCGAGGACAGAGGGAAAGTCCTGAAGGAACATCACTGAGGGCTTCAAAGAGACATTTCATCCTCTGGTGACTACCCAGGTCAGCTACCTGTGACTGTATACCTGTAAGCTGCCTAAAGGTTACCAGTAAACCTGTGCAGAGCCTAATCAACTTGTGGTGTCTAATTTTATCGCAGTGGGGAAAGCTGCATTCCAGTCTCCTCAGACAGACTGCATTGAGGCTTCACCTGCGGAGCCCGCCTTCCTGTCTGTGTGAGTTCTCCATTTCCATCACTGCCCCAGGGATTCTGTTCCACCTGCGGGGAGCATTACCATCTGGCTGCCTACCAACATCCCTGGAGGTCTGAAGCAGCGCTGGTAACATTACCAGGTACCATGGGTGGCGTCATTTACAATTTATTTTATTATTTTATTTTTACACAATTTTCAGCGACCACCAGGACCACGGCCCAGGGCATCGGCCAACAGTGACAGCAACCTTGATCAACACCCGGGATCCAAGTGAGATGTGATGTTGTACCCCTTTAAAGGATGTTTACTAAAGACCCGTTCATATTCTTGAACTACCCAGTAAAGTCTGTGCTTTTGATGTGAAGGGGTGAAGTCAGTGCCTGCATGTAGCTCCTGACACCAGTCCTTCAGCTGCCCCTCGGAGCCGTTGTCCTCTGCCTGGTCGGACGGATTCAAAGATTCCACTGCCTTGATGGCATCACAAACAATTAATTTTATTATTTTATTATTACACACTTTTCAGCGACCACCAGGACAAGTTACACAAGTCACGGTACAGTTCTCAACACAGTTCACAGTTCAGTTAACTCTGGGAACACTCAACCCTTTGCAGCCATGCTGTCGCTCTGAGACCCCTCACTCCTATGTGTCCTTTCAGGCTGTTCTCTCCCTCTCTGTGGATTGTATGGCGGCAGCTCGGCCCCTTGTATGCAGCTTCCCCCTAAGTATGTGCGTTCAGTAAGCGGGGTCCTCGTGGTTGCTGCTGTGCCTCCAACCCTGGTAGTAGGAACTTCAACTTGGAATTAAAGCTCCCCGTCAGTTTGTTTGGGAAGCCGGTGTGACACTTCAGTCCCCCTCAGAGCCGCCACTCTGGTGTTTGCCTAGCCTGCAGTAACCCTGTCTTCCAAGGGATTACCAGGCTCCTTCTAACCCGTGTGATTCCAGTACAATCAGGGAAAACGTCTCCGTCGCTAGTTGGTCGGTGCTGCCGTGTTCCTCGGACCCGGTGATACCAGTCTGGTCTCTGTCCTCACACTCCCCTGGGATGCCGGCTATGGATGAGCTTTCTCTCCATGGTTTTGTGACTTCTCAGCCTACTCCGGCCTACTAACTGCTTCCTCCTCTTTTCCTCTATATGTGCTGTCACCTGATCTACATTCCCCACCCACTTGCTCTCTAAACCCACCACCTCTTGCCCGCCTACAGTCCCGGGCTCTGGGTTGGGTGCTGTGCTTCTGGGGGTGTATGTGCTGTGATGGTGTTTGGTGTACAAACGGTCTATCTGCTGCAGTTCCCTATGTGGCCACCCTGGTCGTAGAGGCGCCACATATATATATTGGAACAATTGTTACTTAATGCAACTAGAAAGGGAACAGGAAAAACGATCAAAAAAGCCCAAAATTTCAAAAAAGTGAAAAACTTTATTTCAGGATGTGCGATACAAAATAAAAAGAATGTCATAAAAGGGTATAAAGGTGGAACAGTTTTAAGTCATTTGTTTCACTATAGCCTCACAGTGCATACCGGCACAATAATGTATCAAATGTACAATCAATAATAATACAATAATAACTCAATATATAACCAATACTTCACTCTATATGGAAAAAAATAGAATCAGCACATAAGCATTTCCCAAATATGGGTGCAATACTTCCTGTATGCAGAGCTCCAACTGCAAAGCTGTACAAAACCAGCACTCAAAGCTGTGGTGTAAATGGACAGATTTTAATCCAGCCACATGATGCGACGTTTCAACCTAAATGGTTTTCATCAAGCATTGCTCGACGTTTCAACCTAAATGGTTTTCATCAAGCATTGCTTGGAGTGCTGCCTGTCTTCTTCTGGATATATATATATATATCTATTATATAAAACCCGAAGGCCACTTCCGGGGGAGGCCACGCCCACTTCCGTGATGGTCGTCGCCCAGGCTCATCCAGTGCACTGTAGCCAGGCTGCCCCCCGGCTACAGTCACCGACACACGGAACGTTCCGATCTCGGAAGTTCCGTGTGCCCTCCTGCCACTCCCCTCCACCCTCTGCCCTCCAGCCAGTACCTACATACCGGGGGGGCAGGGGGGCCCATTGCCCGCCACCTCGGAGGGCCACACACACCCTGGGGATACCCGTGCTCCCTGCCGTGTGCCTGGAGAGGAGGGAGGGCGGGACTTCCTCTCCTGCAGCTCTGCCCGCCCCTCCTCTCCTCCTACACCCGAGGCCCGGCCACGGTAAGTCTGCAGCCATACAGGCTGCTCTGCCCTCCAACCTGTGTGCCCCCTCTGCCCTCTGTCCTCTGCGTCCTCTGCCCCCTTGTGTCCTCTGCCCCCTGTCCTCTGCCCCCTGTCCTCTGTGTCCTCTGCCCCCTGTCCTCTGTGTCCTCTGCCCCCTGTCCTCTGTGTCCTCTGCCCCCTGTCCTCTGCCCCCTGTCCTCTGTGTCCTCTGCCCCCTGTCCTCTGCCCCCTGTCCTCTGTGTCCTCTGCCCCCTGTCCTCTGTGTCCTCTGCCCCTGTCCTCTGTGTCCTCTGCCCCCTGTCCTCTGTGTCCTCTGCCCCTGTCCTCTGTGTCCTCTGCCCCTGTCCTCTGTGTCCTCTGCCCCCTGTCCTCTGTATCCTCTGCCCCCTGTCCTCTGTGTCCTCTGCCCCCTGTCCTCTGCCCCCTGTCCTCTGCCCCCTGTCCTCTGTGTCCTCTGCCCCCTGTCCTCTGTGTCCTCTGCCCCCTGTCCTCTGTGTCCTCTGCCCCCTGTCCTCTGTGTCCTCTGCCTCCTCTGCCCCCTCTGCCTCCTCTGCCCCCTCTGTGTCCTCTGCCCCCTGTCCTCTGTGTCCTCTGCCCCCTGTCCTCTGTGTCCTCTGCCCCCTGTCCTCTGCCCCCTGTCCTCTGCCCCCTGTCCTCTGCCTCCTCTGCCCCCTGTCCTCTGTGTCCTCTGCCCCCTGTCCTGTGTCCTCTGCCCCCTGTCCTCTGTGTCCTCTGCCCCCTGTCATCTGCCCCCTGTCCTCTGTGTCCTCTGCCCCCTGTCCTCTGTGTCCTCTGCCCCCTGTCCTCTGTGTCCTCTGCCCCCTGTCCTCTGTGTCCTCTGCCCCCTGTCCTCTGTGTCCTCTGCCCCCTGTCCTCTGTGTCCTCTGCCCCCTGTCCTCTGCGTCCTCTGCCCCCTCTGGGTCCTCTGCGTCCTCTGCCCCCTCTGTGTCCTCTGCGTCCTCTGCCCCCTCTGCTTCCTCTGCGTCCTCTGCCCCCTCTGTGTCCTCTGCGTCCTCTGCCCCCTCTGTGTCCTCTGCGTCCTCTGCCCCTCTGCGTCCTCTGCCCCCTGTCCTCTGCCCCCTGTCCTCTGCGTCCTCTGCGTCCTCTGCCCCCTCTGCGTCCTCTGCCCCCTCTGCGTCCTCTGCCCCCTCTGTGTCCTCTGCCCCCTGTCCTCTGCCCCCTCTGTGTCCTCTTCCCCTGTCCTCTGACCCCTGTCCTCTGACCCCTGTCTTCTGCGTCCTCTGCCCCCTCTGTGTCCTCTTCCCCCTGTCTTTGCGTCCTCTGCCCCCTCTGCGTCCTCTGCCCCCTCTGCGTCCTCTGCCCCCTCTGCGTCCTCTGCCCCCTGTCCTCTGCGTCCTCTGCCCCCTCTGTGTCCTCTGCCCCCCTGTCCTCTGCCCCTCTGTGTCCTCTGCCCCCTGTCCTCTGCGTCCTCTGCCCCCTCTGTGTCCTCTGCCCCCTCTCCTCTGCCCCCTTTGTGTCCTCTGCATCCTCTGCCCCCTCTGTGTCCTCTGCCCCCTGTCCTCTGCCCCCTCTGTGTCCTCTGCCCCCTCTGTGTCCTCTGCCCCCTGTCCTCTGCCCCCCCTGTCCTCTGCCCCCTGTCCTCTGCCCCCTGTCCTCTGCCCCCTCTCCTCTGCCCCCTGTCCTCTGCCCCCTGTCCTCTGCGTCCTCTGCCTCCTCTGCCCCCTCTGCCTCCTCTGCCCCCTCTGCCTCCTCTGCCCCCTCTGCGTCCTCTGCGTCCTCTGCCCCCTCTGTGTCCTCTGCCCCCTGTCCTCTGCCCCCTCTGTGTCCTCTTCCCCTGTCCTCTGACCCTGTCCTCTGACCCCCTCTGCGTCCTCTGCCCCCTCTGCGTCCTCTGTGTCCTCTGCCCCTCTGTGTCCTCTGCCCCCTCTGTGTCCTCTGCCCCTCTCCTCTGCCCCCTTTGTGTCCTCTGCGTCCTCTGCCCCCTCTGTGTCCTCTGCCCCTGTCCTCTGCCCCCTGTCCTCTGCCCCCTGTCCTCTGCGTCCTTGCCCGCCCTCTGTGTCCTCTGCCCCCTCTGTGTCCTCTGCCTCCTCTGTCCTCTGCCTCCTCTGCCCCCTGTCCTCTGCCTCCTCTGCCCCCTGTCCTCTGCCTCCTCTGCCCCCTGTCCTCTGCCTCCTCTGCCCCCTGTCCTCTCTGCCTCCTCTGCCCCCTGTCCTCTGCCTCCTCTGCCCCCTCCTCCTCTGCCCATCCTCTGCCCCTCTGCCCTCTCCTGCGTCCTCTGCCCCCTGTCCTCTGCGTCCTCTGCCTCCTCTGCCCCCTTTCCTCTGCGTCCTCTGCCCCCTGTCCTCTGCGTCCTCTACCCCTGTCCTCTGCCCCCTGTCCTCTGCCCCTGTCCTCTGCGTCCTCTGCCCCTGTCCTCTGCGTCCTCTGCCCCCTGTCCTCTGCGTCCTCTGCCCCCTGTCCTCTGCGTCCTCTGCCCCTGTCCTCTGCGTCCTCTGCCCCCTGTCCTCTGCGTCCTCTGCCCCCTGTCCTCTGCGTCCTCTGCCCCCTGTCCTCTGCGTCCTCTGCCCTGTCTGGTCTCTGCCTGTCCTCTCTCCGCCCCTTCCTCTGCGTCCTCTGCCCCCTGTCCTCTGCGTCCTCTGCCCCCTGTCCTCTGCGTCCTCTGCCCCCTGTCCTCTGCGTCCTCTGCCCCCTCTGCGTCCTCTGCCCCCTCTGCGTCCTCTGCCCCTCTGCGTCCTCTGCCCCCTGTCCTCTGCCCCCTGTCCTCTGCGTCCTCTGCCCCCTCTGTGTCCTCTGCCCCCTCTGTGTCCTCTGCCCCCTCTGTGTCTCTTGCCCCCTCTGTGTCCTCTGCCCCCTCTGCGTCCTCTGCCCTCTCTGTGTCCTCTTCCCCCGTCCTCTGCGTCCTCTGCCCCCTCTCCTCTGCGTCCTCTGCCCCCCTGTCCTCTGCTCCTCTGCCCCCTGTCCTCTGCCCCCTGTCCTCTGCCCCCTGTCCTCTGCTTCCTCTGCCCCCTCTGTGTCCTCTGCCCCTGTCCTCTGCCCCCTGTCCTCTGCGTCCTCTGCCCCCTCTGTGTCCTCTGCCCCCTCTGTGTCCTCTGCCCCCTCTGTGTCCTCTGCCCCCTCTGTGTCCTCTGCCCCCTCTGTGTCCTCTGCCCCCTCTGTGTCCTCTGTCCTCTGCGTCCTCTGCCCCCTGTCCTCTGCCCAGCCACCTCTGCCCCCTGTCCTCTGCCCAGCCGCCTCTGCCCCCTGTCCTCTGCGCTGACCACTCTGCCCACGTCGCTGCGCTGACCAATCTCACCGCACTCACTGCTAACCACTGAGCCACCGCACTCACTGCTAACCACTGAGCCACCCCACTCACTGCTAACCACTGAGCCACCGCACTCACTGCTAACCACTGAGCCACCGTATACTCTGCTACCCACTGAGCCGCCTGTATACACACAATTCATTTCACCGCACTCCCGTAACTATTAGTAAATAAACTATATATGGATTCTAGACTACCCGATTCTTTAGAATCGGGCCGCCATCTAGTATATATATATATATATATATATATATATATATATATATATATATAAAAACGGAACAGCACCAGATATTACCAGACCTGTGCAGCGCTTTCTCAACACCAGTCAAGTGTCCATATAAACAATCCAAAAAAGGAAAAAGCAGCACCAAATAGATATCAGGTGAACCTTTATTGCCAATGGCGTGGTGACGTTTCGGACTGGAGGTCCTTTCTCAAGCAGTGTACAAGTGATAATGCTCCAGTTTATAAAGGTATACACAGGTTCATTCATTATCAAATCATTAGTGAAATATCATTATAAAATCAAATTCCCATTGAATCATCAGTTATACATAGTGATTCTATCTAATATATAATTGCCGTAGCGTACTTCCGTAAGTTTTGGCGCTACTTCCGTCATCGTGGACGTGGCTGCCAAACTTACGGAAGTACGTTAGGGTCATCTCCCTCCACGCTCCCCGGTCTCCCCTCCACGCTCCCCGGTCTCCCCTCCACGCTCCACGCTCCCCGGTCTCCCCTCCACGCTCCCCGGTCTCCCCTCCACGCTCCCCGGTCTCTCCTCCACGCTCCCCGGTCTCCCCTCCACGCTCCCCGGTCTCCCCTCCACGCTCCCCGGAGAGCTTGGTAACCAAGGCTGCGGTCGGGTAACTAAGGGGCGTCTCCGCACCACACATCCGGCCCCAGCCGCATCCATTAAGGTGTCTGCTGAGCCCAGGGGTGGCCGGAACAAGCCCAAGGGGACCACCCCAATCACACAATAATAGGCTGGATGCCACCTCCCCCTTAGATTCCTCACTGCTTCCAGGATCATGGAGTCACAAGGGAGGAACGGCGGTGCATGATGGGAGATGTAGTCTTCAGGGGACCGGAAATGCTGCAGAGCTGAGGAGACAGCTCTGATCACACACAGATAGAGAGGAGATCTGCGGCTTCTTCATACACAGTCTCCTGCACTGAAGAGTGAGATTATATGTGTGTGTGTGTGTGTGTGTGTGTGTATACTGTATGTGTGTGTATACTGTATGTGTGTGTGTGTGTATACTGTATGTGTGTGTGTACACTGTATGTGTGTGTATACTGTATGTGTCTGTGTGTGTATACTGTATGTGTCTGTGTGTGTATACTATATATGTGTGTGTGTCTATACTGTATGTGTGTGTATACTGTATATGTGTGTGTATACTGTATATATGTGTATACTGAATATGTGTGTGTGTATACTCTATATTGTGTGTGTATACTGTATATATGTGTATACTGTATATGTGTCTGTCTATACTGTATGTGTGTGTGTATACTGTATGTGTGTATACTGTATATGTGTGTGTATACTGTATGTGTGTGTATACTGTATATGTGTCTGTGTATACTGTATGTGTGTGTAAACTGTATGTGTGTGTATACTGTATATGTGTGTGTGTATACTGTATGTGTCTGTATACTGTATATGTGTGTATATACTGTATATGTGTGTGTGTATACTGTATATCTGTGTGTTTCTACTCTATATGTGTGTATGTATACTGTATATGTGTGTATACTGTATGTGTGTGTGTATACTGTATATATGTGTATACTGTATATGTGTCTGTGTACACTGTATGTGTGTATACTGTATGTGTGTGTATACTGTATATGTGTGTGTGTGTATACTGTATATATGTGTGTATACTGTATATATGTGTATACTGTATATGTGTGTGTATACTGTATGTGTGTGTATACTGTATGTGTGTGTGTATATACTGTATATGTGTGTGTGTACACTGTATGTGTGTATACTGTATGTGTGTGTATACTGTATATGTGTGTGTGTGTATACTGTATATATGTGTGTATACTGTATATATGTGTATACTGTATATGTGTGTGTATACTGTATGTGTGTGTATACTGTATGTGTGTGTGTATATACTGTATATGTGTGTGTGTACTGTATATATGTATACTGTATATGTGTCTGTGTATACTGTATGTGTGTGTGTGTATACTGTATATGTGTGTGTAAACTGTATGTGTGTGTATACTGTATATGTGTGTGTGTATACGTGTGTGTGTGTATACTGTATGTGTGTGTGTACTGTATGTGTGTGTATATACTGTATGTGTGTGTATATACTGTATATGTGTGTGTATATACTGTATATGTGTGTGTATACTGTATATGTGTGTATACACTGTATGTGTGTGTGTATACTGTATATGTGTGTGTATACTGTATATGTGTGTGTATACTGTATATGTGTGTGTCTGTATACTGTATATACAGTTAGGGCCAGAAATATTTGGACAGTGACACAAGTTTTGTTATTTTAGCTGTTTACAAAAACATGTTCAGAAATACAATTATATATATAATATGGGCTGAAAGTGCACACTCCCAGCTGCAATATGAGAGTTTCCACATCCAAATCAGAGAAAGGGTTTAGGAATTATAGCTCTGTAATGCATAGACTCCTCTTTTTCAAGGGACCAAAAGTAATTGGACAATGGACTCTAAGGGCTGCAATTAACTCTGAAGGCGTCTCCCTCGTTAACCTGTAATCAATGAAGTAGTTAAAAGGTCAGGGGTGGATTCCAGGTGTGTGGTTTTGCATTTGGAAGCTGTTGCTGTGACCAGACAACATGCGGTCAAAGGAACTCTCAATTGAGGTGAAGCAGAACATCCTGAGGCTGAAAAAAAAGAAAAAATCCATCAGAGAGATAGCAGACATGCTTGGAGTAGCAAAATCAACAGTTGGGTACATTCTGAGAAAAAAGGAATTGACTGGTGAGCTTGGGAACTCTAAAAAGGCCTGGGCGTCCACGGATGACAACAGTGGTGGATGATCGCCGCATACTTTATTTGGTGAAGAAGAACCCGTTCACAACATCAACTGAAGTCCAAAACACTCTCAGTGAAGTAGGTGTATCTGTCTCTAAGTCAACAGTAAAGAGAAGACTCCATGACAGTAAATACAAAGGGTTCACATCTAGATGCAAACCATTCATCAATTCCAAAAATAGACAGGCCAGAGTTAAATTGGCTGAAAAACACCTCAAGAAGCCAGCTCAGTTCTGGAAAAGTATTCTATGGACAGATGAGACAAAGATCAACCTGTACCAGAATGATGGGAAGAAAAAAACTTTGGAGAAGAAAGGGAACGGCACATTATCCAAGGCACACCACATCCTCTGTAAAACATGGTGCAGGCAACGTGATGGCATGGGCATGCATGGCTTTCAATGGCACTGGGTCACTTGTGTTTATTGATGACATAACAGCAGACAAGAGTAGCCGGATGAATTCTGAAGTGTACCGGGATATACTTTCAGCCCAGATTCAGCCAAATGCTGCAAAGCTGATTGGACGGTGCTTCATAGTACAGATGGACAATGACCCCAAGCATACAGCCAAAGCTACCCAGGAGTTCATGAGTGCAAAAAAGTGGAACATTCTGCAATGGCCAAGTCAATCACCAGATCTTAACCCAATTGAGCATGCATTTCACTTGCTGAAATCCAGACTTAAGACGGAAAGACCCACAAACAAGCAAGACCTGAAGGCTGCGGCTGTAAAGGCCTGGCAAAGCATTAAGAAGGAGGAAACCCAGCGTTTGGTGATGTCCATGGGTTCCAGACTTAAGGCAGTGATTGCCTCCAAAGGATTCGCAACAAAATATTGAAAATAAAAATATTTTGTTTGGGTTATGTTTATTTGTCCAATTACTTTTGACCTCCTAAAATTTGGAGTGTTTGTAAAGAAATGTGTACAATTCCTACATTTTCTATCAGATATTTTTGTTCAACCCTGCAAATTAAACATTACAATCTGCACTTGAATTCTGTTGTAGAGGTTTCATTTCAAATCCAATGTGGTGGCATGCAGAGCCCAACTCGCGAAAATTGTGTCACTGTCCAAATATTTCTGGCCCTAACTGTATGTGTATACTGTATGTGTGTGTATACTGTGTGTGTATACTGTATATGTGTGTGTATACTGTATGTCTGTGTGTATACTGTATGTGTGTGTATACTGTGTTTCTGTATACTGTATACGTGTGTGTATACTGTATATATGTGTATACTCTATGTGTGTGTGTATACTGTGTGTGTATACTGTCTGTGTGTGTATACTGTCTGTGTGTATACTAAATATATGTGTCTACTGAATATGTGTGTGTATACTCTATGTGTGTGTATACTGTATGCGTCCGTGTATACTGTATGTGTCTGTGTATACTGTATGTGTCTGTGTATACTGTATGTGTGTGTGTATACTGTGTGTGTGTATACTGTGTGTGTGTATACTGTATATGTGTGTATATACTATATGTGTGTATTCTGTATGTGTGTGTATACTGTGTATGTGTGTTTGTACTGTATATGTGTGTGTATACTGTATGTGTGTGTATACTGTATATATGTGTGTGTGTGTGTATACTGTATGTGTGTGTGTATAATGTGTGTGTGTATACTGTATATGTGTGTCTGTATACTGTATGTGTGTCTGTATACTGTATATGTCTCTACTCTATACTGTATGTTTGTGTTTACTCTATATGTGTGTGTATACTGTATATATGTGTGTGTGTGTCTGTATACTGTGTGTGTGTATACTGTATATTTGTGTGTGTGTATACTGTATGTGTGTGTATACTGTACGTGTGTGTATACTGGATATGTGTGTGTCTACTGGATATGTATGTGTATATTGTATGTGTGTGTGTATACTCTATATGTGTGTATTCTGTATGTGTGTGTATACTGTATGTGTGTGTGAGTATACTGTATATGTGTGTATACTGTATGTGTGTGTGATGAAATAAAGAGGGTTTCCGGCATCACAATGTATTTTCATTAAAACAAGCCTTTATTCAAAAATTCTTTAAAATCAATCTCCATTGGATATAAAAGCATGTCAGCCTGACTTGCTTTTATATCCAATGGAGATTGATTTTAAAGAATTTTTGAATAAAGGCTCGTTTTAATGAAAATACATCGTGATGCCGGAAACCCTCTTTATTTCATGATACACCTCTCCAGGATGGGGAGTTTTTGAAATCCGAGCACCGATCTCTAAGGAAGGTGGACGGGGCTGACTGGTACAGGTGAGCTGGAAATTTTCCTTTTTTGTGTATGTGTGTGTGAGTATACTGTATATGTGTGTATACTGTATATATGTGTGTGAGTATACTGTATGTGTGTGTATACTGTATGTGTGTGTATACTGTATGTGTGTGTATACTGTATATGTGTGTGTATACTGTATGTGTATACTGTGTATGTGTCTGTATACTGAATATGTGTGTGTATACTGTGTGTGTGTTATACTGTGTGTGTGTGTATACTGTGAGTGTGTGTGTGTATACTGTATATGTCTGTATATACTAGATATGTGTGTATTCTGTATGTGTGTATACTGTATGTGTGTGTGAGTATACTGTATATGTGTGTATACTGTATGTGTGTGTATACTGTTTGTACTGTATATGTGTGTGTGTATACTGTGTGTGTGTGTGTGTGTCTGTATACTGTATATGTGTGTGTGTATACTGTGTGTGTATACTGTATGTGTGTGTGTGTATCTAATATATAAAAGCCGAAGGCCACTTCCAGAAAACCCGAAGGTTACTTCCGTGATGGCCTCCGGACCATGGTGGTGACGTCACCGCTGCTGGCTAGCCGGGCGACGCCCGGCTACAGGAAACGGCGGAAGAACGTTCCACTCTCGGAAGTTTCGCCCGCTCCTGCGGCCCCCCGCGCGCTACTCCTGCCCCCCCACGGCTCCTGCGGGCCCCCTGCCGCTGTTTCTGCCTCCCCGCGGCTCCTGCGGCACCCCCCCGCGGCTGCTCCTGCCCCCCCGCGCCCCTTCGCGGGTCGTCCTTCCTTCCCCCCCTCGCGGGTCATCCTGCCCCCCCGTGGGTCCTGCGGCCCCCCCCCCTGCTTGCTTCTAATAAAAAAAAAAAAAAACTCATAGGGGATACTCACCCGTCCGCCGACGCCCTCCATCTACCTCCTCTAGCTCCATGCCTTGAGCACGTGTGGTTGCCTGGGATCACCTGATTGGTTTCCCAGGCACCAACAGGTCTTGCAAGCCGGCACACGCCTGTCTATCCTCTCATCCATTCTGCCCCTCCCCCTGCCACCACTATCCTGCCCCTACCCCCCACTGGCTCCAACCTGCCCCCCCTCTCCCCTTCATAGCCCTCCCCCCACTTCATCCTGCCCCCCCAGCTCCATCCTGCCCCCCCACCGGCTCCATCCTGCACCCCCCGCCCGCACCATCCTACCCCCCCACCGCCTCCATCCTGACCCCCCCACACCAGCTCCATCCTGGCCCCCCCACACCTGCTCCATCCTGCCCCCCTGCCGGCTCCATCTTACCCCTGCCGCCTCCATCCTGCCCCCCCCACACCAGCTCCATCCTGCCCACCCACCGGCTCCATCCTGTCCCACCCACGCCACCTCCATCCTGCCCCCCCTCCATCCTACCCCCCGCCCGGTCCATCCTGCTCCCCCACACACACCAGCGCCATCCTGCCCTCCCGCCGCCTCCATCCTGCCCCCCCAGCACCATCCTGCCCCCCCGCTTCCATCCTGCCCCCCCCCCCGCCGCCTCCATCCTGCCCCACCCCCCCCCCCTCGGCTGCATCCTGCCCCCCCAGCTGCATCCTGCCCCCCCCCACACCAGCTCCATCCTGCCCCCCCACCACACCAGCCTCCATCCTGCCCCCCCCACCGCCTCCATCCTGCCCCCCCCCGCTCGCCTCCATCCTGCCCCCCTCGCTGGCTCCATCCTGCCCCCCCACACACACCAGCTCCATCCTGCCCTCCCCACCGCCTCCATCCTGCCCTCCTGCCAGCACCATCCTGCCCCCCCCCGCCGCTCCATCCTGACCCCCCCGCCGGCTCCATCCTGCCCCCCCCCGCTGCCTCCATCCTGCCCCCCCCCACACCAGCTCCATCCTGCCCCCCCCCACCCACTCCATCCTGCCCCCCCCCCACACCAGCTCCATCCTGCCCCCACGCCGCCTCCATCCTGCCCCCCCGCCGCCTCCATCCTGCCCCCCCCCTCGGCTGCATCCTGCCCCCCCCCACCGGCTCCATCCTAACCCCCCCCGCCGCCTCCATCCTCCCCCCCCCACACCAGCTCCATCCTGCCCCACCCACATTGCCTTCATCCTGCCCCCCTCGGCTCCCCCCCGCCGCTTCCGTCCTGCCCCCCCGCCGCCTCCATCCTGCCCCCCCGTCGGCTGCATCCTGCCCCCCCGCCGCCTCCATCCTGCCCCGCTCAGCTCCATCCTGCCCCCTGCCACCATCCTGTCCTGCTCCCTCCATCCTGCCCTGCTCGCTTCATCCTGTCCTCCTGCCACCATCCTGCCCCGCCAGCCCCATCCTGCCCCCCCCCGCCGGCTCCATCCTGCCCCCCCGCTACCATCCTGCCCCGCCGCCTCCATCCTGCCCCGCTCGCTCCATCCAGCCACCACTCCACCCCCCGTCACCATCCTGCCCCCTAATCCATCCTGCCCCCCTGCCAGTTAGCGGTCATGTGACCAATCAGCTAAACGGTTTCCCAGGCAACGACGGGTCCTAAACCCCTGTAGGACCTAGAAGACGAAGGTGGAGCGAGCCGGCGGACAAGTGAGTATCCTCACTGGGGATTTTTTCATTTTTTGAAGGGAGGAGCGGGGGGGGGGAGCAGAGTATGGCCATATACTATAGTGCTGCTATACATGTGCTATAAAATTCCACCATATACTATAGTAAAACTCTACATATACTCAAATATACTGTCATATACTATAGTGCTGCTATACATGTACTGTAATGTATCGCCATATACTATAACGCTGCTATACATGTAATGTAATGTACCACCATATACCATAGCGCTGCTATACATGTGCTATAAAATACCCCCATATACTATAGTCCACCTGTACATATACTGTAATATATTGCCATATACTATAGTGCTGCTATACATCTGCTATACTGTACCGCCATATACCATAGTACTGCTATATCTAATATATAAAACCCGAAGGCTCACTTCTGTCATTTTAGCCAGCACTTCCATCACTTTGTCATCGCCAAAGTGACGTCACCACAGCGCTACACCTGTCCACAGTGGACCAACATGCCGGCCCTAAGCGTAGTGGGACTCAGGCAGCCCCGCCACGCTTACGGCCGCCTATACACTGCCTAAAACACACATCACGGGCGGGAGACGACCGCCGTGATGTGTGCAGCCTAGAGGAGCAGAGGTGTGCCGAACACTCATGTCGCCGCTCCAGCCTCCTCTCCTCACCCTCCAGCCGCATCTCTCCTCACCCCTCCTTCCTCACCTCCCCTCACCCTCCAGCCTCCCGCGACATTATAATCTGCTATCTACAGAGCCGCCTGTATACTCTGCTACCCACAGAGCTGCCTGTATAATCTGCTACCCTCAGAGCCCCCTGTATACTCTGCTACCCACTGACCCGCCTCTATACACACAATTCATTTCACCGCGCTCCCGATGTAATTGCATCAGGCCCCTGACCAATGCACTCTGCCCCTGACCACTGCACTCTGCCCTAAAGCAGACTATTAGCCACTGAGCCTCTGTATACTCTGCTAACCACTCAGCCGCTGTATACCCTAATAACCATAGGCTAGAATACCCGATTCTATAGAATCGGGCCGCCATCTAGTATATTATAAAGTGCATTTGGTGACTACTAAAACATTTTATCGTCATGATTTACAGTTCTTTAGTGCCCATATACATTAATTAGTGCATTTGATCATTAAAATCAGGTGTCCGCTATTAGGAATTTGACAATCACTCACATGTAAACGTGCATAATTCTATTAGCAGCATTCTCTATATCCCACTAAGCATGTCAGGAAACAGGGAATTACACAATACCCATAGTGCATTGCCCAGCCTCAGTATGTTGTTATGAAGTCAGTGACTCCATTCCATTATGGGTCACTGCACTTCCCTATCTCCAGGCAGGATATGAGATCATTCCCACAATGCACTGCAGCTATGTCTATATTAAAAAGTGCACTGAGGCTGGTTCCGCCATCTTGAATGTGGTCACTGCTATTAATTACCATTATAAAGTGTGGGCAAGCTACTAATACTAATCCAAAAGTTACCTTGCCTCAGAATTACAATAAAACTGCACAATGGCCCATTATTTTAACAAAAGGGACTCTATATCAGAAATATTTGTTTTTTACTTATTAATTGTGAGTACTCTCGCTGCATGTAGCAAGTAACATAGACCTTATATGTATACTACGGGTCTGGCTTCCAAGCCAAAGCGGTGACACTCGGATTGGGCTCAACAACTTCTGCAAATAAACCCCACACCTCTGTGCACAAGAGGGCTACATGGGTATATATATATATATATATATATATATATATAATGTTGTTCCCAAAGTTTATTTATGAATTAAAGGGAACCTGTCAGGTGGTTTATGGTCCCCCCAGCTATCACTGTCTGTAGCTGCAGCTTAATAATACTATTCTAATCATCCCTGTCTGAGCTCATGGTGTAATTTGAAAGGTGAAAGAAAAGCATTTATACACTTACATTTCAGCCTACACCTTGGAGGAGGGGGACTGTCTGGCAGGATAATAGTTAACTCACTTTTAACTTGGATAGCTAAAGGACCTGTGTGATGTAATGATCATGTGACCATAGTGGGCCGAGCTAAGCCAGCAAATGTATTATGTTCTATGAGAACTTAGCTCCGCTTATTGTATGACATCACATCAGGTCTCCCAACATGTTCTAGCACAAGGCTGAAATGTTAACTATTAACCTGCCAAACAGTCCCCGTCCTCCAAGCTGGGGACTGACTGCCTCATTACATAAGGAAATGTAAGTGTATAAATGTTTTTCTTTCACCTTTCACATTACACTATGAGCTCAGACATGGATGATTAGACTAGGGATATGAAACAGACTATGATAGCTGGGGAGGTATAAACTAGCTGACAGGTTCCCTTTAAGCCAAGACTTTCTCATATATATTTATATGTGGAACTATACTGGAGTATACGAGAGTGTAAGGAGGTTACCAATATCTATGATATGACTGGGTATTTTTATATCCAGCTCTTGAAATGTTTTTTATATATATATTTTTTAATATTTTTTATTAAAAATCATCCTCACTGGTTATCATGCAAGAACAGATAGTATACCACTATATATGTGGCGCCCCTGCGTACAGGTGGCCACAAAGGGTACTGCAGCCAGGCAGTTAAGACATAGTAACATACACCCTCACAGCCCACATCCCCACGCATAGAGAGGGTTCACATCCAGCTCTGAGGTCGGAGACTATATAGACCAGAAGGAGTGGTGGATGATGAGTGGTTGGGCACACCAGAAGTCAGGTGACTGACCAGTATATAGAGAGGGGGAGGAGTGAAGGAAGTTAGTAGGCCACAGTAGGCTGAGATGCAAGACCAAGAGCAGCAGAGTGAGCTGAGATAGAAAGGCTACAGAACAGCAGGAGGTTGAGCTGAAGCTGAGCAGGAGAAGCCATACGTCTTGGAAGTGCCAAGCTGAGGAGCGCTGACCCGTACTGAGCCAATGCGAGCCAGATGGGGGGGAAAAGCCCATCCAAGATGCTGAAACCACCAGGTGTGAGAGAGCCGAGAGGGACGGTGTAACCCGGGGCCCTAGTATTACAGCTCAAGCAACCAACTGCAGGCGAGTAGCCCTCATATATACTGGAAGGAACGCAGAGGAGGAGCCTGGTAGTTTAATGCTGTAGACTACTGCAGGCTGGGCAAAGGCAGAGTGTCAGCTCTGAAGGGGACCGACGATCCACCCGGTATCCCCAGATTCACTGACGGGGAGCTTCAGTTTCAAGCTGGAGTTCCTAACCCAAAGAACAGCAGCACAGTGACACACTAGGACTCACAGAAGCCGAGTCACCGCTATACTGGTTCAGCGTCCGCACACACCGTAGAAGACGGAGAGAGAGAGGTAAAAGCCGCAAAGGTACACTAAGAGACTGTGTGAGGGGTCACAAGGAGGAGAGAGCCTGGCTGCAGAGGAAAGGGAACCCGAAAGGGAGAATGCAACTGAATGTTAAGAACTGTGTAACAACTAACTTGTAAGCTGACTGAAGGAACTAAGTAAAGCTTTGGAAACCCTGCATTGTCTCCTGCCTGCTTCCATCTGCAGACCCTTCCTCCCCTACAGGCTTAGCATCAGCACGATCTCAACCTGCAGAGCCACAGCCTTCAGCACCAGCACAGAGGAGAGATCCTGCAGCTGCAAAGTAAGTGTGCTCCAACAGCCTCACACACAACAGACTTTAACTCTTACTGCCCCGGGGGACATATGTTCTCCCACTGGAACTGTACCATCTCCGCTGCCATTCCATCACCCCCGGAGGTTCTGCAGCAGCGGCGGCCCCCATTACTGGCCGCACCAAGTGGGTGCGTCACCTGACATATCCCTTGTAAATATTCCCCTTTTATTGTGCCGAGCCTGGGACACGGTCCGGACCAGCCACCAGTGACATCCCCAGCAGCAGATCGTCCGGCACCGAGTACCCCACGTCCCTTGGGCTCCACAACCTGGCGTCACGAACAGGATCTACCCGGTCCAAAAGAATTGGACCTTGTGCGCCAAAAGGACTGTTACTAGACTTTTCCCGCCAAAATCTGACCTTAATGGCGGCCATCAGGGACTAGCGCCATGTGCAGGGGAGGCGTTCCCAAGACTCCCATCGTGGGCCCGGTCCGGTCCAAGGCGCGAAAAGAGGGTCCCGCCCTGGCTCTCCTTAACTCCGGGAGAGCCAGCTGTCACTCTCAAGGAAGAGCCGCCGCCCCTAGACCCTACCTACCGAGAAGCTGGTGCGAACTGAGCCGGAAATCGTCATCAGGAGGGCGGAGCAGGCAACCGGAAGAGAACGCGGTCGCCATTCAGAGACACGAGACGGAAGCGGAGGACGCAGCAACCAGCGCTCTGGTCGAGAGACCACGAGTGATCCCGGAGGGCCACAGATTGAACCATGGAGGAACCCGGCCAGGGAAGCACCCCGCTGATCGCGTAGAGATGGCGGAAGGTGGAGAAGAGCGTCCCCGCATCCCAGACACCCGGAGGGGTGTATTGCGGCTGCTGCCCCGAGGATGCACAGGGTTCAGAAGCTAATAGAACCCGGATCCAGATAGACATCGACCAAAGTCCGAACTATGAAGTCCAGTTGCAGCGCACCGGCCGGGTCGAGGATGCAAGGACGTGCCGCAAGCGACGCCGAAGGCCGTACAGCGATACTCGTCGATGTGAGCACCCGCAGCTATCGTGAACCAGGCATGGAGAGATGTAGACCCGCTCGGAAGCCCTGCCGGAAGGCTTCCTGAAGCTGCCGGAGCCCCTGAATCCCTGCACAAAGACACTCGAGGTGAGAGGGGAGCAGCTGCGTTGCTGGTGGGAGCGGAGCAAAGACTGTCAAGATCTGATGGGCTTTGTAGGAGACCCTGGAGGCGAAGTAGGCCCCCGTAGAGTAGTCACCAGGAAGAAAGGACCAACAACTTCCGTGGAAGGTCAAGCAGGAAGACAAGAAAGAATGAAACCCGTATCCTGCAGAAGATGAAGAAAGAAGACTCTGTAAGTGTGAATGTACATTGTTCTTATTGACCCCCAACCTTACACTGAGTGAATGTTAGCATTCCCATGTCTGTCCTTATGTGTTTTACCAGAACATTTGCTATCATGAACAATGACTTGATGCGAACTTTTCTCTTGTAAATAGTTGAGCACATTGTGTGCTCCCTTTGGTTTTAAGACCAGATGCAAATGCGAAGTAATGCACGAACTCTGCATTTTGAACTTGAAGCTGCTTTTGAGAATTTTTGAAAGTTTTAGCACTTTTTGAAAAGAAGAGATTTTATACTTTTATACGAAGTAATGTCTATAATGTGTATTTTACAAGAAAGAGGGTAATGATGAGGTATATACCCATGCACTTATGTTATATTAATGCAACGTTCAAGAATCGTGCCTCCCGGAAGGGAAGAAACCAAGAATTCATAATGTTTATTGTTATATAATATTAAAAATGTTTTCAGGGTAACCAATGTCTAGTCGCGCGCGGACGCGCTGTTTAACTCCGGAGAATGTGGCGCCCCTGCGTACAGGTGGCCACAGAAGGGTACTGCAGCCAGGCAGTTAAGACATAGTAAACACTACACCCTCACAGCCCACATCCCCACGCATAGAGAGGGTTCACATCCAGCTCTGAGGTCGGAGACTATATGAGACCAGAAGGAGTGGTGGATGATGAGTGGGTTGGGCACACCAGAAGGTCAGGTGACTGACAGTATATAGAGAGGGGGAGGAGTGAAGGAAGTTAGTAGGCCACAGTAGGCTGAGATGCAAAGACCAAGAGCAGCAGAGTGAGCTGAGATAGAAAGGCTACAGAACAGCAGGAGGTTGAGCTGAAGCTGAGCAGGAGAGAGCCATACGTCTTGGAAGTGCCTAAGCTGAGGAGCGCTGACCCGTACTGAGCCAATGCGAGCCAGATGGGGGGGAAAAGCCCATCCAAGATGCTGAAACCACCAGGAGTGTGAGAGAGCCGAGAGGGACGGTGTAACCCGGGGCCCTAGTATTACAGCTCAAGCAACCAACTGCAGGCGGAGTAGCCCTCATATATACTGGAAGGAACGCAGAGGAAGGAGCCTGGTAGTTTAATGCTGTAGACTACTGCAGGCTGGGCAAAGGCAGAGTGTCAGCTCTGAAGGGGACCGACGATCCACCCGGTATCCCCAGATTCACTGACGGGGAGCTTCAGTTTCAAGCTGGAGTTCCTAACCCAAAGAACAGGCAGCACAGTGACACACTAGGACTCACAGAAGCCCGAGTCACCGCTATACTGTTCAGCGTCCGCACACACCCGTGTAAGACGGAGAGAGAGAGTAAAAGCCCGGAAAGGTACACTAAGAGACTGTGTGAGGGGTCACAAGGAGAGAGGAGCCTGGCTGCAGGAGGAAAGGGAACCCGGAAAGGGAGAATGCAACTGAATGTTAAGAACTGTGTAACAACTAACTTGTAAGCTGACTGAAGGAACTAAGTAAAGCTTTGGAAACCCTGCATTGTCTCCTGCCTGCTTCCATCTGCAGACCCTTCCTCCCCTACAGGCTTGCATCAGCACGATCTCAACCTGCAGAGCCACAGCCTGTCAGCACCAGCACAGGAGGAGAGATCCCTGCAGCTGCAAAGTAAGTGTGCTCCAACAGCCTCACACACAACAGACTTTAACTCTTACTGCCCCGGGGGACATAGTTCTCCCCACTGGAACTGTACCATCTCCGCTGCCATTCCATCACCCCCGGAGGTTCTGCAGCAGCGGCGGCCCCCATTACTGGCCGCACCAAGTGGGTGGCGTCACCCGTGACATATCCCTTGTAAATATTCCCCTTTTATTGTGCCGAGCCTAGGGACACGGTCCGGACCAGGCCACCAGTGACATCCCCAGCAGCAGATCGGTCCGGCACCGAGTACCCCACGTCCCTTGGGGCTCCACAACCATACATATAATGTGCACACAAGATTTAATATACACAGTTATTAAAGTGTGCACAAATATATAAAGTGCTATTATGCATAAAAGATCCAGAGAGCTGAGGGTTAACTGGGTGTTAGCTGAGTGTTAAACCACAGCCAGATCTGTTCTATGTATTGCTATTTGGAAAAGACTTCTCTTCACTTCAGGTATAAGGCTGCCTTCACATCACAGCCGCATCAGGTTCGGGGCTGTCCGGGGTGAACCTGACAGCCCTAGACCCGATTTACAAACAGAACTTCAGCAGCCGGCATCCGGTTCCTGGATCCTCCCAGATAGGGGCAATTCGGCGCCATAGACTCCCATGTTAGGGAGCACCGGATTGCATCGGATCTGGGGCGATCCGGGGGAATCCGGGAGAATCCGGGATACGGCAATTTGGGGAGATTTTTCTCCTCGGACACAAAAATGTTGCAAGCAATGTTTTTGTCTCCGGTGAGAAAAATCTAAATTCTCCCAGATTTTTCCGGAGATATGGAAACCGAATGGCAGAGAGCTGCCACTTGGCTCCATCCGGCCCCATAGGATACTATGGGGCCAAAATCCGGTACGGGGCTGTCTGGTTTACACCGGACAGCCCCGGACCGGACCTTACCGTGTTGTGAAGCCGCCTTTAGCTGAGTGTTAAACCACAGCCAGATCTGTTGTATGTATTGTTATTTTGAAAAGACCTCTCTTCACTTCAGGTATAAGCCTGAATATCACTAATCAGGGCCTCTACTTTAATCAGAGCTCTACTAAGGAAATGCTGACTCAAACCATATGGTTACATCACAAGCATACTGCATTATTTGTTTAAATAAGCACCTGTATGTAGAGTCCTGTGTGCGTGTAAGCGTCTCTATGGAGATGGGTGAGGCGGGTCACATGACCTGCGGCACCTCCTTTCCATGACGCTGCCCACTGACGTCGATCTGGTGGTCTGGGGAAGCGCATGTCACTAAGCAACAGCAGAAAGATACGATTGACTTTCTAAGCCTTTTAATACCACTTCTTCTCCTACATATCACGCCCCCTGATGAAGACATAAGTCGAAATGCGCATTGGCGCACAGGACTCTACATGCAGGTACTTATTTAAACAAATAATACAGTATGTTTGTGATGTAACCATATGGTTTCAGTCAGTGTTTCCTTAGTGGAGCTCTGACTAAGGTAGAGGCCCTGATTAGTGACATTTCTGGCTTAGGCTGGCTTCACACCACAGTATAATCAGGTCCGGGGCTGTCCGGGGTGAACCTGACAGCCCCAGACCTGATTTTGCCATAATGCAGCCCTATGGGGCTGGATGGAGCAGGATGGCAGCTGTCTGCCATCTGGTTTCCATCTGCCTGGGAGGATCTGGGTGTATTCGGATTCTTCTCCCAGGCACAAACACGGGGCGAAAAATTAGCCCAAATTGGATCCTCCCGAATTCAAAGTTCGAATTTCGCGCCTATTTGCAGCCCGGCTCGCCGGGATACACGGTGGCCGCAGCGGCAGCTCTTCTCACAGCCCTCCCCCCCCTGCGGCAGCCCCGCTCTTCCTGTTCCCGCTCCCGCTCCCCGTGGCACACCCGCTCTTCCTGCCCCCGCTCCCCTCACAGATATCCCGCTGGAGCGGGTGCGCCCACCTCCGGCCCCCTCTTGCCCGCCGCTGCTCTATCCCCTCCCCGCTCCATCACCCTCTCCCCGCTCCATTGCCCTCCCCCCGCTCCATTATGCCCCCTCCCACCGCTCCATTACGCCCCCTCCCCACCGCTCCATTACGCCCCCTCCCCACTGCTTCATTACCCCCCCACCGCTCCATTAGCTCTCCCCGACCCTGTCTCACCCGCCGCTCCGTCTCACCCGCACCCGGTAATGAGCGGTTATGTGACAGGCTCTTCAGCCCGCCTATCACATGACCGCTCATTACTTGCTGCGGTTTAATCACTGGGTGCTGGTGAGACCGGATGGGAGGGGGGATCCATCCTGCCCTGACCACCCACTGGCCCTCCATCCTGCGCTGACCACCCAATGGCTCTCCATCCTGCGCTGACCACTGAGCCTCCATCCTGCGCTGACCACTGAGCCTCCAAACTGTGCTGACCACTCTGCCTCCATCCTGCTCTGACCACTCTGCCTCCATCCTGCGCTGACCACTCTGCCTCCATCCTGCGCTGACCACTCTGCCTCTATCCTGCGCTGACCACTCTGCCTCCATCCTGTGCTGACCACTATGCCTCCATCCTGTGCTGACCACTCTGCCTCCATCCTGTGCTGACCACTCTTCCTCCATCCTGCGCTGACAACTCTGCCCCCATCCTGCGCTGACAACTCTACCTCCATCCTGTCTGACCACTTTGTCTCCATCCTGCGCTGACCACTCCATCCTGCGCTGACCACTCAGCCTCCATCCTGCGCCGACCACTCAGCCTCCATCCTTCGCTGACCACTCAGCCTCCATCCTGCGCTGACCACTCAGCCTCCATCCTGCGCTGACCACTCTGCCCCCACCCTGCGCTGACCACTCTGCCCCCATCCTGCGCTGACCACTCTGCCCTCATCCTGCGCTGACCACTCTGCCCCCATCCTGTGCTGACCACTCTGCCCCCATCTGGCGCTGACCACTCTGCCCCCATCCGGTGCTGACCACTGAGCCTCCATCCTGCACTGACCACTCTGCCTCCATGCTGCGCTGACCACTTAGCCACCGTGCAGTGCTATCCACTGAGCCACCTCACTGTGCAAACGACTGAGCCATCACACTGTGCAAACCACTGAGCCACCAAATACACTGCTAACCACTGAGCCACCATAAACACTGAAACCACTGAGCCATCATACTGTGCTAACCTCTGAGCCAGCGTATACTGTACTAACCACTGAGCCACCGTATACAGTGCTAACCACTGAGCCAGCGTATACATTGCCAACCACTGAGCCCTTATACTGTGCTACGCACTGAGCCACCATATACAGTGCTAACCACTGAGCCACCATACTGTGCTAACCACTGAGCCACCATATACATTGCCAACCACTGAGCCACCATAAAGTGCTAACCACTGAGTCACCGTATACAGTGCTAACCACTGAGCCAGCGTATACTGTGCTAATCACTGAGCCACCGTATACAGTGCTAACCACTCATCCACCATAAACAGTGCTAACCACTCAGCCACCATAGTGTGCTAATCACTGAGTCACCGTGTACAGTGCTAACCACTGAGTCACCTTATACAGTGCAAACCACGGAGCCTCCATACAGAGTTAACCACTCTGCCTCCATACAGTGCTAACCACTGAGCCACCATACAGAGTTAACCACTCTGCCTCCATATACAGTGCTAATCACTGAGCCACCATACTGTGCTAAACACTGACCACCGTACAGTGCTAACCACTGAGCGACCATATGCTGTGCTAACCACTGAGCCACCATATTTTGCTAAACACTGAGCCACCGTGCAGTGCTAACCACTGAGCCACCATACAGTGCTAACCACTGAGCCACCGTGCAGTGCTAACCACTGAGCCACCATACAGTGCTAACCACTGAGCCACCATACAGTGCTAACCACTGAGCCACCATACAGTGCTAACCACTGAGCCACCACACAGTTCTACCCACTGAGCCAACATACAGTGCTAACCACTGAGCCACCGTACTGTGCTAACCACTGAGCCACCATATACAATGCTAACCACTGAGCCACCATATACAGTGCTAACCACTGAGCCACCATATACAGTGCTAACCACTGAGCCACCATATACAGTGCTAACCACTGAGCCACCATATACAGTGCTAACCACTGAGCCACCATACAGTGCTAACCACTGAGCCACCATATACAGTGCTAACCACTGAGCCATCATATACAATGCTAACCATTGAGCCACCATACAGTGCTATCCACTGAGCCACCATATACAATACTAACCACTGAGTTACCATATACAGTGCTAACCATTGAGCCACATTGCTGTTGTAATTATTGAGCCACAATATACAGTGCCAACCACTGAGCCACTATAGAGTGCTAACCACTGAGGCTCCGTATACAGTGCTAACTACTGAGCCCCCGTATACTGTGCTAACCACTGAGTCCCCGTATACTGTGCTAACCGCTGAGCCCCTGTATACTGTGCTAACCACTGAGCCGCCGTATACTCTGCTAACCAATGAGCCGCCATAAAGTCTGCCAAGCACTGAGCCCACATATACTCTGCTAACCAATGAGCCTCGTATACTCTGCTAAGCACTCTGCTGCAGGCAGGAGGGGGCCGGGGAACAGCAGTTGGGTGCGGGCAGGAGGGTTCCCCCTCCTGCCCGCACCTGGCCGCTCTTCCCCGGCCCCCTCCTGCCCGCTGTTCCCCGGACCCCTTCTGCCCGCACCTGGCCGCTGTCCCCCGGCCCCTTCCTGGATTTCGGCACCGCTGCACACCGGTACTGCTGTAGGTATCTACTATATAATTGTCTTCTTCTGCCTGTTTATCTGTAACGCAAATCCTGCATTGGTGATTGGTCAGGCCAGCCGCCCATGACCAATCAGCAACAGGGACCGTTCACCCGCAAATTGGCGCAAGAGTTCAACCACGCTTCGCTGATTGGCTGCCAGCAATCAGCGATATTTGTGCAGGATTTAAACCCAGCTTCGCTTTGCATTATTCTTAAATCTTCATAAATAAACTACATATGTATTCTAGAATACCCGATGCGTTAGAATCGGGCCAACATCTAGTATATATATATATATATATATATATATATATATATACATATATATATTTACATATATATATATATATATATATATATATGTATATTGAAGTATTGGTTATATATTGAGATATTATTGTATCATTATTGATTGTACATTTGATACTTTATTATGCCTGTATGTACTGTGAGGCTATAGTGAAACAAGAGACTTAAAACTGTTCCACCTTTATACCCTTTTATGACATTCTTAACAGATAGTGGCTAAATTTTAGATATAAATTGTGTCTGCACATCAGTAATGTAAGTACCATAGTGACGTTATGTACTTCCTTATGTACACTACACATTAAGCCATCATCTACCAGCCACTGTCAAAAATATGTTTACTTCATTGCCTGCAACATGTCCACCTTAGCTGGATTGATGTATGTTGTGAAAATATCTTCTTGTACTTCATTATGAAAACACACAGACACTTTACAATTAGTAACCACAATATTTTAATACAAAGAAAACGGAAAACACAGAATGACCATCTACTTTCCAAATGAGAGGGGATGAGTGCTTGTAAACAAGAAATGAAGAAATAAACACCATGTCCAATATTTTTGGACACATCAAACAAAATGTCCGGCCAAATGGCCAATAAGGAAAACATTGCCACAGGCAACAAAATAAAATTTCACTGGTGTACCACACACCACAATATCCTGAGGCCTATTAGGGATGACACACATTGTCTATGTCACATCTTGTGATGTTTTGAATGACACAAATGGAGTGTGTCCGGTTGTTTTTTGTGGTGTATTCACCAATTAGGGTGTTGAGCTTCTGGAATTCAATTCTCCTGTCAGGATCAATGGTAATAAGGAGTGGCACATAAGATGCCATGAGCAGTTGCCACTCATTACTACCAGGAATTGAATCTTTGTTTTTTAACTTGTCAAACTGACGTTGCATCTCTCTTTTCTCATGTTTCTAATTCGCCTCAAGGCGGTGTAGGCCACCATCCTTCCCTATGTCACACCTTCTTGGACGGGGTTGAGATGCCACAGGGACACTGATGCTTGAGACTCACCCTGGGTATCATCTGACTGGGTCATTTGAAATGGTGTTGGTATGTCGCTTAGTTCTTCCCCAACACTACCAAAGTGATCATGAGGTGGGGCTGGTGTTGTGGCGCCCCACAGCGTAGGCCACCACCAGAGATACTGCACTCCTCCATTAACCCCTTCATGACCTGGGAATTTTTCATTTTTCATTTTCGTTTTTTGCTCCCCTGCTTCCAAGAGCCATAACTTTTTTATTTTTCTGTCAATATAGATATATGACAGCTTGTTTTTTGCGGGATGAGTTGTACTTTCAGATGCAATACATTATTTTACCATACAATGTACAAGGAAGTTGCGAAAAAAATTTAAGTGCGGTGAAATTGCAAAAAAAGTCCAATTACACGTTTGTTTTTTGCGTTTTTTGTCGCCATGTTCACTATATGGTAAAACTGACTTGACAGTGTGATGCCTCAGGTTGGTACGAGTCCGTAGATGCCAAACATGTATACTTTTACTGGTATCTAATGTAAGTGGAGAAAAAAAATTCAGACGTTTTGAAAAAAAAACAAAATGCACTTTTTGCGCCGTATTTTGCAACCCGTAGCGTTCTCATTTTTCGGGATCTGGGGCCGTGTGATGGCTTATTTTTTGCGTCTTGAGCTGACCTTTCTAATGATACCATTTTTGGGTGGATATGCAACCACAACCCGGAAGTGCTTTCTGACAGCATCCGAGGTCTAGCTAAGACCCCGGGCTGTCATATGACCGCCGGAGAACCCGCGATATTATCGCGGGATCTCCGATGCAGGTGGGGAACTGAGCATTCCCCGCCGCGGTCGCCTTGGATCCCACTGTCAGTGATTGACAGGGGGGTCCAAGGGGTTAACAGCACCGATCGGATCCCGGATGAGATCAGCTGAGATGTCGGGGCTTTGATGTGAGCTCAGCGCCGGAGCTCACATCAAGCACCCCTTACCGGCCCATGACATCCTCCTAGGTGATAGGTCGTGAATGGGGTTAAAGGGAGGGTTGTGCCTCTGGTTTCCAGGTACTGGGATGGTGCAGTTGAGCTTAACTCACACACAACACTTTGGACCACGGGACGGTGGGTGGACCCAGAGGGAGGACCCAAGCGTAGCCAGGAGGGAAAGTGTAGGCTTGAATAGTTAGAGAAAGAGAGAAGACATCAGAGAGAAAGGAGTGGAGTGGAAGTCAGAAGTGTAGGGGCGGTGTGGTGCTGACTCCCGCAGGCTGGAGCACGACCACGCTCGCCCTGGGAGGGAAAAACCGACAGGTGTACAGGAGGAAAGGAACCCTTGGGGTACAGAATGAGATGTAGACCCCCGTATGCCACTATCTGGTGAGACAGAGTGTCTGGTGGACGACACAGAGACCCGGACCTGAACAAGGCGCGGATGCTTAATGCCGGAACCGTTGAACCAGAGGCCCCAAGTTCCTAATGGGAGCTATGGCCGAACAACCGACACAACTTGGAGAATGTGGCCGAACAAGGGAGCAGAGCCCAGAAGGGGTACAACAGAGCACTGGTGGCTGTCTGTACCGGAGCTCTGTGCTGCAGAGGCACTGACAGGAGTGACGAGACTATCTTATGGCGCTGAGGGTCCACCAGAGACAGAAACACCTAGTAAGAGAGGAAGGGACACCAACCGAAGCTCGACTGCTCTGACCCAGTTCTAGAGACAACGCTGAACAGGAGGTTGGTAAGGGGAAGTACCCAGCGGCCATGCTGAAACTACTGAGTAAAAGTAACAGAACTCCAGCTGTTGTGTGAGACTTTCTTTAGCAGTAACCACAGGCCGCAGAGGCCACATGAGACACCGGGGTGCTGATGACCTAATGAACATCTGGCAAGGTACGAACTGACTCTTCCATCCTGCTGCTTGGGTCTCAGCCCGTCTGTCACCGTGAAAAGAACCAAGAGTGAAGACCACACCTGCCCGGTTACCAAGTACCCCTGGTCCTTGAAAGGAGATGTCAACTTGGCGTCACAAACAGGATACGAGCGTCCCAGTAACACGGCTCTCGTGTGCCTTAAAGGACTGTTAAAACACTGTGTAAGAACTAGCTCACAAAAATGGCAGTGAGAAAAGAACAACCGCCACGTGTAGGTCTGGGGGCATGTCTAGGCCCTTGTCGTGGGAAGAAGCTTAGAAAAGGCATGAAAGAGCAGGCCCACCCTGAGTACTAAACAAAAGCCAAGGTGGCCTGCTATCGAGTGTTGCTGACCCCACCTAGAGGAGTGAAAAAGGACCAGAAGGATAAGGCCCAGAATGAGAAAGAGTCTCGTGGTGCAAGAGAAAGGAGGCATCATGGCGAGGACACTCTGGCTGGTGGACAAGAAGGTGAAAAAGCTCCAAATGCTACTGGGCAACTTTAAGGAGGCGATGAATGAGCTAAGCCAATTGCTGAACAGTGCGCAGTTGTGGGCCGTTATCGCCTGGAAGCAGTCCTAGCTACAAAAAGCGTCACAATGAGTGCAGGTGCCGGAGCCTCCCGACTATCAGAAGCAGCACCAGAAGAAGAACCACCAAGCCAGAGCAATCTAGTAACACCAGAGCCAACAGAGGAGCCACCGGCTGCCACACCAGACCCACCTAAACCAGCATCACAGCTCGATTTTAACTCTTTGGACAGTTGTACTGTTATGAACCGATGACTCATGAGTAACATTCAGATTCCACAAAAGTCGTTGGTGACTATACTATCCGCAATACCTGACTACACACCGCAACTAGAAGTAGCCGTGGATGTAACTAACCAGACCTAGACACCTCTGCACAGCCAGAGAACTAACTGCTCCTACAGATGGATGTAGGAAAAGCTATCTTGCCTCAGAGCAGAACCCCAAAAGAATAGCAAGCCCCCACAGATATTAACTGGGAAACAAGAGAAACAAAAACAAACACAGGCAGAGTAAAAGGTTTAGCAAAAGAGGCCAAACTAGCTATATAGAAAAGACAGGATAGAATACTATTGTGTTTAAAACACTATAAAAATACCACCAACAGCAAATAGTACAAAAATTACCGTGAATCACTAAGACTCGGCGCCGTCTATATCTGCAGACTTCTATAAATAAAATCACAGCAGAACTGCAAATACTGTGTTTCCCCGAATATAAGACTGTGTCTTATATTAATAGCAGTAAATAAGAAAAAAATGCGGCACTCACCGAGCAGAGCTTTTTTCTTTTTTATTTCAGAGTCCTCTTTACATAGTTTCTCTGCGATGGGGGAGGGAGTGAGGAGACACACAGGTGACGGATTCCATTTCGGAGCACCTGCCCCCTCTACTGCCCCTTCTACGGACGGGGCAGGTGCTCCGAAACGGAATCCGTCACCTGTGTGTCTCCTCACTCCCTCCCCCATCGCAGAGAAACTATGTAAAGAGGACTCTGAAATAAAAAAGGAAAAAGCTCTGCCCGGTGAGTGCCGCATTTTTTTCTTATTTACTGCTATTGCTGTCTAATAAGCGTGCACCTGGGCACATGAACCTGCTTTACTCGCACCCTTACATGTGTAAGTAGCACCGGTCCCTGCAGCACAGCAGTGCCCAGTATATATCTGCAAAACCTTTTGTCTTATATTAATTTTACCTCCAAAAGTCCCACCCTGTCTTACTTTTGGGGGGGGGGTCTTATATTAGCCAAAAAAAATGACAATTATTTTTTTTAACCAAAAAATTAACATTTATTAACTTGCTGAACAGTATGGTAGTCACCACAAAACAGTAGAATCAAACAAATGTATCAAGAATATCTTGTTACTACCGTATCATTACGGTATTTCCATGTATAACATGCAAAACAACGAACAATGTCAATATGTTATACCGTAACACAAAACAAGATTTATTCCATGACAACCATGTCATCATCTTCTGGAACATCATCATAAACGTCCAATCTTTGAGGTTCCTGTGGAATTGCTTGGGACTCCATTTCCTTCTGAATCATTGGCCCATATCTCTCATGTGTTGCAACTGCACTGTCCTGAAATGAGCAGGTCTTGTCAAAGTAGCCTGCTCGTAGTGCATTTGCAATGCAGGTGTCAGTGATCTTCCCCCATGAATTCTTCACCCAATTCACAATCTCTATCAGTTTAGGCTTCACAAAGTTTCCACGTTGGTTTCTCTCCATTCTGTTTTCAATGTAATCATTGATTTCCGCACGCAGATTGTCCTTGAAGGGCTTGTTAATGGCGATATCCAGAGTCTGGAGATAAGCCGTCATTGCTGCAGGAATCATTATTTGGTCAATTCTTCGCTCATGAAGGAAATTCTTCATGTCTTTGGCACGGTGTGTGCCGGTTGCATCCCAGATCAGCATTCCTATTTGGGTCCCTCGCATAACAAGCGGCAGCATTAAATCAAGCCACTTCCTTATAACCGCTTGTGTGGCCCAGGCTTTTTCAGTTTCCAGCACATAAATGCCAGAAACACGCTCAATCTTGTCCTTCTTGCCCTTTGAAATCAGTAAAGATGGGACTTTAGTGCCATCCAGACGAATCGTCAAAATACAGGTGACACGTGCACTTTCATAAGTGGTGGAGGGAACGTAAACTGAGGAGGCACCTCGTTGTTCAATGGTTGTTTGAGCTGCTTGACCCATGAACACTGCAGTTTCATCCATGGCAATCATGTTGGAAAGATTGTATTTGGTGAAGTCTGCGTCATCAACAAAGGTCTTGAATGCCAATGCGCGTTTCACAATTTCAGCATCTTCCAGCCTAAAGAGTGTTGTGGATCTTCTCAAAGGCAGGTCATTTCATTCAAGGAAGTTATCCACCCAGTGTTGTGATGCTTTGAATTCTCCAGGGGAAATGTCAAACTGTGGTGCCACTGCTAGGGCATATTCCTGAATCTGAGCCCTGGTCACCACCAATGTCTTTGCTCTTCTGTCTGCAACCCACTCAGAGACCAGGCCTTCCAGCACAGAATACATTGGTTGCCGACCAGATCTAACCTTGCGCTTTTTAGCATTTCCGCTCTCCACTTGTTGACTGAGGTTACCGTATTCTGCTCGCCATCTGCGGACCAATCGTTCACACAGAATTTTCTCTTTGCAGAATTCCACCATATTTTTGCCCCAAGATTCTTCGGCGATTGCTTTTTTGTACTCGACGGAGTAGCTCTTTCTTTTACCGGTACCGGAGGTGCTCATGTGTACGGTAGGGGTAAAAATATACCGTATCAGCATTGTTTATGGTTCCGTATCTGTTTTACCGTACAGTACGGTACTTTACGTTAGACCGTTCAACAGGAAAACAGACAACAGGACTGCAGCCTCCCATCACAGTACCGTACCGTACAGTATCCCACAGCAGCCTCCCATAGAGTAACAGCCCCATACAATATCCCACAGCAAGTCCCATAGGGTAACAGCCCCATACAGTATCCCACAGCAAGTCCCATAGGGTAACAGCCCCATACAGTATCCCACAGCAAGTCCCATAGGGTAACAGCCCCATACAGTATCCCACAGCAAGTCCCATAGGGTAACAGCCAACCCCATACAGTATCCCACAGCAAGTCCCCATGCAATGTATATGACACTTGCAAGGTGCACAGCAAGTGTGCCGCAAGTGAAAGGGGCCATACACACACACTCACCTAAAGCCATTAAACTTTAATTTCATTACTTTTTACCGGTATTTCGGGCTTTTGGTTTCCTCCGCGGTGCAGGTGTGGTTCTCTTGGCTTGCAGGAGCCGCTGGGCCAATCAGCACTCGAGCTGCTGAGCCAATCAGCGCTCGAGATGCCGGGGTGCCACTGGGCCAATCACAGCTTGAGCCCTGGACCAATCAGAGCTCCTGCCGGGGCTGCGGTGACGTCCGGCTGGGCAGGGGGGCACACAGCAAGTTAACCCCATGCGCTCGGGACCACCAGCGGCTGCACCTGGGGCACATGAGGGCAGAGGAGGGCACCACAGACAATGGAGGACAGCGGGGACAGCGGGACAGAGGCAACGGGGCCGTATTTGAAAATCAGCATTGCAAAGGTACTGGTCGTATATTCGGGGGGGGGTCTTATATTACAAAAATCGCCCCCCATGCGGTCTTATTATCAGGGGGGACTTATTTTCGGGGAAAGACGGTAGCTTTATAAAGGAGTGACATTTTTCTGGTGCACAATGCTTTGTGGTCAGCTTTTTAAATGATTTTATGTGTTCTCTATATCACTGTGTGACTTTATGTACTTAATAAACTTTTCAATAATTTTCTTTATCTACTCCCTATGCCTCATTTTCTGATAAATATGTGTGTCACCCTTGTGCTTATTAATACACCCCCTTTTTTTTACTATGCGCTGGGGGTTATATTATAGAGAGGGCCAAGGTGCGTGGGGTGTATATTATGGAGTGAAGCAGTGTGTAGTGGGGTATATAATAGAGGAGAGCAGTGTGTATGGGAAATATATTATAGAGAGGGGCACTGTCTGTGTGTAGGGGGTATATTATGGAGAGGAGCAGTGTGTGTGTGGGTGGTATGTTAAGGAGAGGGTCAGTGTGTGTGTCTGGGGGAGGGTATATTATGGAGATGGGCAGTGTGGTGGTTTATTATCTATAAGGACAGTGTGGAGGGATATTTTGTTCAGAAATCACAATTTTATATTCAGGATTGGAGCATGGGAGGTATTTATATTTCTGGTTAGTATAATGATACTTTTATTTTCAAGGGTATCATCTCAGGATGTACTGCTGATGTTGGAGAAGAGGGAAATCTGAAGAGATGAGCTGTGAATGTGAAAAGTCATCATGGCATAAAGAACCTGGATGAATATATTTATTTGTGATGCTGACTGCCTCTTAAAATTTATGTGGTTTTTGTATGGTTCCAACTATGATAATGGCTTTTAACAATATCTCTCAACATCTACTTACCATTTTTAAGATTGTTAAGAAAATACAATACAATATGGGAGTTGTAGGTTTCTTGAATTATCATCATATGACTATCCGTATAGTCATAGTGGATTGGTTGGAAGGAAGAAACAAAAGAAATTTGGACTTCTGCAAGGGGATCATTTACCTTAGCACTTTTTGTTCACTATCTATTATTAATGATTTACATACATATGCACATATTTAGATTTGTATAGAGTCCATAAAATGCACATTCTTTGATCTGTAATATCACTATATCATTGTTTTATATGTGGCAGCTATTTGCACTATTGTATGCACTTTACTAATGAATAGTAGTATATTCTATTAATTTTGGTCATTGAGTGTCCTTAGGGCCTATTTTATAATGTTCCTATACATATCCATTTATCATATTTTCATTTTGCACGTTATTTTGTGGACCGAGTGTTGCTTAGCAACGTTCTGATAATGCAGCGGTTCTCTGTGCCTCTCTTCCCTCCCTCTGAGAGCGTCATGGCGATGTGGAGCTTTCCGGACACGCCCCCTCCCGGTCACATGGTTGCAGTCCGGAGGAGCGTCTGTATTGACGCGGTTTCCGGCTTCTGCGTTCCAAAGACCGGAAGTGGGGCGGGTCATGTGATCGGGAGCGGTCACATGGCCCTGACGCCGTTAATGGAGGCGGAGGAGGAGGCACACAGTGTCTTTTGATTTGCAATCACCTCTAAACACTATAAAAAAAAACGAATTAGCCCTCCACATGGCACACCACCCCCTGAGGAAGTCCTACGACGAAACGCGTAGGAGTTAGGTGCAGGCCAGGACGTGACTCTCAGTAACACCCACGGAGGTATGTGGATTTTGTCCTTGAATGAATTCGTACACAATGTGCTTTGGTTATTTCTGACTTCCCTAGATGCTCCTCTCATCCTGACTCCATGCCATGAGGTTTTGACAGTGAGTGGCCTTTAAGTTGAGAGTGTGGTAGGACACTGTGGTGGTGTATGAGTTTTGTACCGAGCACCGCTGCTTTGAACTATGCACATTCCCAATGATTATGGCGCTGCACTGTTTGACATATGACCATATGAAGCATGTAGTGCAAATTGAGTAGGTGCTGTCAGGTTTGTCTGTGCTGGTACTTTGTTTAAGTGATGTCTAAATGAGTCTCGTGTATGATAGAAGGTTAGAGCAATTGAAGTAGCAGAAGCATTTGTCAGTTTCACTTTGATACTAATCCACTAATTCTAAGAGGGATATTTGTATTGAAGTGTATGATGACAATTAAATGCCGTCCTTTACAGATATATGCTCCCGCTAATATATATTATATTGTATTGGAGACTAATTAGTGCATTATATGAATTCACTTTGTAGGCTATATATCCTGCACATACCTACCATAAAGTCACCGGGCCCCCCTAATACTGTACCACCGGACATTGCAATAACTCTAGCCATTATAAGATATCCAGTGGCTCTTTTCCGACCTCCATATGGTTCTCTTTTCACCTGTTATTTTGTTATATTCATGTAAGGATTTTAAACTTGTTTTGTCAAGAATCCTAAATAAAGTGTATATATTTTTGAAATTCGCCCTTATGTCCTATGGACTTTTTGATTATATACTCCTAATATAAGGCACACCCCGATTATAAGGCGTACCTCCTTAGCATGCCACCGATCACAAGACCGGGGAATACATTTGTGTCTCACTCCCCGCTGTCCGGTGCCCGCCACTCTGTACTGCTCTTCTGCTCCGGAGCTCTGTGCCGGTCTCCCCCCATGAGCCCTGCACCAATCACAGCGCAGGATTCATGGGCCAGTTGACATCAGTAGCCTCTGATTTTTCCTGGGCTGTGTTTGGCTCAGGGCTCTGGTGCTGTGATTGGCCCAGGGCTCCTGCGCTCTGATTGGCCCAGGGCTCCTGTGCTCTGATTGGCCCAGGGCTCCTGCACTGTGCACCACCAAAGCAGCACCGCAGAGGAAAGAAAGTGAAAAGGAAGACGTACGGTAAGAAAGTGAAAGTGTGTGGTGTATGTGTGTGTGTGGTGTGTGTGTGGTGTGTGTGTGTGTACACACATGGGAGGCTGCAGTGGGATACGGTACTGGGATGGGAGGCTGCTGCAGTGGGATACGGTACTGGGATAATGGGAGGCTACTGCAGTGGGATACGATACTGGTATGGGAGGCTGCTGCAGTGGGATACGGTACTAGGATGGGAGGCTGCTTTTCTGTCAATTTTTTTTTGGCTAATATAAGACACCCCCAAAAATAAGACATGGTACACCTTTCGGAGCAAAAATTAATATAAGACAGCAATTTATTTTCGGGGAAACATGGTAGTGATTCTGGATCATTCCTGCACTAAATGTTGTTTTGACTCTGCGTTTCTGTACTGACAGTAGTTCTGATGCTGCATTCATGTCCTGATGGTGGTTCTGGCACTGAATACATATATTGATGGTGGTTCTGGCACTGCATTCATATACGGATGATGGTTCTGGTGCTGTATTCATGTACTGACAGTGATTTTAGTGCATTATTCATGTACTAATAGAGATTATGGTTCTGCACTCATGTACTGATGGTGGTTCTGATTCTGTATACATGTGACAAGCCTTAACATGCTTCATAACTGTTAAAACTAAAAAATCACAAACATTAGCAAGAGGATTTGGTGGGTTTCTACTCGAATCAGTGCAAGTTAGGCTGGGTTCACACTGGCGTTCCCCTCTGCAGCGTTCTGCGGAGGGGAAGCGCCATGTGTGCGCAGCTAGCACAAGCACCTATCTTTATAATGGGAGCGCATGGTGCTGCGCTTGACTGCGCATGACCGTGCGCTCCCATTCATTCCTATATGTGATTTGTATGCAGGCGGGCGCATGTCGTGTCCCTGGTGCGGACGAGAGTGTGTGATTTGTGCGCGGGCGTCCGCCTGCGTACAAATCACATATGGGAGTGAATGTGAGTGCACGGTCATGCGCAGTCAAGTGCAGCACCGTGCGCTCCCATTATAAAGATAGGGGCTTGTGCTGGCTGCGCACACATGGCTCTTCCCCTCCGCAGAACGCTGCGGAGGGGAACGCCAGTGTGAACCCAGCCTTAGAATTTGTTTTCATGACTTGTAAAAGCAGAAACTGAGTAGAAAGTCCCCAAATCCTTTTCATGTACTCAAAACTTGGTTCTAGTGACATATTCATGACAGTGGTTCTATTTATCCATTCATGTCAGTATCAATTTACATTTTTTGCATCCCTTGGGATTGTCTCAGTATGACAATGTGGCCCACGGACCAAAATATGTTGTGCACCCATGAATTAGAAGAAGTGACATGTACATTCTGCTACGAAATAATCTCAGTTTTTTACAGTAGATGTCAAGGATAAATCTAATAAAAAGAAAAAACTACACTATTACGAAACATCAAAATAAATGAGAATTTTGTGAAATGTCTTGTGCTTAAAACATGCTTTTTTTGAATAGCAGTAAAAGATGCAGATTTAACATAGGCTGCACATCAGATGTTTGCTCTGTTTGGATGAAATGCGTTATCACAGAAACCAAAATGTACAACAGATCCCATTGTCACAGTATCTTTTCCTGAAAAATTAGCACTATTTTTTCAGTAAGTTTGTGACAGCGCCTGTGATGCAAATATAAGCAGTGTTTTAAGTGACTTTTTTGTCAATACTTGTGGTTCTGTACACTTTTATTGACAATCAGCTCCACAATCATTCCTGTTGGGGATAAGGGCCTTTTCACATCATATTTTTTTTGCTACGTTTGGACGCAATGCGTTTTTTCAGGTGCAAAAATGCATAAAATGCTGTAAAAACGCATGTTTTTGCACCCATACACTTGTATATGTAAATGTAAACACAGTAAAAACGCATTCAAAACGCGGGTGCGTTTGAATCCATGTGTTTTTCCACAGCGCATAGGAAACGTTGGCAGCAATGTTTCCTATGCGCTGTGGAAGAATGCATGCATTCAAACGCACCCGCGTTTTGACTGCCTTTACCGCGTTAGCATTTTTCCTATACAAGACATGCGTTTTTACAGCATTTTATGCGTTTTTGCACCTGAAAAAACGCATTGCATCCAAACGTAGAAAAAAAAATATGATGTGAAAAGGCCCTTATCCCCAACAGGAATGATTGTGGAGCTGTTTGTCAATAAACGTATACAGAACCACAAGTATTGACAAAAAAAAGTTATTTAAAACGCTGTTTATATCTGCGCCAGAGGCACTGTTACTAACTTAGACTAGGGTCACACTTGAGGGCTAAATGTGATCATCCATGTGATTTTCACACTTGATTGTGTGAAAATCGCATGCAAAATCACATCCTACACTCCAATTTAAAAAATGCATGCCCCAATGCCAAAAACGCATGACTAAATTGCCATGGTTTTTTTGGATGCGTTTTGGCTCAGCACCAAAAACGTCTCTTGAGACTTTTTTGGTGCTTTTTTCAAAAACGCATGCGTTTTTGTAACATGAGGCCATATGGGTAACTAAATGGTACCATGCGTTTTTGCAAGCGTTTTTTAAGGCTGCTCCTGACCTAACTGCAAAAACGCAGCCCAAAATTGCAGGCTGTCAGGAACAACCTTAAAAAACGCAGCCAAGTGTGACCCTAGTCTTAGGCTGGGGTCACAGTTGCCATGAGTTTTTTTTAGTGATTTAACAAAACTCATGCGTTTTTTAATGTCAGCATGAGTTTTTTAAGGTGTGTGATGGCTCCCTGCGTTTTTGGCTGCATTTTTAAATCTGCACCAAAAAATAGTGCATGTACTAATTTTTGGTGCGTTTTGAAAAACGCATGCGTTTTTGTAACATGGGCCCCTATGGAAAACGCATGCAAAAACGCATGTACAATTAATACCATTCAAAAACACATGCGTTTTCCATAGGAGCCCATGTTAAAAAAAACGCATGCGTTTTCTAAAACGCATGCGTTTTTATAACATGGGCTCCTATGGAAAACGCATGCGTTTTTGAATGGCACTATTTGTACATGCGTTTTTGCATGCGTTTCCCATAAGGCCCCATATTAAAAAATGCATGCGTTTTTGGAAATGCACCAAAAACGCATGGTACAGTCACACATGCGTTTTTGCTATTAGGGCATGCGTTTTTTAACATGGGGGCCTATGAGTGCGTTTTTTACATGCGTTTTTGAAAACACAGGTCTCCAAAAACGCTTGTGAAAAATGCAACTGTGACCCCAGCCTTACTGAAAAAAATTGCTAATTTTTCAGGAAAAGATACTGACAATGGGATTTGTTGGACACTTTGGTTTCTGTGATATGCCTGGAAATGCATTCACCTAAGCAAATTATGGTAGTAATTTAGGCAGCAAACTGGACATATTAGCACTATGAGAGTTATTTGACCTGTTGCATGAACAGGGTCATGTGTGACACAAAATACATTTCCTGAACCTTCTGGATAGTCACTAATTCCCAGTCTGTGTTTTCTGGATAAAGGGAGTGCAGTACCCTGTTTAGTAAGCAGAGATTAACAAAAGACTAATACGTGCATTCAAAAAAGCTGCCAGAAACACTTGCAGAGCATTTTCCTTACCGGACAAAAAAAGGCTAAAGCCAACCTCAGTACATGCACATTCCAGTAAAATTCAATATAAAAACTTTTCTTCCAATAGATTTTAGTGCAAATATCAGCTTTGATCTAAACTCTAGATACCATGGGAAAGGTAAGTGGACCCCTGTGCTTGTAATAGATTACGGTACCTCACTTAGATTGTTCATCACTGTTCTGTGGTATCTTTATTTTAATGACTGAAATTGATCTTAGATTAGACAAACCATGTTTGAAAGGTAATTTTCTTTGGCTACGTTCACACATTGCGTATTTTGCTGCTTCTCTGCGTTTTTTGCAGTGACAACGCAATTCTGGATACACAGCCCAGCCAAACCTATGGGTTTTGACAAAATCCATTCAAAAACTTCGTATTTGTGCTTTTGAAGCGCACCCAGTGCTGGGGTACTCGGCTCTCGGGCTATCTTCGGTCCGGGAAGTCACGGGTGGCCATACCAAGTCCGTGGCCCTGGGGGTCAACTGAAATGGGGGAATAATTTACAGGGGATGATGTACAAAGGTTTTGTCTTTGTGACGCCACCTGCTGAGTCTGGTGATGCTCACCAGCGCTGCCACAGTCCTCCGGTAGTCGGTGGTATTGCGGCTTAGATAGATTAGTCCCCGCAGGCGGGACTGGACCACCGGGGCAGTGATACTGTAAAGCAAACAGTTTATATAGAAAGGATGCAGCAGAGTCAAAACTTCACTTCACCAGGTAAGTTTTACTTGAACTCCTTCATTCAACTTTACAGTTCAGCAGTTAGTCAGATGATATACTGGCGAATGCTCCAGGCTGCAATTAGGATTTCTGGCTGTAGATGGAACCCTCCTTTATATTCCTTTCTTTTCCTTCTTTCCTGTTCCCAGTGTTGTGAAGCCTGGCTCCTTATAGATGACCTGGCCTCCTGCTGCTTCTGATTCTCCCTTTTTACCCGTCGGGTTAACCTTTTGCTGAATGCCGCAGCCGCCTACTGCTTTTCTGGTTTCCCTCTTATGGGATCTTTGGGAGTCAGGGCCGTATATACAATATCCCTGTTTAGCGGATTCTCTGTGAGCCTTGAAGGATTTCACAGGTGCGGGCTCCGGTACCTGGTTTACTTTCTATGGGGCAAACTCTTCCGTTACTCACTTCCCCACTCAAGTGAACTCTGCGTCTACGAGTTTCCTTGCTTTCTTCCTCTTTCTTTGGGATCTTTACATTCTTGGGCCCCTCAGCCGAGATGGCCCTCTTGGTTCCTTCAGACTGGCTGCCTGGCTCCTTCCACACTCCCTCCTCCAACTCTCCTCACTCTCCGACTCTCTGAGACTCACTAGTTCCCCCTAGAGGTCGCTAAGACCCTCCCGGGGTCCCTCCCACATACTATTCTAGTGTGTGGGTGTCAGATCTAGGGTTCCATCTAGTGACCATAGTCCCAATTGCAGTGGAGTATTACACTGCTTTTCTGGGTGCAGTACCCCTTTTGTGGCACATACGTAGTGGGGTGCCACACTTTTTTTTAAGCGCGCGCTTTCACTGCAAAAACCACGCGTAAAAAGAATCAACATGTAAATTTTTTCTGCAGTTTTTCTCTGCGCTTTTCTATTGCCCCCATGATAAATGGGCTTTAAAAAGCGCAGAGAAAAATGAAGAAATAAACGCAGTGTGTGAATGGAGCTGCGTTTTTCTCAAAAACAGTGCCTAAAAAAGCGCAAGTGCAGAAAAAGCAGAAAAAATATGCAATGTGTGAACGAAGCTTTAGATTGCTTTCACATTACGTTTTTCTTGGATCCGTGGCTGTCCGTTGTAAAACAGACAGCCACGGATCCGATTTGGCCCCCATGTTATCCTATGGGCCACGGATCACATCAGATTTGGCCTTATTGCCATCCGATTTGTGTAGGATCTGATTCTGTCCGATTTTTAGCTGTACCCAAAATTGGAGACTGCTCCGATTTTGGGCAAGCGGATCAAATCAGACCGAATCGGATATGACATGATCCGCACCAAATAACATGGAGCCTATGAATCATGGGTCCGAGGAAACATTCCTCGGTCCTGATTTTATTTTACTGAGCATGCACAGTTCACTAAAATTGCTCCTAACCGTCTAATTTCACTTCTGTAATGTATATTCATACATTGCAGATGTGAAATTTAGTAAAAGAAAGGGTTAAAAATAAAAAATGTTTATTCTCACCTATCCAGCGATCCCCCGATGTCTCCATCTCACTCCCAGTACAGGACCTGCCATGATGTTACATCCTGATCAGCTGATTGGGTCACATGACCGATTACCGTAGTAACTGGGTCATGTGACCCGATGACGCTGCTGGTTGTGACATCACGTCAGGTCTTGTAAGCATGGAGAGCTGCTGCGGATGTCGGTGGACCGCTGGACAGGTGAGCATAGAGATTTTTTTATTTCTAACCCTTTCTTTTACTAAATTTCACTTCTGCAATGTATGTATATACATTGCAGAAGTGCAGAAGTAAAAGTGCCCTGCACAGCGCTTTCTATGTCTGGACCCGTGATATTCACGTACCCAGACAGAGAAAAGGTCACCACCTCCTGTGCTGTCCATTCTTGTCCGTGGGGTCCTGCAATAAGTTGAATCCCACGGACAGGAAAAATTACATAATATGAAAGCAGCCTTAAAGTCAAGATACATAAAGGACTATCTTCATTGACAGATAGACAGATATTATAAACGTTTGGGGCACCCCTGCGGTCTAGTCGCCACAGAGGTACTACACCTAAGCCATAGGTGTGGTATCCCACTCCAGGTAAGGAGGGGACACAAATCCGAGACACACAAACACCTGCACCCAACACTCATCCTAACCCCAGGCCAGGGGATCTTGGGTGGATCCTATTGAGGAAAGGCCCCATCTTCTGGCTGGGGGAGGAAGCAAGTAGAGGGGATGAGAAGAGAACAGTGGAAAGAGAGAGAGAGAGGAAGAGGAGGAGTTAGAGAAGTTGGATGGAGTCAAGTTAGAGAGAGGGAGTCCTAGGGGATATGGAAGTGGAGGATCCACCCATAGGGCCCCAAATCCAAACCTGACATAAGTCGGGCAGATAGACTGGTTGCAAGAGGGGACCAGCCCCCATCTGGTGGGAATGCTTCAATATTCCACCAGGAAACCAGAAGCTGCTGCACCTGCATGGGCAGTGGCTACTAATTGTGCATTTGCCAAAATGGTGGCTAGACCTAGGGTCAGGGGACGGGTTGCCCGTTACCCGGCAAGACCCACAGCCACCTGCTTGGGGCACTGTGCACGAAGACATAGGGCAGAAGAGGCAAGTAGCCAGCATAGGAGAGTAAACCAGGAGAGGCTTATGAGGGGTGTCTTGGAGGAGTGGACCAAAGCTGCCTGAGAGTTGGCTAGATTGCAGACCCAGAGGACATGGTGGCCCTGCTGGGCTGGACTGCTGAACTGAACTGTGAGTAAACGCTTGAGAACTGCAATCCTGGTGTCCTTTAGTTATTCCACGCTTCCTTCTGCACCATCGTCAACCTCATAGACTTTCTCATCTAACCCTGGGGTCCTGCTCCACCTGTGGGGAATGATACCATCCCAGCTGCCTTCTCATCTACCCCAGAAGTCCACAACTGCAGCGCTGGTCACTTATGACCAGGTTCCACAGGTGGCGTCACGAATATTTGCTGTAAATATCTCCATCACTGCATTGCCAAGGCCATGGAGCGGGGTCACAGTCACTGTGACTTTCCCAAAACAGTCGATCGGCCCGGCTACTGAGTACCCCCTGGCACTTGTGGCCGTACCACAAACACTTTATAATTTACCATCAAATATAAGCCCCCCCCCCCATTCCCCAGAAATTAGAATTTTTTTTTTTATAGTTTGTATCTTATAAAAATAATAAAAATAATCTGGGTGAAATGGTGGATGAGGAAAAAGCCAATATGCTAAATGACTTTTTTTCAACAGTATTTACACAAGAAAATCCCATGACAGACAATATGATCAGTGATACCAAAAACTCTCAATTAAATGTCACCTGCTTAACCCAGCAGGAAGTACACCATCGTCTAAGAATAACTAAAATTGACAATTTCCGGGGCCCGGATGGGATACACCCCAGAGTACTGCAGGAATTAAGTACCATCATAGATAAACCATTATTTTTAATATTTAAAGATTCCATAATAACAGGGTCTGTACCACAGGACAGGCGTATAGCAAATGTGGTGCCAATATTCAAAAAGGGAACAAAAACTGAACGTGGAAATTATAGGCCAGTAAGCTTAACCTCTACAGTGGGTAAAATCCTAGAGGGTTTTCTAAGAGATGCTATACTGAAGTATCTGAAGAAAAATAACCTTATGACCCAATATCAACATGGGTTTACGCGGGTCCGTTCCTATCAAACTAATCTGATAAGCTTCTATGAAGAAGTAAGTTCTGGACTGGACCAAAGAAATGCAGTGGACGTGGTGGATATGGACCTTTCAAAAGCTTTTGATACGGTGCCACACAAAAGGTGGATACATAAAATGAGAGCAATGGGGATAGGGGAATATATGTGTAAGTGGGTTAAGAACTGGCTTAGTGATAGGAAACAAAGGGTGGTCATTAATGGAACACACTCAGAGTGGGTCACAGTTAACAGTGTGGTACCACAGGGGTCAGTGTTGGGCTCGCTTCTTTTTAATATATTTATTAATGACCTTGTAGGGGACATACAGAATAGAATCTCAATATTTGCAGATGACACTAAACTCTGCAGGGTAATCAATACAAAGGAGCACAATTTTATATTACAGGAGGATTTATGTAAACTAGAAGCTTGGGCTGATAAATGGCAAATGAGCTTTAATATAAATATAAGCTTTAATATAAATGTAAGGTCATGCACTTGGGCAGAGGAAACAAAAGGTATAGGTCATGCACTTGGGCAGAGGAAAAAAAAAGGTATAATTATGTGCTTAATTGTAAAACACTGGGTAAAACTATCACTGAAAAAGACCTGGGTGTATGGGTAGATGACAAACTCACATTTAGTGGCCAGTGTCAGTCAGCTGCTGCAAAGGCAAATAAAATAATGGGATGCATTAAAAGAGGCATAGATGCTCATGAGGAGAACTTAATTTTACCTCTATACAAGTCACTAGTGCGGCCACACTTAGAATACTGTGTACAATTCTGGTCCCCGGTGTATAAGAAAGACATAGCCGAACTAGAGCGGGTGCAGAGAAGAGTGACCAAAGTCATTAGAGGATTGAGGGGTCTGCAATACCAAAACAGGTTATTAAACTTTAGGTTATTTAGCTTGGAAATGTGCAATGTTTTGCAATGTGTTTATACCGCGTTTGCATGCGTTTCACCATACAAAAGTATATGTGTGCGTTAAAGCATGCGTTTCAATGCATTTTTAAGCAAAAACTCAGTGATAAATGCATTACTCTTAAACTCAAAGCTCAGCTAAGATTGCACTTAGCCTTAGGGTTCCAGCCACTGATTCTGTCTAGTGAAGGTAGCCTGAGATAGGCCAGGGTCACATCGGCGTTTTTTGTTTAAAATCCTGATCCGGTTTTGAGCTTTAAAAAAGCTCAAAACCGGACCAGGAAAGGCTCCTGATAGAAGCCTATGCAAAACACCGGATGGCTTCACAAGCCATCCGGTGGCCGGATCCGGCACTGCTGCCTGCGTTTAAAATCATGCAGGCAGCAGTTTTCGCAGCGTTTACCGGGACCGCACTGCGTTCACCGGATGGCTCAGGATGTGTAATCCTGAGCCATCCGGTAACTGCAGAGTTTGTGGTTCCCGATCGGCAAAGTTAATAAAGATTTAATTTGAGTACCGAAATGACTGTTAGAGGTCTGTAGGGGGGCTTAGACCCCCCTACAGACCGGGCGGCCACTTCTATAGTGTGTTCTTCTATATTTTTACCTATGGCACGGGCTGATCTGAGCTCCGTGCATGTGATCCAAATATCCCCCCTCCCCCTATCACTATACTGGGGTGCATAGACCCCTGTATTACAAATAAGCTGTATTGATGTGTAGTATCGGTTAAATATGTACATATGCATTGTAAGTATATACTTACAATCTTTCGTAGGCAGAGTGAAGGAAATCCATGGGCGGGGCTGTGTGCAGCAGCCTCCGCCCGCTCCTTCTTGATGCCCGCCCCCTCTGGCCGTAATCCAGTCTTGTGAGGGCGGGGACGTCGTTAAAGGGGCGTGGCTAACTATGTCCCGCGGTTAGCCACGCCCCTTTAACGACGTGCCCGCCCTCAAAACACTGGATTACGGCCAGAGGGGGCGGGCATCAAGAAGGAGCGGGCGGAGGCTGCTGCACACAGCCCCGCCCATGGATTTCCTTCACTCTGCCTACGAAAGATTGTAAGTATATACTTACAATGCATATGTACATATTTAACCGATACTACACATCAATACAGCTTATTTGTAATACAGGGGTCTATGCACCCCAGTATAGTGATAGGGGGAGGGGGGATATTTGGATCACATGCACGGAGCTCAGATCAGCCCGTGCCATAGGTAAAAATATAGAAGAACACACTATAGAAGTGGCCGCCCGGTCTGTAGGGGGGTCTAAGCCCCCCTACAGACCTCTAACAGTCATTTCGGTACTCAAATTAAATCTTTATTAACTTTGCCGATCGGGAACCACAAACTCTGCAGTTACCGGATGGCTCAGGATTACACATCCTGAGCCATCCGGTGAACGCAGTGCGGTATTATGCACACATTTTTGAGAAAAAATGTGTGGGACCGGCATTGCATTCACCGCATCCGGATCCGGATGCGGTGAATGCAATTCATGTTGGCAATGTGACCCTAGCCATACTCTTTCCAATATAATTTGTAAATCCTGCATAGACGATGATCAGGATTGCTGGACTGTTTCCACTGTGCTTACAATGCGGCTAAGGCCATGTTCACATGTCCGTCTTTCCAGGGCACGTGGTATCTCTTTATTTCACAGATACCACAAGTTCACATTATTGCTTTGCAGCACTGCTGTCCTGTGTTTGATTCTCACCAAGGACAACATCTCCAAGGAGTTTAAATATGATCCCCATGTCTGCATGGCTTTCCTCCCACACCCCAAAGACATAGGCTGGTGTCACACTTGTTAAGGTAATTGCTTTGACCGCATCCAGATTTGGATGCAGTAAACGCAATTGTCTTCACACACATTTTTTGCAAAAATGTGTGCTGTAAACCACAATGCGGTAACCGGATTGCTCTGGATGTGTAATCCGGAGCAATGCGGTTACCATCTACTTTGTTAATCCCTGCTGCCAAGGCATTAAATATTAATAGTAGCTGTGGGCAACATGTCTCTAGGGGGTGCCCACCCCCCTAGATACATGCTGTCCACTCCTGTGGGCATGTCAGGGGTTAATGAGGCACTTTATACTATTGCCGGCTTTTGTCGGCTTTGCCCAATTTTCTGAATGAAGCCGCGGCTCCTAACAGTACAGGAGATACTGTATGTAATGTATGTATAGTATCAGCCACTGTCCTTGGTCCTGTAAGGATTAACATTAGGTCTATGGGCAGCGCACCCCAATAGACCTAATGTTCATGGTTACAGGACCCTGGACAGCGGCTGATACTATACGTACATTAAGTACAGTATCTACAGTACAGTCAGAAGCCGCGGCATCATTCAGAAAATTGGACAAAGCCAACGATAGTATAAGAGCCTCATTAACCCCTCACATGCCCACAGGAGTGGACAGCAAGTCTCTAGGGGGGGTGGGCACCCCCTAGAGACATATTGCTCACAGCTATTATTAATATTTAATGTTTTAATAAACATTTAACACTTTGTTCATCTCTGCGGCAGCAGGGATGAACAAAATAGACGGTAACCACATTGCTCCGGATTACACATCCGGAGCAATCCAGTTACCGCATTGCAGTTAGCAAAACCGCTCCGAAAGCTGCAGCCTGCATGATTTTTACTGCAGGCTGCAGATCCGGATGCGGTAACGCGATTGCATGTAGAGCAATCCGGTTAACTTAATGGGCTCCTATGGGGAGCGGTTCCTAATCCGGTTTTGAGCTTTTTTACAGCTCAAACTGGATCAGGTTTTAGGAATTCTGCCGAAAGTGTGACCCTAGCCATACTGATAGGGAATTTACATTGTGAGCTTCAATCAGGACAGAGATGAGAATTTTTTGCAAAGCGCTGTGGAATGTAATGATGCTATATAGACAATACATAATAAATAAATACAGTTTTCTGGTAAAATTGCTTTAGATGCAAAAAAAAAAACACAGGTAAAAAATGCACATGCATTTTAGTATGTCTGCAGAAACACATCAAATGCACATGTAATCAGCACATAAGTATATCAATACAGATTTGTCAAAACCAAATACCAGAAAGTCTAAAACAAAGGAGCTTTGTTTAAAACACGATATACCAACAAGGGACAAAAAAATGCAGGGTCAAAACGTGCATATAAAAACTGAAATAAGCAAATAGAATGTAAGAAAATAGTGTACACAGCCTACAAATACTGCTTTAGGATGGGGTCACAGTAGCATTTTTCACATGCGTTTTTGGAGACCTGCGTTTTAAAAAACGCATGTAAAAAACGCACCCATAGGCCCCCATGTTAAAAAACGCATGCCCTAATAGCAAAAAAGCATGTGTGACAGTCCCATGCGTTTTTGGTGCTTTTCCAAAAACGCATGCGTTTTTTAATATGGGGCCTTATGGGAAACGCATGCAAAAACGCATGTACAATTAGTACCATTCAAAAACGCATGCGTTTCCCATAGGAGCCCATGTTAAAAAAACGCATGCGTTTTAGAAACGCATGCGTTTTTTTAACATGGGCTCCTATGGGAAACGCATGTGCTTTTGAATGGCACTAAAAGGTACTAATTGTACATGAGTTTTTGCATGCGTTTTCCATAGGGGCCCATGTTATAAAAACGCATGCGTTTTTCAAAATGCACCAAAAAATAGTACATGCACTATTTTTGGGTGCAGATTTCAAAACGCAGCCAAAAACGCAGGGAGCCATCAGACACCTTAAAAAACTCATGATGACATGAAAAACGCATGTAAAAAAGCATGCGTTTTTAAAAGGCACTAAAAAAACGCATGTCGCATGTGACCACAGCCTTAGGCTTTATTCTTTATTTTTAATTTTTGATCAGTATTTTATCAGTATTTGTACCCCAAAACTAGGAGTGTCTCCAAAACGTCTCTGGAAGTTCCACTGTTGGTTTCAGCAAACAAACACCACTGCAAATTACTGACCAAATACTGATGTGTGAATGAGGCCTTACATATATAGGTCTGGCCCTGTACTCCTTTAATGCAAGGTTGACTCTACTAGTTGCATCATATCAGCAAATCAAATCATCAGGAGCCCACTGGCAAGTGGTGAGCTCCTGAATACACAAATGAGACAAGCCCTTTGTGTGTCCAGTTATGCATGATCTCTGTTTGTGACATAGTATATACACTATAGGATCCAATTTAAACAGCTTGTTCTCACCCACAAAGCTCTTCACAGTGCAGCACCACCCTACCTCTCTACCCTCATCTCTGTCTATCACCCCACCCGTTCTCTTCACTCTGGAAGTGACTTTAGACTCACTTCTGCACTAATCCGAACCTCCCACTCCGGCTCAAGACTTCTCCTGAGCTGCACCAATTCTTTGGAATACTCTACCGCAACAAATTAGGTCTATCCTCAACTTGCATAGTTTCAGGCGATCCCTAAAAACACATCTTTTTAGGGCGGCCTATCATGATCCCTAGTCAAAGTCATTTAGACATAGCCTATCTGCTCCACCAGTCTCAAATGCATCACAAATAATGGTTGGTGGCCACTTATGCTGCTCCTATCTGTTCCCCATTTCCTCAAGTTGTCTATACCATCATTATAAATAAACACCTGCATTTTGTGTCACCCCACCACATTGTTAGATTGTAAGCTCTTATGAGCAGGGCTGTCATTATTTTGCTTTAATTATTGTACTTTCTGATACTGTTACTTATGATTGTTTGAATATGAAACTCTGACTTGTGAAGCGCTGTGGAATATGTTAATGCTGTATAAATAAAGATTATTATTATTATTATTATTATTATTATTATTGTATAGTAAATTATTTTTGTGTTAGATTAAAAAATGCTCAGTTGCCCAGATGACAACATGATTTTAATCTAATAATTTTTCTCTTCAGGGTACATTGAAAGTATTACATTTTTTAAGAAAATCAATGTTTTGTTATACTTTCTTTATTGTAGGTCATCTTCTATGAAGATAAAGGCTTTCAAGGTGGATCTTTTGAGTGTAATGAAGACTGCACCGACCTCTCCTCACATTTCAGCTGTTGCAATTCAATTCAGGTAGAAAATGGGAACTGGGTGCTTTATGAATATCCAAATTATAAAGGTCATCAGTATTATTTAAGAAGAGGAGAATATCCTGACTTCCAGCAATGGATGGGCATCAATGACTCTATTAGATCTTGCCATTTAACTCCTCAGGTAAATATTATTATGTAATGCTCATATTTGCACATTGTAACAGATACAGTATTATCTAGTAACATAATGCCTTTCGTATAGAATCCCTAATCCAGACTTTGTACATCAATACATAGAGCCTGCCTGGCCATTTCAGGACAGAGAGGAACAGCCTCCATGGAATGCCACACAGAAATATTTTCCTACTGAATCAATATGGAGTTCAATTGGGGGATGCCACTATTTTACAGAATCCGATATAAAATATCTCTTTATTAGAGGTTATATCCAGGATATTGCAAGAAAAAAAAGTGCCATACCAGTAACAGGTAGGTAGTTGCTAAGTTGCTACCTAACTGCCTGTGTGCCTGGCGCTGTTCTTGACTGACACTTAGCGGTGTAAGACTGCTCCTGCCAACAATTCTGCAGCTTCCACTGACTTTGCATCAGCTGAAAGGTGGCTTCTCTGCTCTGTTGATGGTCACCACAGCCAATGCCATACTTAATGACAGCCAGCTCCCCCAGTTAGACAGCAGGGATCTGGCTGTCAATCAGCATGACATCAGCTGTCCCGCTTCTGCTACAGAGCAGAATAAAAAGAAAGATCCACTCTATTGATGAAGCCATCTTATCGCCGGAAGGAATGGTCTGTGACAGCTGTGTGGTGGTGACGAGCGATGCCAAGCACTACAGGCGGGTAGATGGCAACTACCTACCTGCTAATGCTTGGGCACATTTAAGAAAAAATTCCAGATATACCTTTTATAGGGGGTCGTCTGGTACTCTGATACTGATTCCCTGTCCTTAAAATAGGACGCTAATACCAGATGGGGATTGCTGGGTGTGGGATACCCAATAACATTGTTAATTAGCTTTGCCGAGTGTGGTTGGATGTGCTTGGTTGCAGAGTGACAAAGTACAACTCCATCAACTACATATTGGCTACAGAGGAGAAATGCAAATCCACTTTTACTTATTAAAATAGAGGCGGAAGTGTAGACGCAGGCCACAGACACTGTCCAGTTGATGGAGTTGTACTGTGCAGCTTCACAACTGATCATATCCAGCCACAACCAGAGCAGCTAATAAATGATGGTATTGGGTATCACACCCCCACCAATCAGGTATTAGTGACCTATTTTTTAGGAAAGGCCATTCAAATTAAGGTACTAGCCAATCACTTTAAGGTCCTTTTTTCCACAGACACCATTCATTATAGCTTATGGTGATCTTCAAATATCTGTGTTTTCACATAGAACAAGTGTTCTTGTGAACCACAGGAAGACTTGTCTGTTTTTTCCAGCAGTACGGATGACAAGGGCTAATACAAATCTTTGAGTCTGTGAAAAACACATACAGCAAACAGATGGCATCTGTGCGCTATCCATGTACTGTACATGTTTAAGGCTAGGGTCACACTTGCGTTCTTTACAAGCGTTTTTGGAGACCTGCGTTTTCAAAAACACATGTAAAAACGCACCCATAGGCCCCCATGTTAAAAAACACATGCCCTAATAGCAAAAACGCATGTGTGACAGTACCATGCGTTTTTGTGCATTTCCAAAAACGCATGCGTTTTTTAACATGGGGCCCTATGGAAACGCATGCAAAAATGCATGTACAATTAGTACCATTTAGTGCCATTCAAAAACGCATGCGTTTTCCATAGGAACCCATGTTATAAAAACGCATGCGTTTTTGAATGCCACTAAATGGTACTAATTGTACATGCGTTTTTGCATGCATTTTCCATAGGGGCCCATGTTAAAAAACGCACCAAAAAATAGTGCATGTACTATTTTTTGGTGCGGATTTAAAAATGCAGCCAAAAACGCAGGGAGCCATCACACACCTTGAAAAACTCATGATGACATGAAAAAACGCATGCAAAAACGCATGAGTTTTTTTAAATCACTAAAAAAACTCATGTCAAGTGTGACCCCAGCCTAACATTGCAAAGTATTGGAGTTTATAATTTCATTCTTTCTTTATTCATACCAGAAAACACACAATGGCACTCTGCTGTCTCAGTCATGACACACTTATGACATTGATACTGTGTTTTCACGCAAATATTTTAATAGGCCTAAGGATGTGCAAATCTGCTGAAATTCGATATTGGCAGGTTTGCTCAAATTTGTTCAAAAAATTCAATTTGCATTAACTTTATTGTATGCATTCAATTGTTCTATACTGTATGCAGAATTATTAGGCAAATGAGTATTTTGATCACATGATACTTTTTATACATGTTGTCATACTCCAAGCTGTATAGCCTTGAGAGCCAACTACCAATTAAGTAAATCAGGTGATGTGCATCTCTGTAATGAGGATGGGTGTGGTGTAATGACATCAACACCCTATATAAGGTGTGCTTAATTATTAGGCAAATGCCTTTCCTTAGGCAAAATGGGTCAGAAGAGAGATTTAAAGGGCTCTGAAGGTCCACATTTGTGAGATGTCTTGCAGAGGGATGCAGCAGTCTTGAAATTGCCAAACTTTTGAAGCGTGATCACCGAACAATCAAGCGTTTCATGGCAAATAGCCAACAGGGTCGCAAGAAGCGATTTGGGCAAAAGGCGCAAATAACTGCCCATGAATTGAGGAAAATCAATTGTGCAGTTGCCAAGATGCCATTTGCCACCAGTTTTGCCATATTTCAGAGCTGCAATGTTACTGGAGTATCAAAAAGCACAAGGTGTGATATACTCAGGGACATGGCCAAGGTAAGGAAGGCTGAAAAACGACCACCTTTGAACAAGAAACATAAGATAAAACGTCAAGACTGGGCCAAGAAATATCTTAAGACTTTTCAAAGGTTTTATGGACTGATGAAATGAGAGTGACTCTTGATGGGCCAGATGGATGAGCCAGAGGCTGGATCAGTAAAGGGCAGAGAGCTCCACTATGTGGTATGGGCTCGTATCATCAAAGATGAACTTGTGAGACCCTTTTCGGGTTGATGATGGAGTGAAGCTCAACTCCCGGACCTACTGCCAGTTTCTGGAAGACAACTTCTTCAAGCAGTGGTACAGGAAGAAGTCGGTATCGTTCAAGAAAAAACATGATTTTCATGCAGGACAATGCTCCATCACATGCATCCAACTACTCCACAGTGTGGCTGGCCAGTAAAGGGCTAAAAGAAGAAAAAATAATGACATGGGCCCCTTGTTCACCTGATCTGAACCCCATAGAGAACCTGTGGTCGCTCCTAAAATGTGAGATCTACAGGGAGGGAAAACCGTACACCTCTCGGAACAGTGTCTGGGAGGCTGTGGTGGCTGCTGCACGCAATGTTGATCTTAAACAGATCAAGCAACTGACAGAATCTATGGATGGAGGCTGCTGAGTGTCATCATAAAGAAAGGTGGCTATATTGGTCACTAATTTTTTGGGTTTTGTTTTTGCATGTCAGAAATGTTTATTTCTAAATTTTGTGCAGTTATATTAGTTTACCTGGTGAAAATAAACAAGTGAGATGGGAATATATTTGGTTTTTATTAAGTTGCCTAATAATTCTGCACAGTAATCGTTACCTGCACAAACAGATATCCTCCTATGATAGCCAAATCTAAAAAAAAAACACTCCAACTTCCAAAAATATTAAGCTTTGATATTTAGGAGCCTTTTGGGTTGATTGAGAACGTAGTTGTTGATCAATAATAAATACTCCTCTAAAATACAACTTTCCTGATAATTCTGCACACAGTGTAGATATCAGAGCATAATAGATGTTGTTGGCCCCTCTCTGTCCAGTCCTTACACTCTTCACACAGTTTCATAATGAAACCTAGTTGATCAGGCAGAATACAAAGGTCAATACCAACTATTACAATTGAGTAATTAAACATTCCTCCATCCTCCCCAGTCATGCAGTCTTTTTAGAATGCTGGGTTGCTCTGGCAACACAGAAAAACACTTTGCCTGCATTATCATATAAAATATAAATAATAAAAACTGCATATCATATTATCACCATTACCCTAAAAATACAGTTAATGTTTTAAATGCTAATATACAATTTCTTGGCTAAATTCTCTACAACAGACACAAAAAGGCGTTAAAAGTTATTAAAATAATTAAAAATTATAATAAAAAAACAAAGCAAATACCGTAAACCTATTTTCTTAAATAAGTAATGAAAGAGCTCACCACGCTTGTACCATATGAGTCCATGCTATCTCATACACACATCATGCAAGTGTATATCTCTTGGACTGCTCAAATTCACTGGTGCCTAAGCAGTCAGTATGAAGAAACAGGAAAAGGAAATATTCCGACATCTCCGATAGGCATATTCAAATATTCAGAACTTTATTCCATACTAGATGGTGGCCCGATTCTAACGCATCGGGCATTCTAGAATATGTATGTAGTTTATTTATGAAGATTTAAGAATAATGCAATGAATACACGATATCTATCTATCATCTACCTATGTGTCGATTGTCTATGTATGCTATATTTATTTATCATCTCTCTATGCATGTTTTTTATCTATCTATCTATCTATCTCTATCTATCTATTATAAGACCACATCTTGAGATGGAGATGTGGTGAACAGCAGTCCCGCCCATCTCTTTAGCTGTTCACAAAATCCCAGCCCTGTTAAAGATAAATTAAGTTTCTCAGCATCTATTATACTGGAACATTACACCTGGGTTAATATCACCAAATTTAACAATTTAGATGATATACATCTCCCCTCTTATACATAACGTGTGATCACCTTACTATATAAAATATCTATAAATTGATCACACCTATGTATTTATGTATACCTATGTCATATATATCTGTTATCTAGCTATGGGCCACGTCACACACACAGATATTTGTGCAGATATTGTTCGCATATCTCTGGTTGCAGTGAAATCATGGACACAATGTTCCATTTTGTGGCTGTATACAAATGGTACAATATGTCCATGATTTCACTGCAACCAGAGATATGCGAACAATATCTGCACAAATATCTGTGTGTGTGACGTGGCCCTAAGTATTATCTATGTATTTTAGATCAATTAAACCTATTGAATAAATGTGACTGAAGTAGTTCAGACTGTCACTGACACAATGTGTGAAGTAAATTTGACTGAAGAACAGCACACTATGACTGACAGACCTTGTAAACAGGAGTGAAGGGCGTCACACTATGAGTGCCAGACCTTGTAAACAGGAGTGAAATGTGTCACACTATGACTGACTGCCTTGTAGACAGGAGTGAAGTGCGTCACACGATGAGCGGCAGCCTTGTAGACAGGAATGAAATGCGTCACACTATGAACATCAGCCTTGTAGACAGGAGTGAAGTGCGTCACACTATGAGCGGTAGCCTTGTAGACAGGAATGAACTGCGTCACACTATGACTGACAGACCTTGTAGACAGGAGTGAAGTGTGTCACACTGACTGACAGACTTGTAGACAGGAGTGAAGTTCACCACACTATGTGCGGCTGCCTTGTAAACAGGGTTGAACTGCATCACAGAATGACTGACAAACATTGCAGACAGGATTGAACTGCATCACCCTATGAGCGGCAGCCTTGTAAACAGAAGTGAAGTGTGTCACACTATGATCGGCAGTTCAGATTGCCCGCCAATTTACCAAGCCATGCTCCGCTTCGCTGATTGGTCACTGCCAGCCGCAGCGACCAACTTCAATCCCGCTCGGGGTACTACCGCTGCGAGCAGCCGGGAGATGATCAGCTGACGCCGGTCATCTCCCGGCTGGCTCGTCGCGGACCTCTGTGCAGCAGGTAGCCGTGGCTCATCTACTGCCGCACAGAGATCCGTGGCGAGCCGCAGACGTTTGTTCGACAGTACATGAGTCGCGGCGCGAATTTTGAATTTGTTCGTTTGAATGCACGTGGCTCTTTTGCATACGCTGCACTCATAGGTCTCTGCGGCTGCTGGCGACCAATGAGTGCTGGCGAGCTGGCACGCGATTTCCATGACAGACACGATTAGGCAAATATATAGTAGATTAATAAAATGGTAACATCATGGTCAAGAAGACTATGACAAATTTTTCTGACGTATTTCAGACACATCGTGCGTCCTTAATCATAGAATCGGAAAGTAAACCATGCATATTACATATGTATCATATTACTATGTAACATATTATGGCAGAGGCTTGAATAACTGGGCATGCGCATTTACTCAAGCTGCCACCATCTTTGGTCATCCAGGTTTCCAAAGATGGCGGTGGCGTGACACATGGGGGAGCAGAGAGTGCACACAGAGGGCACAGACAGCACAAAGAAGGGCATAGAGAGTGCACAGGGGCACAGAGAGCTCCTAAGGAGCATACTGAGAGTGCACAGGCGGGCACAGAGAGAGTACAGGGGGTACAGAGGGCATAAGGAAGCGCATAGAGGGGAGCACAAAGAGCACACAGGGAACACAGAGTGCACTTTGGGGGCACAGAGAGCACATGGGGGCACAAAACACACAGGCGGGAACAGGAAGTGCGCAGGGGGCAGGGAGAGCACACAGTTGGTAGGAAGACTGCCCAGGGGGGCACAGAGAGTGCACAGAGGCATATAGAGAGCACAGGGGTAAATAGAGAGTGCAGAGGTGGGGCAGAGAGTGCTGGGTGTGCAAATATGGCACCCACTGGCAGTACTGGCACATTGCACCATACCATCGGTGTTGCAGCTTCCCGCACCGCTGCCACCCAAAACCACCCCCTACAATTGTCACCGCTGACACATCACCACCTGAGTAAGTGCACATGTGTATACCCAGCACTCATATGCACTTACTCAAGCCACCATCTTTGCAAGCACACAGGAGGACAGTGAGAGGACACAGCTGGCAGAGAAAGTGCACATGGTAAGGGGTGAGCACACAGGGAGCCAAAAAGAGCACACAAGGGGGGCAGAAAGAGCACCCGGGGAGGCAGAGAGAGTACATATGGAGAGGGATGACTGCCGAGGGTAGAGACAGTTCAAAGGAGAGAGAGCACAGAGGGGGGAAACAGCACAGGGGAGAGAGAGACCACATACAAGGAGTAGACAGCTCAATGGAAGGAGCACATGAGGGGACAAGAGAGCACATGGGGGGAGAGTAACACATAGGGAGTAGAGCGCAAGGGGAGAGACAGGTCAAAAGGGGAAACAAGTCAAAGGAAGGAGCTTTGAGGGGAGAAGACAATACAGATGGGAGAGAGAGAGCAGACGAGGGGGAGACAGTTGCCGTGCCCAGCACCACAGATCCCGCCCCAAAGTGACGTCACCTCCCTCCCGATGTGATACCGTCATGCCCCCTTCTAGCATGTTAATAATAGTCTATGTTGCGCTACATTGGAAAAAAATCAGTTTTACTTTTTTTAAAATAATCCATTTTCTTTTTCTTACAGCATCGTGGTCCTTTCATAATTAAAGTGTATGAAAAAGAAACATTTAAAGGCCAAATGATGGAGTTCACTGAAGATTGCACAAATGTATTTGAGCAATTTCACTACTATAACATCCATTCGTGCAATGTATTAGATGGTCAGTGGGTATTCTATGAAGAACCCAACTTTAGAGGACGTCAGTTTTATCTTAGGCCTGGAGAATATAGGAGACACAGTGACTGGGGAGCCACAAATCCCAGAGTTGGCTCTTTCAAGAGAGTGCAACACGTGTATTAAAACTATTCACAATAAATAAAGTATCAATAATTTACTTTTATAAACATTAGAGGTGATTATTATTTGACAATGTGTCTCTGCTTTATGTAATTTTCTATATGCTTAACCAGTAGTGAAGATACTGTACATTTGTTGAAGATCAATCTGAAAGGATTCAGCGAATTCCTGTTATTAAAATGGTAGTCAAGAACCAATGCATCAGATTTATGTAGAAAAACAGCTTTCTCTGTGAAGTGGTTTGCATTAATGCTCATTTACAGAACAATGGTGCTGTGCAGTCAGTAAAGAAGGATGCAGTAAGAAGTTGGTGATTTATTGTAAAGGAGGAAAAGTTTTAATACATATTAAAGTCACAAAATCATATCCCCAACAAATGTATTAAACTGACTAATCTCTTTAATCCCTTTCTGGCATGATGCACTATTATGTGAATTGCCAGTTCCTTTCCTTTAAAGTAGACTCAGATGTAGAGCCTGCTTTATGATAATTGTATAAAGGTGCTGGACGGGAAAGTGAGCAGGAAGAGGTCAGGGAAAGGAAGAAAACAAAGGGAAAAAAACACAGGAAGTGGGAGGTCAGTTTGAGGAGCTCAGCAGCGAGAGAGGACAGAGAGGATGGTCCCGGAGGACTTGAGCAGAGATGAGGCTCGTCCCGGGTCCCGAGGCCAGAGACCACGTGGAGACAGAGGGATCCCCAGGGGCACGCACAATGAGCGATCCACCCGTGCACCCGAGTCTGCAGTGAAGTGGAGGGGCAAGGCGAGAACCAGGGACCTGGCTCTGAAAGGTGGGGAGGAGACTCCAAGCTCCACCCACGGAACCAGTGGCCACAAGCTGCAGAGGAGCTGTGGCCCACTTCCGGCACATCCGCCAAGAAGGCAGCCGTACTAGGGCCAGGGGAAATAGCCGGTCAAAAACTACTAGAAAAAAATCAACATCAAAAAACCTTACCATCCATGCCAAAAACAGAAACCAAGTGCACTTACAGGATGCAGTCAGAGCCCAAATGTGAAGCAAGCCCAGCTGCAGGCTGATAAATCTCCTCTACCAGCAAGATGTGGGAGGCGACCTGCCATGCATACACTGGGCTTGCATAGAGCACCATTCACACTGATACATACGATGCAGAGTGTCTGAAAGCTACCCAACCGCTCCGCTGCCTGAGCATTGGGCCGCACAGTACGATGCTTCTGCACCACTAGATGAATGGCGCCCCTTTTTTTCTAGTAGTTTTTGTACTGTTTTGTTAGGACTGATGAGCATGGGATTCCGTGACGTGGATCATCAGCTTAAATGTCTTGAAATAGCCGGTCAACCAACAAAGCCCGTGGCTGCTGGATTGGGGCTCTGTGCACGGAGGCACATGCAGGTAGAAGGAGAGCAGGCAGCACTGAGCCAGGAAGGCCCAAGAGGAAAAGAACATAAAAGGGGTGCACTGGACAAGCCATCCTGGTTGCTAAGGACTTCCCGGCCTGTCAATGTACTTGTACTGTGACCTGTAATACATGCAGAGAGAGAACTTATGTAAACTGGGTTTGGAACTCAAAACTGTGTGAGACTGTTTATCCCCACCTGAGGAGCGGTAGACTGGAACACCTCTCAGGCAGCAGAAGCCTGCCGGGAAGAAGTCCTGATCCTTCCCTGCAGCCAGCTCATCTCCGCTGGCCCTCCACCATCCAAATACCCCCCTTACTGCTGATGTCCTGGGAACCTGCTCCACCCGTGGGGAGCAATACCATCACAGCTGCCATTCCATCATCCCCAGAGGTCCCGACCTGCAGCAGCGGCCACTACAGCCGCATACCACGGGTGGCATCATGACAAACTTCTCCCTAATACCTAACTCCTAACCCCCTTATTATTGACAGCCCATCTAGGTGTCCACGGACCGGGTTATGCCACTGTGACAGCCCCCAGACCCTCGAGGACATCGAGAGAGGCCCAGCTCTGAGTACCCCACGGCCACCACTGGCTCGAGTCAATTGTATTGCAGGGAGCTGGTGGATGCTTAGAAAGACTTGACCCCGGGCCATGCTCTTTAAATGTTGCTGTTAAAGATTGACCATGGCATTTAAAGAGTTAGTACCTTAGCTCCACTTGCTAATGTATGAAGTCAGATGATAGCTGAATATTAATAATAATTAAGGATGAGCGAACCCGAACTGTAAACTTCTTATCGAACACCTTGTAATCAGTGCTGAACTCGAACTTCCGAAAGTGCATCTGTGTTCTTGTTTGAGTTTTCCATTCAAATAAAGCTTGTTGAAAGGTAGTCGTGCAGCCAATCAACAAGCTTTTAGGTTGTGGGCATTTCTGGAGCCATCGCAGCCATGCCAAGTATTGGCATTGTTGTGATCAGCCGGCAAACTGGTTGTGTTGCCATTTTACTGTGAATAGCACAGAGATAGGATACTATTGGAGTGAGGGACAATGTTAGGTTACAGTTGTGGATATTCTTAAAAAAGACTTTGTGTGGCTACTGTTTACCAGGTTCAGTGGGTATAATCTTTAACAATTGTCTGTGTGGCCACCGTGCACAAGGTTTCTGAGGTTAATCTTAAAAAAACATGCTTGGGCAATGTGCAGCTGGATCTTTGGGCTTGATCTTTAAAAAAAAATGTGTGTACTCAATGTGCACCAGAATCTGTGGGCCTAATCTTAAAAAAAAGGTGTGTAACCACCAGTGTCGGCTCCAGGATTTTGTGGGCCCCGGGCGAAACAGTCTCAGTGGGCCCCTTTAACACATAACACGATTCATGAATATAATATGGAAGCTGCGGGCTGTGTATATATAATATAGAGGCTGCAGGGTGGGCTGTATATATAATATAGAGGCTGCAGGGTGGGCTGTACATATAATATAGAGGCTGCAGGGTGGGCTGTATATGTAATAATGAGGCTGTGCAGGGCTGTATATATCATCTGGAGGCTTCTGCTGGGCTGTATATAATATATACAGGAAGTGTCTGTCACCAATGCGTGGCCTAGGCTTATCCTGTCACCATCATTGTCATCAATCAACAACTCAACCAATAATTGGGACGTTCAGCTAATTCCACCTAGAGACTGGTCAAAGGAAGGATACACAGGAGATGACAGAGGAGAGAGTTAACAGCACTGATCAGGTCTGAACCTTACAGCCCATAGAAGTCCTAAATGTGTCAACTATAAGCAGTAACATACAAAGAGTGATGCCACCATGAGGGGGAACACGGCTCCATAGCCGGCATAGGGCTCCATAGCCGGCATGGGGCTCCATAGCAGGCACTGGGCTCCATAGCAGGCACTGGGCTCCATAGCAGGCACAGGGCTCCACAGCCGGCACAGGGCTCCATACGAGGCACTGGGCTCCACACAAGGCACAGGGCTCCATACGAGGCACAGGGCTCCATACGAGGCACAGGGCTCCATAGCAGGCACAGGGCTCCATAGCAGGCACTGGGCTCCATAGCAGGCACAGGGCTCCACAGCTGGCACAGGGCTCCATACGAGGCACTGGGCTCCATACGAGGCACAGGGCTCCATACGAGGCACAGGGCTCCATAGCAGGCACTGGACTCCATAGCAGGCACAGGGCTCTATAGCAGGCACTGGGCTCCATAGCAGGCACTGGGCTCTATAGCAGGCACTGGGCTCCATAGCAGGCACAGAGCTCTATAGCAGGCACTGGACTCCATAGCAGGCACAGGGCTCCATAGCAGGCACTGGGCTCCATAGCAGGCACAGGGCTCTATAGCAGGCACTGAGCTCCATAGCAGGCACTGGGCTCTATAGCAGGCACTGGGCTCCATAGCAGGCACAGGGCTCTATAGCAGGTACAGGGCTCTATAGTCAGCACAGGGCTCCATAGTCAGCACAGGGCTCCATAGTCAGCACAGGGCTCTATAGCAGGCACAGGGCTCTTTAGTCAGCACAGGGCTCCGTAGTCAGCACAGGGCTCCATAGTCAGCACAGGGCTCTATAGCAGTCACAGGGCTCCATAGTCAGCACAGGGCTCCATAGTTAGCACAGGGCTACATAGCAGGCACAGGGCTCTATAGTCAGCACAGGGCTCCACAGTCAGCACAGGGCTCCATAGTCAGCACAGGGCTCTATAGCAGGCACAGGGCTCTATAGTCAGCACAGGGCTCCATAGTCAGCACAGGGCTCCATAGTCAGCACAGGGCTACATAGCAGGCACAGGGCTCTATAGTCAGCACAGGGCTCCATAGTCAGCACAGGGCTACATAGCAGGTACAGGGCTACATAGCAGGCACAGGGCTACATAGCTGGTATAGGACTCTCAATAGTGAACGTCAGCTGATAGGAGACCTACTCAGATAAAGCTCACAGTGATAGCACAGGTCACATTACATTAGGCTCCTGTATGACTGGAGAACGGCATTGTGGAACTTGTTGTTCTATCCCCTGGCCAGTAATAAAACATAGCTTGGGTCCTATAACAACCTGTCCTTAATTTAAATATGTCACTCCAACCAAACTTATTACCAACAGAGAGAAACCTAGGTCTCAATCAAGGAATGAATTGACCAATCAAACCAATTATAATCAATAATTGAATCTTTATTATGAAAAGGTTTAAAAATCAAAACAGAGCTACATTACAGGAAACACCACATAGCACATCTAAAAACCTTCAAAATTACAGGCTCAATACAACAATTGCACATATGATCACTGCAAGCAGGATTCAACCTCAAACAATACCTCCATAAGTATAAGCACCTTAATTTCCTTTTTGTTGGATCAATATCCTATCTGTTTCCCTAGATTATACTTTAGATCTAGACAAAACACAAGGAGGGCCAAAACCACGGGGTACGTGTGTCTACAAGAGGTATCCTGGTCACAGGATAACAAAGAAATAGATGTTGATTTACCTGTTCAGAAGGAACGCAGTGCCTGGGCTTCCCACCCCTACGCCGTTTCGCTATGGAGCTTCTTCCGGGGGCGTCCCCGGAAGAAGCTCCATAGCGAAACGGCGTAGGGGTGGGAAGCCCAGGCACTGCGTTCCTTCTGAACAGGTAAATCAACATCTATTTCTTTGTTATCCTGTGACCAGGATACCTCTTGTAGACACACGTACCCCGTGGTTTTGGCCCTCCTTGTGTTTTGTCTAGATCTAAAGTATAATCTAGGGAAACAGATAGGATATTGATCCAACAAAAAGGAAATTAAGGTGCTTATACTTATGGAGGTATTGTTTGAGGTTGAATCCTGCTTGCAGTGATCATATGTGCAATTGTTGTATTGAGCCTGTAATTTTGAAGGTTTTTAGATGTGCTATGTGGTGTTTCCTGTAATGTAGCTCTGTTTTGATTTTTAAACCTTTTCATAATAAAGATTCAATTATTGATTATAATTGGTTTGATTGGTCAATTCATTCCTTGATTGAGACCTAGGTTTCTCTCTGTTGGTAATAGCTTGGGTCCTACCTGAAGGCATAGTCCTCCCTCGGGTCTCTGCTGGGGGATAGCTGCCCACTCATCTTACTGAAAAGCTTCTGGAAGAGAGGGGCATTTTGCAGGAAGATCCCAGCAGCCGGTGCAGGGCACAGACAGCCTGGCATACAATGCCTGGCACAGCGCACCAAGCCCCAGCTCTCCACATGCTGTCTGTGTGTTGAGGTCACATGACCTCATCCCAGTGCAGCAGCGGCGGGAGATTTACAACTCTCCTGCCAGTCCTCCGGCGGCCGTGATCGCCTCAGGGGCCCCCGATGGTGAGCTGTGGGGGCAGTGCTCAGGGGCCCCTGTTAGGCTAGGGTCACACTTGCGTTGTGACCCTAGCCTGGCACAAGTATTTTCCGCAGCGCATAGCGTTGGAGCCCATAGAAACCCGCAGTTTACCTTGCCAACCAGTGGTTGGTTTCTATGGGCTCCGTTGTCTGGCAGCGTATAACATTAAAGCTATGCGCTGCAGTGGAAAATACTTGTGTCAGGCTAGGGTCACAATGTAAGTGTGACCCTAGCCCTCAGGGGTCCAGCGGGCCCCTTCCAAGCAGTCTGGGCCCCGGCACTTGCCAGGGTGCGCCGGGTGCTGACGCCGGCCTTGGTAACCACTGTGCAGCAAGATCTGTGGGCTTAATCTTAAAAAATAAATATGTGTAGCCAATGTGCACAAGGGTGTGGGGCCTTAATCTTAAATAAAAATTATGTGTAGCCACTATGCAGCAAGATATGTGGCCAAAATCTCAGGATCGGGGATGTGTTGGGTGTGTGGGGTGACCTACTTACCAATCCCAGCTGCTGCGCCATCTAGTGGCGACCGGTCCGCAGGGGCACCGCACTCTCCCTGATCAAAGATTAGCATGTCCTCGTGCTAGGACCTGGTTCAGAGATGACAGATTTACATAAGTGCTTCTGTTTCTTCCCGTAACGGGAGGCTTGTCGCTTAAACGTTACTGTAACAAAAACAACTTATCAAATCCATGGGGCATGGGGACTGGAGGTAGAAAAAAGTAGAAAAAGTGCACAGTTCTGTGATTGTCTCTTTATTCAACGTCTCTTGGTCTTGGTCTTCGGGAACATACCACAAACAAAACCCTTTTACTAGCCCTGGGCGTGGTGACAGGGACTCAACTGACTGATTCTTCGGCCACACCGGTGGGTTTTTGAGCATTGCAGTAACAAGTGGAGCCCGGCCATGCCTCCAGGGAACGTAGCCCTTTGGAGCAGCTGCTGCTGCGGGGACAGGAGCTCCTGGACTATGAGGTGGACTATGAGCTCTGGGCACACTGAGCCCCTAGGCACATTGAGCCTCTGGGCATACTTAGCCCCTTGGCACATTGAGCCCCAGAGCCCACTGATCCTCTGGGCACCCTCAGCCTCTGGGCACACTGATCCTCTGGGCACACTGATCCTCTGGGCACCCTCAGCCCCAGGGCACACTGAGCCCCTGGGCACACTCATGCTGTGGGCACACTCATCCTGTGGGCACAGTCAGAAAGTTTCTGCAATGTGTCCTCCTGGCATTAAGAAAAGGCATGGTTACCTAGAACAAAGTTTCTGTGTGTTTGGGTATAAGTGTAACTTTTATATATATATTTTTTAGACTTTTTCTAGTGCTTCCCTTTTTTATTACATTTTTTTACACCAGACATCTGTCAAAGTAATTTCCTACTCATTGAATATTAATTTCCATTTATTTCTTTTTTATTTTGCAAATCTCCGTACGATTTCTAATATATAATCGGGGTGGGGGGAGGGGAGGGTTGCATTTTCAGGTACAGTGCCCATGTATCAAAGGCATTGGAAGAAAAGGTATCCAGGCGCTATAGGTGCGTTCACACATGGCAGTCAGCTGTTTTTTTTATGCAGCAGATTTCCTATAGATCCCTCTCTGTTTAGTTATTTTTTAAGATTTATACACTCTCTCTGTATAGTTGCAGCTGAGCTGAATTTGTCATTAATCCCTTTCTGCATAGTATGAATTGACACAGAGTTTGGTGCCATGGCCATTGGCTGAGTCATCAGAGCCCCCCGGGGGCACAAGCTCCTTTAATGCTGTATCCATATCTGCAGTCCTATGTAAATAACAGCACAGGTTGTCAAACAGAGCTCTGCTACATTTGTATATGCTTATATCACTATTGAATCCTGTAACATCTGGCAGTAGCCCTATTGTTTCCAGTCTAGGGCTCCTTTGGTAATTTTGATTTAGTGTTGTGCTTTGCTGGATGTTACGACCTGACCTGCTGGAAATCTGGTCCTGCCACACAGGCACGTTGTACCCACATATATCCAGAGAGGGCGCTCTACATACATGATTGACTTTATTTAGCCATCTCCATTATGTATACGGGCAGCAGCAGTCTCTATTGTGTATTTTCTATTGTGTGTATAGCTCGCAGCCGCCTCCATTGTCTTTACAGCCAGCAGCCATCTCCAGTGTCTATATGGCCCACAGCCATCTCAATTGTGTATACAGCTAGCAGCCGTCTCTATTGTGTATTCTCTACTGTGTATACAGCTATTGTATATTCAGCCCACAGCAGTCCCAAGTGTGTATGTATGTAATATATAATATAGAGAGATAGTGTGTAAAAAAAAAGAAGGAAAAACAGCACAAAAATATAGAAAAAAAGTGGACTTTTTTGCCCAATGGCGTGGCCACGCATTGGGCGATACAGTCCACTTTTTAAAATTTTTTGGTACTGTTTTTCCTTTTTTTACCCTATTGTAAGGAACCATCTGGATTGCTGGTTGGGAAAGATTTGCACATAAATTGAGATAATGTTTGGTGCTGTTCCAATTTTTCACTATAAATATAATGTATGTTTGGGTGGAGGCGAGGCATGGGTGGAGATGGAGCTGGGGTGGGGGCTCGGCAGAGTCTCAGGGGGGCCCCAACATTTTGGCAGTAAGGGGCCCCAAAATTCCTAGTGGCAGCTCTGGCCAAGTACATCGTAATACTAGGGTACTCGGCGTGAGTGGGAAATGCGAGTAAATGTCTGCTGGACCCAAAAAAGGAGTCTGGGGGTAAGTGAAATGCTGAAATGGGTGCATGATTGCCGTAAGACTGAGTTATGATGGAGGAGACCTTCTGACAGCTCAGTGTGTAAGTGGTGTAAAGAGGGTGATCTGCCCAAGGGCTGTGTAATGGTTAACGCAGGAAGAAGCCACCCATCATCATCATCATCACAAGGGCTTCACAATTATAAAGCGTGGACTACTGGCATTGTCCCCAAAAAGTAGCCCAAGGGGCTGTACCATGGTTGATGAAGGAAGCAAACCTCAAGGGCCAAACAATTATGAAGCTAGGATTACTAGCACAGTAGTTGCAGTGCCCAATGTCCAGGCATAGCAATAGTGTCTCCAAAAAGTAACCCAAGGGGAAGGGGATGTATCATGGGTGATGAAGGAAACAGGCCTCAGGGGCCAAAGAATTATGAAGCTAGCCTAGGACTACTAGCACAGTAGTTGCAGTGCCCAATGTCCAGGCATAGCCATAGTGTCTCAAATATTAGCCCAAAGGGCTGTATTATGGTTGATGAAGGAAGCAGGCCTCAAGGGCCAAACAATTATGAAGCTAGGACTGCTAGCACAGTAGTTGCAGTGCCCAATGTGCAGGCATAGCAATAGTGTCTCCAAAAAGTAGCCAAAGGGGCTGTACCATGGTTGATGAAGGAAGCAGGCCTCAAGGACCAAACAATTATGAAGCTAGCCTAGGACTACTAGCACAGTAGTTACAGTGCCCAATATCCAGGCATAGCCATAATGTCTCCAAAACGTAGCCCAAGGGGCTGTATTTTGGTTGATGAAGCAAAGAGGGTCTCATCACAAGTGCCTCCGATGTGAAATATTAATTAACGGAACATTGTTTTTAGCTAATTGACCATGAGGTACATGTTGCAGAAGCAAGAGTTTAAAACATATGTAAGAAAAGAAAAGGGGGTTGTATTGGAAGGGATGGACGTGATCACCAGTTGCCTAAAATAACATTTTGGGTGACTTTAGGTTGGGATGCTGTCATCAAGAGGGCTTAAATACTCTTGCGAAATCCAGTCCTTGTTAAATTTGATCACAGTCGGCCTGTCTGCATTCTCTGTAGTCAGCCATGTGCGTGTATCTGTGATGATTGTCCCAATGGCAACTGAAAACACACTCTGACATCACACTAGCAGCCGGGCAGGCCAGCACCTCCAAGGCATATAAGGAGAGGTCTGGCCAACTATGTGTCGAGCCCAGGCTTTGGGGTACTTGCGTATCAGGCCTCGAAGGGGTTAACGGTGTCACGGGGAATGGCGGCTGCGCCTGATCCCATGTCCTGGGCCTATCTTTGAAAAGGGGTTTGATATTTACAGGGGACTATGTACAGTTTGTCGTGACACCACCTGTAGTTTCTGGTGATGATTCACCAGCGCCGCCACAGTCTGCCGGAGGTGAATGGTACAGCGGCAAGTTGGTGAAGTCCTCCACAGGTAGGACTGGATCTCCGGGGCAGCGTTCCTGTTTAGAAACAAGTTCATTGGAAGGAATACAGGCAGAGTTAAAAGTCACTTTTCCTCCGGGTACTTTACTGTTCACTTGCATGCATACACAGTTACAGTTCAGCACTCCTGATGGTATAAGGACAGGTAACTTATCGGGTGGCTGCAGGCAGACTCCAGGTGGTATGGTGGAACCCTTAAAGATGATGGGAGTGTAGGTGTGCCACGGTCTGCGCTGCTCCAGGGCTTAAAAAACTCACCAAAGAGTCAGTCAGATCTCCATCCTTTATTCTCCTCCTCCTACGCGTTTCAGCGCCTAGCCTGGCACCTTCATCAGGGATATCCCTGATGAAGATGCCAGGCTAGGCGCCGAAACACGTAGGAGGAGGAGAATAAAGGATGGAAATCTGACTGTCTCTTTGGTGAGTTTTTTAAGCCCTGGAGCAGTGTGGACCGTGGCACACCTAGACTCCCATCATCTTTCTGGATTAAACCACTGTTCAGTGGTCGGTGGAGGTCATGCAGCAGCTTGGAATAATATTTCCTAAACGCCTTCAAACCAGTTGTGGGGATCACAACTGCACCAGGTGAGTGGCTTCTCGGCATCACCCCATTACCATCAGTGTCACTAGTGATAGGGCACTATTGCACCTCTTGTCCCCCACCCTTTTATATTTTTATGGTGGAACCCTTGGTTTGCCTGTGTTCTCTAACCCCATCTGTTCCTTCCTGCTTCCCAGTTTGTTGTGTGAAGCCTGGTGACTTGTAATCAGCCTGGCCTCTTCTTCTTCTCTCACCCTCATGGCCGTTGAGTAACCCTCTGCTGGCCAACCGCTTGCTCCTTCAGCGGTGCCTGGTACACTCTCTTTGGTCTGTTCAGGTGCCCAGGAGAATTAAAGACTCCACGAGACTCCGGATTTTCTGTGGTCCTAAAGTATCCCACAGGTACGGGCTCTGGTGCCCGGTAAGCCATCCGGGATAAAAGTCCTCAAGTTCCTCACTCCCTTTCGGCTGTCTGCTCCTGGGATCCTTTTCTTAAGCCCTTTCTTCTTCTTCCATCTCTCTTTCAACTCACTAACGCTCAAAGACTTAGAGGCAAAGACAAAAGACCTTATGGTCAAAAACCCTTCTTGTTCCCCCTAGAGGTGATTTTATTCCCTCCCGGGTAACCTCCCACCGTGTAATCTAGTGTGGGAGTGCTGGTTATGGGGTCCACCCACCATCCTAGGGTCCACCTGCAGCTGGAGTATCTGCACCTCTTTTACAGGTGCAGTACCCCTCTGTGACGCCTGCTTGGTAAGGGCACCACATATGCAGCTTGGATACCCAGTAATTAAATAGAACAGAAATGTCAGGAAGGACGCAGGTATGGTCACATACATAGTCAATGACCATCTTGTGCAACTTTTCCCTCCTTGATATTGTTACCTGTCCAGGTAGCCCTTGCTGATGAGCCAGTTTATTGAAGATGGCCCAGTTTGATGACATTTTACCACCACCTCTTTTGGACCTGCTGGCCATGTCTCTCTCCATTAATGCATGCTGTTGCACTGAGCTGGTACCTCTGGTAGCAGCGGTGTCTGAGGGTGATGTTGCCATCAAATGATCCACAATGGCCCTCTTGAAGGATTCTATTCTGAAGCCCCTTGGTGACTGCAACAGTAATGAAGGAAATTTGTCCTTGTACCGTGGGTCTAGAAAGGTGCTGTTGAAAATGTGAATCAAAGCGAGGGTCTTGGCACAGACAATTAGATATGAAGTGTGCCATGTGTGCCAAGCTGCAAAGAGGCAAATGTTATGTGACCCCAGAAGGAGGAACAATACCCATGCTCACCCCACACTGAGTCTCCTTCTCCAACTCCTCCTCTTCATCCCACTCATGCTGGAAAGAAAAAGCTGGGGTTGTGAGTCTCCTGGGTACCACTGAAAAAGAAGTCTTCTCCCTCCTCATCAGCAGTTGAGGAATGGCGGAAATGGGCACAAATACGGTGTACTTTCTCAAGCAGGTACGGCAAGTCAGGGTATGTTTTTATAAATTTCTGCTCCACTAGGTTCAGCACGTGAGCTATGCATGGCACATGTACCAGCTTCCTTAGCTTTAAAGCCGCAACGAGGTTACACCCATTATCGCAGACAACCAGACCGGGTTGGAGTGGCAGTGGGGAGAGCCACTGATCGGTCTGTTGTTTTATTCCTTTCCACATCTCTGCTGCAGTGTGTGGTGTTTCACCTAAGCAGATGAGCTTCAGCAGAGCGTGTTGCCACTTTGTCGATGCGATGCTGTACAGCTCCCAACTTGGGAGTGATGTGGAGGGTAATTCAGCATAGGATGATGATGCGGTGAAGGAGGAGGAAGAGGGGAGACAGGAGGTATATGATGAGACAGAAACCCTGATTGAGGTTGGGCCCGCTATTCGTGGCATGGGTAGGATATGTGATGATCCAGTTTGAGACTTTGTCCCACCCTCCACCAGGTTGAGCCAGTGTGCCTTGATGTATCATCCCTGTCCAAAAGTACTTGTCACGTGTTAGTTGTAAGGTGGACCTACCCGGTTATGGCATTGGTGAGAGCACGCTTTAGATTGTTTAAGACATGCTGGTGTAACGCAGGGACGGCAGCCGCAGCCAACAGATCACAGAAAGACTGTGTCCCCACAAGCCTTAATGGAAACATCTCCACCGCTAACAACTTGACAATGCGCGTTCAGTATTTGCGCTTGTGGGTGCATGGCTTGATGTTTATGCCTCCTTTCATATATCTGGGGCACAGACCACAGGATGCTTGGCTGGGACAAACAAGTGCATGAGCTTGTTGTGTTGTGCTTCTGTGTCACAGCTTGTGAGCAAGAGGTATGATCATCTGCTTGCTGCCCAGCAGATTGGGAAGGACAGATCACAGGCAACATGGCAGTGGTTTGACCCACAGACACAGGTTTGGTGCCCTGTTGTTCCACCCACCGACTAGGGTGCTTGGCTGCCATGTGTTCCCACATACTGGTGGTGCTTTGGTTGTCTTTGCCCTGGCCTCTGCTCAATTTCATATGGCACATGCCACAGATGACAACATTTGGTTCAGAAGGACTATATGAAAAAAATTTCCAGACAGCGGCTGAACGCAACCTTGCCATGGAGCACAGAGGGATTGCTCTTGGCAACAGTTGACACACTTCTCACTCTGCTCAAAACAGTAGCCCTTGGTGCTTTTGTTGGTGCTACGTATCCACTTTCTTCGTCTGTGCTGCTGTGCTGGCTATGCGTGCCAGCGGTCCAGGTCCAGGTTAGATCGGTGAATATCAAGATTAAATGACCTGGCACTCAAATGAAGAAAGGATGAACGGAAAGATTCTTATATGTGTCCTTTTATTTAGTGAAAAAAAGGAGTTCAACATCTCATACAGTTGTAAATCGTCTTTTTAACAACAACATAGTCCTACACCCGACGTTTCAACCCAATCCGGGTTTTCATCAGGGGTTCTACAGACTGGTACAGAATATGTAAATAAAACATAAAGGAACAAGAATCAGTGGTTATAATTACATAAGTGATATATACAATTTCTGTGTTATACATGTTAAGGAAAAAATATAATTAGAGGGACTATTATTGCATCTACTTTTATCAGGTCTGCAAGTTATGATGTACATAAAAAATAGATTCTATGTAATGCAATACATGTATAGGATTAGCACTAGAGACTAGATTGACCTTATGCTACATAATGGTCTGCTATATCGCAAAGGCACTTTCACATACGTGTTAGGCTGGGGTCACACACACACGATATCTGGGCAGATATTGTTCGCAGATCTCTGGTTGCAGTGAAATCATGGACACATGGTTCCATTTTGTGGCTGTGTACAAATGGAGCAATCTGTCCATGATTTCACTGCAACCAGAGATCTGTGAACAATATCTGCCCAGATATCTGTGTGTGTGACCCCAGCCTTAGACATAAGTGGGCTATCAGGTCATATATATTAATCAAGATATACATGTAAAGGAGGTTATATACCCTAAGTTGTTGTCTGAGATCCTAGCTGTTCAATGAGAAGTAGCCTCAGGGTGTTATGGTAACATAGTTCAGCTTATCATAAACCCAAAATATAGAACACATGTCACAGAGTACTTGCATGCACTTAAAGGTGCAATTTATTGTGATAATATAGTATACCTGTAATCATATACAGACAAGGTGAATATGGCCACACTTTGGTGCGCTTGTCAATGGGCAAATGCAAGCTATACTATGGGGAACAAAAGGATTAGCAATGGATTCATATAAGTGCTCTAGGATAAGTCAGACAGTTAAGGATGATAAGCCTTTACCTGTGAGTTATAAGGTTATGTGCATATACAGGTAGCGACCTATAACAAGGAAAGTGCAATTAATATAAGCTGATCTGGTGCCCCCTTATAGTGTTGCAGGACCAGAGGTCCTGTAGTTTTACCTGTGCTGGCAGGGAAGTTCATTGGTGGTGTGGCACTGTTTGTCTGGCGGTGCAGGGTTATATAGTAGCGTTGTGAGTGCACCAGCTTCCTGCTTCCGGTCAGGTGGAACGCAGGATCCGGTGTGTGGAACGCACGCCGGCGCATGCGCACTGGGGATAGAGCGGTAAACACCGCTAGTGCGCGTGTGTGAATTTCTTACTGTGAGAAATGGGCTGCATAGCATGAATAAGTGATTGTGAGTGCGCTCACAGTGATTATAGTAAAAGGATACTTATGTGCAGATACAGTGCAAGGACCACTCAAGATGAAGTGATTCTGTGTAGAATAGGGATTCTATGAAGTTGGATAGGTCTGTAAGGAAAAAGAGAGAGCGGTAATTAATATCAGGATAGGATAAGAATATACAATTTAAGGCAAATTTCAGACAAAGCATCATTATGCATTGACACACAGATAGATCATGAACATGAAAATAACATGAACAAATATATCAGATCGGTGGTCTCATCATCGACCACCTCGTCATCCATGTCATCCTCCTTCCGTGTTGATATTGTCGGCTGGCCAGATGGCAACTGTGTGTCATCACCAGCAGCCTCCACCTCTTCACCCGGTATATAACGTGGATGAAAGTGACTTTCTTCTGGCTGTGGGTTTTCAAATATTTGGCCATGGACAGACAATACCTAGAGATGAGCGAGCATGCTCAGCGCTACTCGTTACTATCACGAGTATCCCAGTACTCAGGATGCTCGGCGAGCACCGAGTACTGCCGAGATGCTCGTACTCTTCACTAATAATTATCACTCTGACACAAATACACAGCTCCCTTGAGTGCACAAAGTAAGCCGGCATCTCACAGAGAACAGATTGATTGTTAGGGTCCCTCTGGGGGGCACAGCAAGGTGTTGTATGCTGCGACGATTTGAAAAAGCCCCCCCTCCCGCCCTTTCCCAGAAACACTCGTTTTATAGCCGGAAGTATGTGGGCGGAGCCTGTCACTAATTGACTTACATTGGGCTCGGTGCTCGCCCCGAGCATCGAGCACCCGAGCATTTTAGTGCTCGCTCATCACTAACAATACTTCCTCACGTTCCTCTTCAATGTCATGTGGTGAGAGGTCAGAGGCAACTGTGGCGCCCCTGCGTGCGACCAGGAGGCCACATACGGAACTGCAGCCAGGTAAGATAGGAAGACAGTTGCACCACAACACCCTCACCGACATCCCACACACCACTAGAGGGCAGCACCCAACCCGGACCGGGACTCTAGGCGGGCAAGGGGTGGTGGGTTTAGAGAACAGTGGGTGGGACAGCAAGCAGGTCAGGTGATAGATGGTAGAAATAGAGAAGGGGAGGAGGAAGGAGTCAGTAGGCCGGTGTACAGTCATGGCCAAAAGTATTGACACCTGTGCAATTCTGTCAGATAATACTCAGTTTCTTCCTGAAAATGATTGCAATCACAAATTATTCGGTATTATTATCTTCATTTAATTTGTCTTCAATGAAAAAAACACAAAAAGATTTGTCCTAAAGCCAAATTGGATATAATTCCACACCAAACATAAAAAGGGGGTGGACAAAAGTATTGGCACCCTTAGAAAAATCATGTGATGCTTCTCTAATTTGTGTAATTAACAGCACCTGTAATTTACCTGTAAACAACCTAACAGGTGTTGTCAATAACTAAATCACACTTGCAGCCAGTTGGCATGGATTAAAGTTGACTCAACCTCTGTCCTGTGTCCTTGTGTGTACCACATTGAGCATGGAGAAAAGAAAGAAGACCAAAGAACTGACTGAGGACTTCAGAAACCAAATTGTGAGGAAGCATGAGCAATCTCAAGGCTACAAGTCCATCTCCAAAGACCTGAATGTTCCTGTGTCTACCGTGCGCAGTGTCATCAAGAAGTGTAAAGCCCATGGCACTGTGGCTCCCTAGATGTGGACGGAAAAGAAAAATTGACGAGAGATTTCAATGCAAGATTGTGCGGATGGTGGATAAAGAACCTTGACTAACATCCAAACAAGTTCAAGCTGCCCTGCAGTCCGGGGGTACAACAGTGTCAACCCGTACTATCCATCGGTGTCTGAATAAAAAGGGACTGCATGGTAGGAGACCCAGGAAGACCCCACTTCTTACCCCGAGACATAAAAAAGTCAGGCTGGAATTTGCCAAAACTTACCTGAGAAAGCCTAAAACGTTTTGGAAGAATGTTCTCTCTTTTTGGGCAAAGGCATCAACATAGAGTTTGCAGGAGAAAAAAAGAGGCATTCAATGAAAAGAACACAGTCCCTACAGTCAAACATGGCGGAGGTTCCCTGATGTTTTGGGGTTGCTTTGCTGCCTCTGGCACTGGACTGCTTGACCGTGTGCATGGCATTATGAAGTCTGAAGACTACCAACCAATTTTGCAGAATAATGTAGGGCCCAGTGTGAGAAAGCTGGGTCTCCCTCAGAGGTCATGGGTCTTCCAGAAGGACAATGACCCAAAACACACTTCAAAAAGCACTAGAAAATGGTTTGAGAGAAAGCACTGGAGACTTCTAAGGTGGCCAGCAATGAGTCCAGACCTGAATCCCATAGAACACCTGTGGAGAGATCTAAAAATGGCAGTTTTGAGAAGGCACCCTTCAAATATCAGGGACCTGGAGCAGTTTGCCAAAGAAGAATGGTCTACAATTCCAGCAGAGCATTGTAAGAAACTCATTGATGGTTACCGGAAGCGGTTGATCGAAGTTATTTTGGCTAAAGGTTGTGCAACCAAGTATTAGGTTGAGGGTGCCCAATACTTTTGTCCGGCCCATTTTTGGAGTTTTGTGTGAAATGATCAATGCTTTGCTTTTTGCTTCATTCTCTTTTGTGTTTTTTCATTGAAGACAAATTAAATGAAGATAATAATACCAAAGAATTTGTGATTGCAATCATTTTCAGGAAGAAACTGAGTATTATCTGACAGAATTGCAGGGGTGTCAATACTTTTGGCCAACACTGTATGTAGAGCAGAACAGACCAGAAGAACACGTCCTGGAGGAGTGGGGTGTAAGGAGCGCAGAATCTGAAGAACCAGTGTGAGGCCACAGAGAGAAAGCCCATCCGGAGCCAGCACCCCAGGAGTGTGAGGAAAGAGAGGACCAGCAGCATTGGGTCCTAGAAACACAGCCGAGACGACCGACTGCAGGCGAAGTAGCCTTCTTATGAAACCTGAATCACACGGTAGAAGGGAGCCTGATAGAGCCTAGCACAGCAGGACTATTGGAGGCTAGGCTAGTAGCAGAGTGTCGGCTCTGAATGGGGCCGACGATTTATCCGGTTTCCCCAGATTACCGACGGGGAGCTCTAACTCCACGTTAGAGTTCCTACCCCAAAAGGACAGGCAGCTCAGTGGCAACCACGAGGGCCCACAGGGGTCCGAGCCACTGCCATATTGTCCGGAGACACACACCAGAGAGAAAGAGAGTAAAAGCCTGGAAAGGACAGAGAAGGAGTGAGGGGTCACAGAGAGGAACAACCTGGCTGTAGGGAGTAAAGAGGAACCCGGAGGGGAGAGTTGTAACCCGTGTAAAGACCTGTACCTTGAACTGTAACTGAGCTGTTATGCTGAACAAACTGAGAAGTAAACCCTGCTTCTGACTCCCTCGCATGATTCTTTATTGCCTATGCATGATTCCCTCCAACAGGACTGCAGAGAGATCCCACCTGGAGAGCCACAGCCTGTCAGCTCCGCACACACAGGCTGGAAGGACAACTGCAGCAGCAGTACAGTAAGTGAACTGCACTCATCACACGCCTGCACCATACACTATTGACTTTAACATCACTGCCCCGGGGATGTACGTTCTACCCACGGAGAACTATTCCATCTATAGCTGCTATAACATCATCCCCGGAGGTTCTGCAGCAGTGGTGGTCCCATTACTGACCACAGGCCGTGGGTGGCGTCACGACAAACATTTAAACCCCTGTAAATATTCCCCTTTTACTTGCCAGGGCCCGTAACACGGTCCGGACAAGGACCTCCGTGACATCCCCAGCAGCAAACACGGTCCGGTACAGAGTACCCCGTCCCAGTGGGCTCGACAACCTGGTGTCACGAACAGGATGTACCCGGTCCAAAGGAATTGGACCCTGTGTGCCTAATTAACGTGTTCTGGATTTTCCCCGCCAAATCACCGCTTAATGGCGGCCATAGGAGCCTGAGAACATGTGCAGAGGAGGTGTGGCCAGACACCCCCATCGTGGGCCGGCCCGGTCCAAGGGGCTAAAAGAAGGACCCACCCTGGCTCCCATTAACTCCAGGGGAGCCAGCCATCAATCCCAAAGAAGAACCTCCGCCCCTAAACCCACCTACCAATGAGAAGCTGGCAGGAGCCGAACAGGAAATTGTCATCAGAGAGAGGCTGGACGGACGGCCGGAAGAGAACCAGTCGCAATCAGAGTACAGGAGGACGGAAGCGGAGGACGCCGAAAAGAGCGCTGCAGCTGGAAGACCCCGAGTGATCCCGGAGGGCCCACAGAACGTATTAGTGGAGGAACCCATCCAGGGAAAGACCTTGCGTGACCAGAGCAGCATGGCGGAAGGCGGCAAAGAGCGTTTGGAGATCTGAGACACCCGGCGGGGTGTGCTGCGGCTGCTACCCCAGCAGATGACCCGTGTTCAGGCAGAACAGCGTACCCGGATCCACGTAAATGTACGGCAGTGATTCCAGACCTCACCCATGCAACCCGGCTGGGTTGGCGCCTCGAGCTACAGTATTGAGAGTGAGCAGATCTGCCGCACAGCAACTTTGATTGATGTGTCCGTCCCCGAAGTGACATCGCGCCCCGCTGTAAAAGAGATCGACCCGCTCAAAAACACGGATCTTATAATCATAACTGAGACTGTTACAGTGAGATCTACGGCTGATGCAGTTACGCAAACTTCGGAAAGTTACCTTTTAATCACTGCCTTTCAAGACTTGGAAATGTTCCCAAGAAGGAGAGAACCGCAGACATTACCTTGGAAAGTAAAGCAAGAAAAGGAGTGAAGACCCGGATCCTGAAAGAAGACTTGTAAGTGTGAATGCGATGTAACCCTTAATGCTCCCAACCAAATCCTGAATGAATGTTAGCTTTCCCTTGTCTGTCTTATGTGTCATAGACATTTGATACCACAGACAATGAGCTGGTACGAACTTTGCCTTGTATATAGTTGAGCACCTTGTGTGCTCCCCCTTGGTTTTAAAACCATATTTGCACTTGAATGACTGTGCCTGAACTTTTGAGGCTTTTTGAACTTTGAATTGAACTGTGGAGTGCTTGTGTGCAGTATTGAAGCACTTGTGCCTTTTGAACTGTTTGCATTTTTGAACCTTTTGCACTTTTTGAAGAAAAATAACTTTTATACTTTTTGACAGAAAAGTAATGCTTTTATGTGTTTTACTGAAGTAAAATAGAATGTGTTATAGCATTTGACCCGGAAAAGGTCCAGAAGGGTGATGAAGCCAATACACCTGTGCACTTGTGTAAATAGTTAACTTAATGCAACGTTAACAGAACTGTGCCTCCTTAACCAGAAGAAATCAAGAATCCTTAATGTTGAATGTTTTGAATAAAATAAAATGTTTTCAGGGGGATCCATGCCGGACAGCGTGGGGACACGCTGGTTTTACTCCGGGGGAATGTTGCGCCCCTGCGACCAGGAGGCCACATAGGGAACTGCAGCCAGGTAAGATAGGAAGACAGTTGCACCTCAACACCCTCACCGACATCCCACACACCACTAGAGGGCAGCACCCAACCCGGAGCCCGGGACTCTAGGCGGGCAAGGGGTGGTGGGTTTAGAGAACAGTGGGTGGAACAGCAAGCAGGTCAGGTGATAGATGGTAGAAATAGAGAAGGGGAGGAGGAAGGAGTCAGTAGGCCAGTGTAGGCTGAGCAGAACAGACCAGAAGCACACGTCCTTGAGGAGTGGGGTGTAAGGAGCGCAGAATCTGAAGAGCCAGTGTGGGGCCACAGAGAGAAAGCCCACCTGGAGCCAGCACCCCAGGAGTGTGAGGAAAGAGAGGACCAGCAGCACTGGGTCCTAGAAAAATAGCCGAGACGACCGACTGCAGGCGGAGTAGCCTTCTTATCAAACCTGAATCACACAGTAGAAGGGAGCCTGATAGAGCCTAGCACAGCAGTACTATTGGAGGCTAGGCTAGTAGCAGAGTGTCAGCTCTGAATGGGGCCGACGATTTACCCGGTTTCCCCAGATTACCGACGGGGAGCTCTAACTACACGTTAGACTTCCTACCCAAAAAGGACAGGCAGCTCAGTGGCAACCACGAGGGCCCACAGGGGTCTGAGCCACCGCCATATTGTCCTGAGACACACACCAAGTGAGAGATAGAGAGTAAAAGCCTGGAAAGGACAGAGAAGGAGTGAGGGGTCACAGAGAGGAACAACCTGGCTGCAGGGAGTAAAGAGGAACCCGGAGGGGAGAGTTGTAACCCGTGTAAAGACCTGTACCTTGAACTGTAACTGAACTGTTATGCAGAATAAACTGAGAAGTAAACATGGTGAACCCTGCTTCTGACTCCCTCGCATGATTCTCTATTGCCTATGCATAATTCCCTCCAACAGGACTGCAGAGAGATCCCACCTGGAGAGCCACAGCCTGTTAGCTCCGCACACACAGGCTGGAAAGACAACTGCAGCAGCAGGACAGTAAGTGAATTGAGCTCATCACAAGCCTGCACCATACACTATTGACTTTAACATCACTGCCCCGGGGGAACTAAGTTCTACCTACGGAGAACTATTCCATCTATAGCTACTATAACATCATCCCCGGAGGTTCTGCAGCAGCGGTGGTCCCGTTACTGACCATAGGCCGTGGGTGGCGTCACGACACACATTTAATCCCCTGTAAATATTCCCCTTTTACTTGCCAGGGCCCGGGACACGGTCCTGACCAGGACCTCCGTGACATCCCCAGCAGCAAACACGGTCCGGTACCGAGTACCCCGTTCCAGTGGGCTCCACACAGCAAAAGGATATGGACCAAACAGATCCTCGGAGTAGCCAAGGTTGGGGTCAAATGTTTCCTGTGACTCCTGTGACAGCCATCCAAGACAGTATCTGCTCTTACTCTTCTGGCTTCCAGACCCGTTTACGTTCCAGACCAGGAAATTTCGACAGGAACAAAGATGCATCAACCTTCTTCGGTCTCCCAGACTCTGTTTCTTGTCGGGCACCACTGCCAACCCCACGTCCACGTCCAAATCCATGTCCCTTTCCCTTCACAACAGCCTTTTTCTAGGAATTTGGGGTTTTTCTGACATAGCTGCAGATGTTCACATGCAAAGATTGGGGAACAAGGAGCAGTTAGTGCTTTGTGGAAGGTATCACTACAGTCTAGTTCTGCTTTGTGTTTTACACACAGCACCACACTAGCACCCACAAAATTGCCCTGAGGTTTAAGGCTAAATAGTACGCAAAACCAGTCACCACACAAGACAGCAGTGCTGGCTGCGTGTCACTTGTGCAGTCCCGTGTGTGCTATTCGGTGTGAACACGGCGCCACAATGGCACAAAAAAAATTGCCCTGAGTTTTAAGGCTAAATATTACGCAAAACCTGTCACCACCAAGACAGTGGTGCTGGCTGCATGTCACTTGTGCAGTACCGTGCGTGCTATTTGTTGTGAACACAGCACAAAAAAATTTGCCCCTAGGTCTAAGGCTAGGGTCACACTTAAAACGCACAATGCGGTAACCGCATCCATTACTGGATGCAGTTTAACCGTGTGCCTTCATACTATCTTTTGATAGTAAAGTTGCAACTCTCATTCCGCATCTGAATGCATTAACGCATCCAGTTTTGGAATGTTGGTTTTTGCAATTTACCTTTATGTACCTTGTGGTACCGATCCTGTGCCATAGGTGCTCATGTTAAAAAAAATGCATCCGTTTTTTTACCGCTGCAAAAAATGCAGCCTGCATGATTTTTAGCGCAGGCTGCAAAACCGGATGCGGTAACCAGATTGCAAATAGTGCAATTCGGATTTTCTATTGAAGTCTATGGGCTGCAGATCCGGATGTAAAAAAAGAAACGCAGGTGTTAGCCTAGCCGAAGGCTAAATATTACGCAAAACCAGTCACCACACAAGACAGTGGTGCTGACTGTGTGTCACTTGTGCAGTACCGAGCATGTTATTCGGTGTGAACACAGCACTGTAATGGCACAAAAAAATTGCCCTGAGGTTTAAGGCTAAAAATTATGCAAAAGCAGTCACCACACAAGACAGGCTAGGGCCTCACTTGGGAGCCTGCATCCGCTAACTGGATCCGTTAATGCATCCGGTTTTGTTCCTTGTCCATTTTGAGACATTTTTAGCCCTTACATTAACGCATGCGTTACGGCATGGTACCTATATGTACCATGCGTTTCCCATAGACCCCCATGTTACAAAAGCGCATGCGTTTTTGAAAATGCACCAAAAAACGTTGCAGACCCTATTAAAAATGGATTTCTCAAAAACGCAATGCATTAAACAGATTGCACTTTAGCACACTCTAGCAATGCATTTTTTGCATTGGAGTCTATGGGTGCGTTAACGGATGCGTTTTTACACATTTCCACATGTCAAAAACGGATCCAGTGACTGGATTGCAGACGCAAGTGTGACCCTGGCCACAGTGGTGCTGGCTGCGTGTCACTTTTGCAGTACTGTGCGTACTATTAGGTGTGAACACAGCACCACAACGGCAAATAAATTGGCTTGCAGGGGTAAATGTGACCCCAAAAATAGCTGGGAAAACTGTCACTACTCCCTGACCTTAGGCTAGAGTCACACTAAGAAGGCACAATCCAGTAACCGAATCCATTACCGGATCCGGTATTGGACTGTGCCATCATACTTCTTATAATCTGTAAAAATGCAATCCTCATTCCAGATCTGAATGAATAATGCATCCGGTGTTGGAATAAGGATTTTTGCAATATTAAAAACCACATCCGGAATCGGATCCGGTACCGTAAGGTATATTTATGTATGGATACCGGATCTGGTTCCCATAGGTGCCCATGTTAAAAAAAAACGGATCCCGTTTTGCAACCGCTCCGAAAAATGCAGCCTGCATTATTTTTACCGCAGGCTGCAAAACCAGATCCGGTAACCAGATTGCCATTTGGGCAATTCCTTTTTTTTTATTACAGCCTATGGGCTGCGGATCCGGATCTGGTTTTGAGCATATTTAATGCTCAAAACCGGATCTGGATGTATAAAAATACCGCAAATGTGACCCTAGCCTTATAGTCTAGCTCTGAGAAGGGCTGAATTTTTGCTGACTGTACTATGTGGTACTGTAACGCTCCTACCTGTCTCCCTGCATTAGAGTCACCTAGTATGGCCACTTTACACACGGCTACATTTCTAGCTTATCCACAGGTAACTTACTGGCTGCAGTGAAATCATGGAGACATGGTTCTATCTTGTTGCTGTGTACAAATGGAATAATGTCTCCATGATTTCACTGCAGCCAGTAAGTTACCTGTCGATAAGCTAGAAATGTAGCTGTGTGTAAAGTGGCCAGTACTACAACATTGGTAGCTCTCACAAGAGCTTTTGGGTTTTACAGAGGATTTCTGGATGATTTGCATGAGCACAACTTTCCCTAGCAGCTGCTCACACTCTCCCTACACTAGCTGTGTTCTGCATGTATTGTGCAGAAAATGGCGGTGGCAGGGCTTATATAGAGCATACTCATGTATGATGCTGGGCATTACTGTGATTGGCTAATGCTGGGAGGGAGATCCGAACAGTGCGAGACTAGTAGTGAAATACACGCTATGTTTTGAGTACCGCGAGTACCGCATTAGTCGCCAAATACCGAATACTTGCGAATATATTCGCTCATCCCTATCTATAGCCTGTCCGTGTCTTATGGCTTCTGACTCACGATCCAACCAGGTTCGGGCCAAGAGCCGACCATGTTTCCTGCTCAGTCACAATGGCGACAAATCAGCTGTCCCATGGCATCAAAATGATCGGTGTCCTTCCCTCTTCTCCGGGGGATCTCTCCCTGTTGCTGCGGCGGGAAATTTCCAGATCTGGGAGCATCTGGGGGAACAGCGGTCAAGGTCTGCACGGTATCAGTCAGCACAGAGACACTTCTATGCAAGTCCCATAGTTCCGTGGAGGGCTTTTGCCCCAGTCTCCCGCCAATGGTTGAATAGTATATCCAAGCAGGGCACCCATGGTAGTAAACCTCTTCATCGGTCATACTGGCCCCAAGCTCGGGCTTCTGTTAACCCTCCTTCTTCTCCCAGTTTGAGGGAACAGGGCACTCCGCCGTCTCTCGCTTAGTCGCTTTCTGTACGAGTGCCTGCTGCCAGTGCTCCACGGTATCTAGGTGGGTTCTCTCTAGCGGATGACTCAGCCTGGCAACTTCGTGTGACAGAAATGCAGGATCCATCCTGAGCATTTGGCCTTCCTTCCGGGGAACAGGACTCGCCTATGGCAGTTGGTTGACCTCTGGGGAACTGGGGGAGTCCGCTCTTTGCATCCTGCACTCCGCCATTGCAGGGATTACGCTCGCTCCTTTTCTGCAGCCACCCTCTTGGCTCCTCATGGCATTCTCCTCTGTCTCTCCCTCCCTTCATGGGTGTCGCCGTTCTCGGTTATCGTTGGCCAACACACCCATGGGTGGGATTACATAGTCTCTTGAGTCGCCCTCCCAATTGTTGGAGAATGGGAGGGGTGTGGGAAACTTTTTGCACCTGGTGCTGGCCTGGTCCGTGATGCGGGGCTGCAGCACTTTCAGGGCCACCATTTCTTTGGGCCCAAAAACACAGTGTTTTGGCACACAAGACCCAGTTATACTGGATTGGTAGATCCTGTTCGTGATGCCAAGTTGATCCGCCCACTGGGGCTCTGGGGTACTCACAACTGGGCCCTGTTGTCATCTAGGGCTGCGGGATGTCAAGGTGTTGTGACCGGGCTCTGTGGTCCCAGGCATTCAATAAAAGGGGAAAGAACAGGGAAACAGTTTATGAGTTATCGTTATCATCTGCGATACACCCTTTCATATTCCTTTCAGGCCTCTTCAGTCTATTGCACACACTATGGTCTAGCGGTCATGGGCTCTTCTGTGGATGACTTCTTGGGTCCCCTAGCCTTAATTCGACATCCTTCCTTTCGCAGTGCTGGAGGTTGGGTCTCGGGACATAAAGACCACGCACTTTACTGGAGTTCGTGGTTAGGACATGAAGCTTCTTGGCCACTTCTGCAGAGCCGGTTACGATCCAGTCCCTCTGTGTCCCCACTGACTTGGGTACACCTTAGACTCCCTCTATCTTACCTCTGTCCTCAGCTGGCGACCCGGGCTAGCCTTAATGTGGCATAGGTTGCATGGTCAGTCTGGTCTCTCTTACTACTTGGCTGATGGGTTTCAACTCTTTCTCTCTTGCTACTCTTCTTCTCCACTTAAAAACTGAACTAGAACTTGGTGTTTTGGGTCCTTTTTGTTGTTGTTTTCCCACCCTAACCGGGTTCTGTCCTAACTCTCCACCCTCCACCTGGCTCCTCCCACTATCCCGTTGCTAGACATAGAGTATCTTAGACTTGGGATCGTGGGATGTGTTGGCTGTGTGTGAGGGGTGACTGACTTACCAATCCCAGCTGCTGCACCATCTAGTGGTGACCAGTCCGCAGGGGCACCACACTCGCATCGGTTGGGCAGTGACATCACGATGGGGGTGGGCTCTGTGTTACTGGGGATGGCAGCTGTCTCTCTTATTTTTTCACCCTCACTCTCTGACACCCCTGTGCTGCCTCTCTGCCCCTCACCAGGCTGCATCTCTGCATTCCACCCTGTGGTTGCATTCGGGGGACCCCCACCAGTTGCTCTCTGCCCCATGTGCTGCCTCTCTGCCCTTCACTGTGCTGCTTCTCTGCGCTATGTGATTCATGTCATCCATTCCTTCAGTGCACGCTCTTGGACACCCCCGTGCACGCTTTCCACCCCCCCATTGTCGATCTTGGCCACTTCATGTGGTTGCTCTCTTGGGCACAGTTACTCATGGTAGGCTGTGGCTACGGGCCGAGTGGTGAGTGGGCAATGTGGTGAGCATGTGCAGTTTAGCGAGTGCGGTCTGAGGGGGGTGAGCAAGTGCAGGTGGGGGGTTGAGTGAATGCAGGCTGAGGTGGTTGAGTGAGTGCGGGATGAGGGGGTGAGAGTGTGGGCTGAGGGGGGGTGAGAGAGTGGGTGTTGAGGACAGATGAGTGAGTGTGAGCTGAGGGAGGTTAGTGAGTGGGAGCTGAGGGGGTGTGGGTGAGTGGGAGCTCAGGGGGATGAGTGAGTGGGGGCTGAATGAGTGGTGGTGAGTGAGTGTGGGCTGAGGGAGATAAGTGAGTGAGTGCGGGCTGAGGGGGTGAGTGCATTTTGAGGCAGGATAAGTGAGGCTGTCTGAGTGAGTACAGGCTGAGGGGGGCTGAGTGGGCGCTGAGTAGGAGAGTGCAGGTTGAGGGGGTGAGTGGACACTGAGGGGGCAAGTGAGGGCAGGCTGAAGGTGATGAGTGAGTGCAGGCTGAATGAGTGCAGGCTGAGGGGGTTTGAGTGAGGGGGTAAGTGAGTGCAAGCTAACAGGGAGAGTGCAGGTTGAGGGTGGTGAGTGAGCGCAGACTGAGTGAGTGCAGGCTGAGGGGGGGCGATTGGTTGATTGACTGCAGGCTGAGTGAGGCGTTAAGTGAGTGGGCACTAAGGGGTAAGTGAGTGCAGGCTGAGGGTGAGTGCAGGCTGAGGGGGGAGTGAGAGTGTGGGCTGAGTGAGTACAGGTTGAGTGGAGGTGAGTGGGGGCTGGGTGCAGGCTAAGGGGGTGAGTGAGTGGTGGTTGATTGAAGGCCTAGTGGGATGAGTGAGGGGGTGAGTGCAGGCTGAGGGGGTGAGTGGGTGCTAAGTGTGGGCTTAGATGGGTGAATGAGTGGGGGCTGAAGGTGGTCAGTGAGTGTGGGCTGAGTGACTGCAGGCTGAGTGGGGGTGATTGGGTGATTGAGTGCAGGCTGAGGGGGGTAAGTGAGTAGGCGCTAAGGGGTACATAACTGCAGGCTGAGGAGGTGTGTGCAGGCTGAGGGGGGAGTGAGAGTGTGGGCTGAGTGAGTGCAGAATGAGTGGGGGTGAGTGGGGGCTGAGTGAAGACTGGGGGGTTGAGAGTAGGCTGGGGGGGGTCAGTGAGTGGGTGCTGAAGGGATGAATGCAGGCTGAGGGGGTGATTTTGAGGCCAGGTGTTTGGATTTTGTCTTAGGAAATCTGTTTTTGGTAAATTTACTTGCCAAAGAAACGTTTACATTCTTTGACCGATTTAATATAAAAACAGATTTCCTATAACAAAATTCAAACACCTGACCTCAAAATAATGACTTCCAAGAAGGATTGAAAATTGTCAAAACATTAAAAGTAGTTAATGATATGGCTGAGCGTGGTGTTAAATTAATAACCGACTTTAACGACCTTCTGACAAAAGATGAAGAACAAAAGCAATATGTCCTGCAAGTTGTAAGCAAATGCCGAGCATTATATTCTGACTAGTGATGAGCGAGTACTAAAATGCTCGGGTGCTCGAAGCTCGGGCCGAGCATCCCGAGATACTCGTGTACTCGGCCCGAGTAACGAGCCCAATGTTATCCTATGGGAGACACGAGTATTTTTATGAAATGACTGCCGGCAGCATGGAAAAACCCTAAAAATGTCACAAAAGTCTCAGAAGAGTGCTGAAATGACATGGCAACACCATGGGGAAGACCCCTGGAAGCATTTCTCACTCAAAAGTCACAGCTATGAACAATGTTGTCCGAGTTTCACGCCAATTTTACGGAGTCTCCAGAAAACCTTCCAAAATGACACCAAAATGAATATTTAGGGTGGAAATGTTAAGGGCACATACCCAATGGTGAGATATAGCTGGTGTATGTTACTTTTTGTGATTACATGAAAGATTTTACGTGAAAACATTGTGCGGCACTCCGATGACCCTGAGAAGAGACGAACATGAAGCCCTATCTTGAAATAATGTGCCCATTTTGAGGAACTGGGTGTATTGTAGTATCTTCCTTTGCCAGGGCAGTCCAAAATTGGGAGGTTCACCAATGCCCCTGGATACAGACATGCAAGAGGGCCTGTAACCCTCAAGTGGGTGTATTGTAGTATAGCCCTTTGGTCAGGGCAGCCAAAAATTGGGAGGTTCAACAATGACCCATGCATACAGACATGTAGTAGGGCCTGTAACCCTCAAGTGGGTGTATTTTAGCCTAGGCCTTTGGCCAGGGCAGCCAAAAATTGGGAGGTTCAACAATGACCCATGCATTCAGACATGTAGTAGGGCCTGTAACCCTCAAGTGGGTGTATTGTAGTATTGCCCTTTTGCCAGGGCAGCCAAAAATTGGGAGGTTCAACAATGACCCATGCATACAGACATGTAGTAGGGCCTGTAACCCTCAAGTGGGTGTATTTTAGCCTAGGCCTTTGGCCAGGGCAGCCAAAAATTGGGAGGTTCAACAATGACCCATGCATTCAGACATGTAGTAGGGCCTGTAACCCTCAAGTGGGTGTATTGTAGTATTGCCCTTTGGCCAGGGCAGCCAAAAATTGGGAGGCTCCTCTTTGTCCCTGGATAGAGACGTGCAGGAGGGCCTGTAAACAAGAACTGGGTGTATTGTAGTATAGCCCTTTGGTCAGGGCAGCCAAAAATTGGGAGGCTCCTCTTTGTCCCTGGATAGAGACGTGCAGGAGGGCCTGTAACCCTCAAGTGGGTGTATTGTAGTATAGCCCTTTGGTCAGGGCAGCCAAAAATTGGGAGGCTCCTCTTTGTCCCTGGATAGAGACGTGCAGGAGGGCCTGTAACCCTCAAGTGGGTGTATTGTAGTATAGCCCTTTGGTCAGGGCAGCCAAAAATTGGGAAGCTCCTCTTTGTCCATGGATAGAGACGTGCAGGAGGGCCTGTAACCCTCAAGTGGGTGTATTTTAGCCTAGGCCTTTGGCCAGGGCAGCCAGAAATTGGGAGGTTCAACAATGACCCATGCATACAGACATGTAGTAGGGCCTGTAACCCTCAAGTGGGTGTATTGTAGTATAGCCCTTTGGTCAGGGCAGCCAAAAATTGGGAGGCTCCTCTTTGTCCTGGATAGAGACGTGCAGGAGGGCCTGTAACCCTCAAGTGGGTGTATTGTAGTATAGCCCTTTGGTCAGGGCAGCCAAAAATTGGGAGGCTCCTCTTTGTCCATGGATAGAGATGTGCAGGTAGGGCCTGTAACCCTCAAGTGGGTGTATTGTAGTATAGCCCTTTGGTCAGGGCAGCCAAAAATTGGGAGGCTCCTCTTTGTCCATGGATAGAGACGTGCAGGAGGGCCTGTAACCCTCAAGTGGATGTATTGTAGTATAGCCCTTTGGTCAGGGCAGCCAAAAATTGGGAGGCTCCCTTTGTCCCTGGATAGAGACGTGCAGGAGGGCCTGTTAACATGAACTGGGTGTATTGTAGTATAGCCCTTTGGTCAGGGCAGCCAAAAATTGGGAGGCTCATCTTTGTCCATGGATAGAGACGTGCAGGAGGGCCTGTAACCCTCAGATGGGTGTATTGTAGTATAGCCCTTTGGGCAGGGCAGCCAAAAATTGGGAGGCTCCTCTTTGTCCATGGATAGAGACGTGCAGGAGGGCCTGTAACCCTCAAGTGGGTGTATTGCAGTATAGCCCTTTGGTCAGGGCAGCCAAAATTGGGAGGTTCAACAATGACCCATGCATACAGACATGTAGTAGGGCCTGTAACCCTCAAGTGGGTGTATTTTAGCCTAGGCCTTTGGCCAGGGCAGCCAAAAATTGGGGAGGTTGAACAATGACCCATGCATACAGACATGTAGTAGGGCCTGTAACCCTCAAGTGGGTGTATTGTAGTATAGCCCTTTGGTCAGGGCAGCCAAAAATTGGGAGGCTCCTCTTTGTCCCTGGATAGAGACGTGCAGGAGGGCCTGTAACCCTCAAGTGGGTGTATTGTAGTATAGCCCTTTGATCAGGGCAGCCAAAAATTGGGAGGCTCCTCTTTGTCCATGGATAGAGACGTGCAGGAGGGCCTGTAACCCTCAAGTGGGTGTATTGTAGTATAGCCCTTTGGTCAGGGCAGCCAAAAATTGGGAGGCTCCTCTTTGTCCCTGGATAGAGACGTGCAGGAGGGCCTGTTAACAAGAACTTGGTGTATTGTAGTACAGCCCTTTGGTCAGGGCAGCCAAAAATTGGGAGGCTCCTCTTTGTCCATGGATAGAGACGTGCAGGAGGGCCTGTAACCCTCAAGTGGGTGTATTGTAGTATAGCCCTTTGGTCAGGGCAGCCAAAAATTGGGAGGCTCCTCTTTGTCCATGGATAGAGACTTGCAGGAGGGCCTGTAACCCTCAAGTGGGTGTATTGTAGTATAGCCCTTTAGTCAGGGCAGCCAAAAATTGGGAGGTTCAACAATGACCCATGCATTCAGACATGTAGTAGGGCCTGTAACCCTCAAGTGGGTGTATTGTAGTATAGGCCTTTGGCCAGGGCAGTCAAAAATTGGGAGGCTCCTCTTTGTCCCTGGATAGAGAACGTGCAGGAGGGCCTGTAAACAAGAACTGGGTGTATTGTAGTATAGCCCTTTGGTCAGGGCAGCCAAAAATTGGGAGGCTCCTCTTTGTCCCTGGATAGAGACGTGCAGGAGGGCCTGTAACCCTCAAGTGGGTGTACTGAAGTATATCCCTTTGGTCAGGGCAGCCAAAAATTGGGAGGTTCAACAATGACCCATGCATACAGACATGTAGTAGGGCCTGTAACCCTCAAGTGGGTGTATTTTAGCCTAGGCCTTTGGCCAGGGCAGCCAAAAATTGGGAGGCTCCTTTTTGTCCCTGGATAGAGACATGTAGTAGGGCCTGTAACCCTCAAGTGGGTGTATTGTAGTATAGGCCTTTGGCCAGGGCAGCCAAAAATTGGGAGGCTCCTCATTGTCCCTGGATAGAGACGTGCAGGAGGGCCTCAAAACATTTTTCACATTGAAAAGATGCGGGTATCCTGTCTTTGTAATGCCCATTCAAAAAGAATGGGCGTAAAAATTTACCACTGGGGGTATACCTGAAACAACAGCCAAACTATTGTAACGGTCATCATGGTGGCACATGAGGAGAAGGAGGAGCAGTCCAGCGATTAGCCAAGGAATAGGAAGACGACGTGGTGGATGATCCAGTAGCTGACCCAACCTGGCAGGAGTATAAGCAGAGCGAGGACAGCAGTGCACAGGGTGAGGGAGGCGTAGCATCCCAACAGGCAGTACGAAGCAGGGTCGAGTACGCAGGCAGAAGGCAGGCAACCGTTCCCCGGAACAACAACACGACACAAGGTGCCTGTGCAAATGTTATGTCTTCCCGAGTCTGGCAGTATTTTAAGTTGGCTCCAGATGACTCTAAAAGGCCATTTGCAACACCTGCCATGCCAGCATCAGCAGGGGTACGAAAAGTAGAAGCCTGACCACCACCAGCATGATCAGGCACATGTCAGCCAAGCACCCGACTTTGTGGGAAGTACAACAGAGTCGAGGAGCGGTGCTTGCTGATGTCACTGCTACGTCTTCGCCTGTTGTGCGTGCGAGCCAATCCCCTGTCCATGCTGGCCGCGAACAAGCCTCCGGCCCTGCACCTGAAGTTGCCCACGCACAAATTACACCACCCTCAAGCACGTCCTTGTCCCAGCGCAGCGTTAAATTATCCATTCAGCAAACATTTGAACGCAGGCGCAAATACGCTGCCAACGCCCCACATGCCACAGTCCTGAATGATCACATTTCGCGACTCATAGCGCTACAAATGTTGCCTTTCCGGCTGGTGGAGACGGAAGCATTCCGTGACCTGATGGCAGCTGCTGTCCCATGTTACTCGGTCCCCAGCCGCCACTATTTCTCCAGATGTTCCGTCCCTGCATTGCATAACCACGTGTCCAACAGCTTCACACGTGCCCTCAACAACGCTGTTTCAGCCAAAGTCCACCTAATAATAATAATAATAATACAGCTTTATTTATATAGCGCCAACATATTACGCAGCGCTTTACAATGTAGGGTTAGAGTACAGAAAATATAATACAGTAAGTAATTACAGTAGAGAACAAATACAGTACAATAATTGGATACAAAACAATAGGCATAGAATCAATGTAAAAAAGAAAATACAAAAAATAAAGCAAGAAATGAAGGTGACCCTGCTCAAAAGAGCTTACAATCTACAACAAGATAGGGGTTGCACAAGGTACAGGGGCTTATTGCACTGATGGTCCAGGCATCTTGAGGAAATGGGGCATAGAACTAAGCTTACATGGATGGTCATTATACAGTCTGTGTAGACCTTTTTGGTTTGGTGGAGTTTGTAGAAGAGAAATGTCCAGAGGGATAGCCCATTCACTGTCTACAGTACAAAGGACTTCTATTAGGGAGTATAATAGGCCGCCTTAAAAAGATGCGTTTTTAGGGATCGTCTGAAGCCATGCAAGTTGTGAATAGTCCTGATTTCTTGGGGTAAAGCATTCCAGAGGTTTGGTGCAGCTCTGGAGAAGTCTTGGAGCCGGGAGTGGGAGGATTGGATTATTACAGATGTCAGTCGAAGGTCATTTGAGGAACGTAGAGTGCGAGTGGGGTGATAGACAGAGATTAGGGAGGAGAGGTAGGGGGGTGCTGCACTGTGAAGAGCTTTGTGGGTGAGAAGAAGCAATTTGATTTTGATCCTGTAGTATACGGGCAGCCAGTGCAATGACTGGCACAGAGCAGAGGCATCTGAGTAACGATTGGCCAGATGGGTGATCCTGGCTGCTGCATTAAGGATGGACTGGAGAGGAGAAACTCTGGTGAGGGGGAGGCCGCCTAATAGAGAATTGTAGTAGTCAAGGCGGGAATGGATTAGGGCCACGGTCAGGGTTTTTGTTGTTTACCGGGTGAGAAAGGGACGGACTCTGGAGATATTGTTCAGGTGTAAGCGACATGAGCGGACGAGACATTGTGTGTGGGAGGAGAAGGAGAGATCGGTGTCAAACATAACACCCAGACAACGAGCCTGCTGCCTAGGCGTTATCGTGGTGCCACAAACTGAGAGAGAGATGTCCGATTTAGGGAGGTTAGTGGATGGGGGGAGCAGAAGAAGTTCAGTTTTGGAAAGGTTTAGTTTCAAATAGAGAGTGGACATGATATTGGAAACTGCAGCTAGCCAGTCATTGCTGTTCTTTAATACCGCAGGGGTAAAGTCAGGGGCTGAAGTGTATAACCACAGACACGTGGACAAGTGCTTGTGGGCAAGGCCGCTACATCTCCTTGACAAAACACTGGGTTAATATTGTGGAGGCTGTGACACAGTCTGAGCGAGGGACGGAACACGTCCTTCCCAAACCAAAGATAGCAGGCCCTACCTCTGTCAGGGTTTCACCGACATTCTACAGCTCCGGAATGTCATGCTCTTCAGCCTCCTCCTCCTCCTCCTGCGCATCCTCATCCACTGTACCCTCCACACCAGTCTCAAGCTGGAAGCACTGCAGCACTGCCTCTGCAAAGCGGCAACAGGCTGTGCTGAAGTTAGTCTGCATAGGTGTCAAACCCCACAATGCAGAAGAGGTGTGGACAGCTCTGAAACAGCAGGCAGATCACTGTCTCACACCTGTGAACCTAAAGCCAGGAAAGGTCGTGTGTGACAATGGCCGGAACCTGGTGGCAGCTTTGAGGTGAGGCCAGCTGACGCATGTTCCATGCGTGGCCCACATGCTCAACCTGGTGGTTCAGAGGTTTGTAAAGTCATACCCAGAGCTGTCTGAACTGCTGGTAAAAGTTCGCCGTATGTCTGCACATTTTCGCAAGTCACCTGCTGCTTCAGCCGGCCTTGGCGGATTTCAGCGCCGTTAGCGTCTTACGGCACACAGACTGGTGTGTGATGTCCCCACGCGTTGGAATTCAACTCTGCACATGTTGGTCAGGATATGTGAGCAGAAGAGGGCAGTTGTGGACTACCTGCATCACCTAAGCCGTCGGGAAATGGTTCAAACTCCACACATAACACCTGAGGAGTGGAGATGGATGTCCGACCTATGTACCGTACTCCAAAACTTTGAGGACTCCACTAAGATGGTGAGCGGCGAGGACGCCATTATTAGCGTCACCATACCACTACTACTACTGCCTTCTAAAACGGTCTCTGCTGAAAAACAAAGAGGATGCATTGCAGGCCGAGCGCGATGACTTGGAGCAAGAAACAGTAGTGGGTGTGGGTGAAAACACACAGTCCAGCCTCATCTCATCACAACGTGCAGTGGAGGACTATGACGAGGAGGAGGAGGATGAAGACATGGAGCAACTCTCTGGCCAAATTGAGGATATGACATGCACACCAGTCATACCCTCGATTCAGCGTGGCTGGCCAGAGGACAGGGGAGATGAGGAGGAGGAGGACAGCATGTTCAGTCATCGTGTTGGTCTGGATACTGAAGTGATGGCTGTTAAGAGTCTGGCGCACATGGCTGACTTTATGGTAAGCTGCCTGGCTCGTGACCCTTGCGTTCAGAACATCTTGGCCGACAATCTGTACTGGTTGGCAATACTGTTAGACCCACGCTACAAGGAGAACTTTATGTCTGTCATTCATGAGGCGGAGAGGTCAGCCAAAATGCAGCAGTTCCAGAAGGCCATAGTCACGGAAGTAGGCAAATCATTCCCCTCACAAAACGCTAGCGGCATAGGTCAGGAATCGGTGGACAACCAAGGCGTACGGCCGAGAGGGGCACAAGTCCAATCCGCCAAAGGTAGGGGAACAGTCTTTATGAGGTGGGACAGTTTTCTCAGCCCCTCACATGCCACAGCCCCTGAGGTGCGGGGTAGTGCCACAAGAAATGCTAAGTTTGGCCAGATGCTGAAGGAGTACCTTGCCAATCGAACAACTGTACTGCGAGATTCCTCTGTGCCTTACAATGATTGGGTCTCCAAGCTGGACACGTGGCATGAATTGGCTCTCTACGCCTTGGAAATCCTGGCCTGCACTGCCGCTAGCGTTTTGTCAGAGCGTGTTTTCAGTGGAGCAGGTGGAATCATTACTGATAAACGCACTAGCCTCTCAACTGAAAATGCTGACAGGCTGACTCAGATCAAGATGAACAAGGGTTTGATTGGGCCAGACTTCACCACACCACCAACAAATGACAACTGAATTTAAATTTTGTAATGGGAATTTGCCATGTACCTCCACTGACCCATGGGTACACACTTCTGGACTTCCGAGTGTCCAAGTGTGGGATCAGTAATGTCCGTGGAAGTGTACTCGGCCTGTTGGTAGGAAGGAGGATCAGGTTGGGAAATGTGCGGTGCAGTATCACGGCTACTGACACTTGACCGTGTGGAAGACAGGGTGTTTGTGGAGGTGCCAATCAGACTTGAAGCATTATCCGCTATCCAAGTAACAAGCTGTTGACACTGGTGTTGGGTCAAGAGCGGTGTACTGCAGCGGGCACCAACAATTTGGGACAGGACGTGTGAGCAAGCAGATGTGCCACTTTCTTGTTGCGAAATTAGTGCTTGCACACGACCTCGGCCTCTGCCTGCACCACAATCACGTTCACCTCCTTGTTCCTTGCCAACGCCCTTGCGCATTTTGCTTGTATACAGCGACAACAGTCACAGGAGAGGATTTTAGTCCCTAACCTGTATTAAGGTACTACGTACACCTGTCTGGTGACTGTAATGGTTTCAGGAGAGGATTTCAGTCCCTAACCTGTATCAAGGTATGACGTACAACAGTCTGGTGACTGTAATGGTTTCAGGAGAGGATTTTAGTCCCTAACCTGTATCAAGGTATGACGTACACCAGTCTGGTGACTGTAATGGTTTCAGGAGAGGATTTTAGTCCCTAACCTGTATCAAGGTATGACGTACACCAGTCTGGTGACTGTAATGGTTTCAGGAGAGGATTTTAGTCCCTAACCTGTATCAAGGTATGACGTACACCAGTCTGGTGACTGTAATGGTTTCAGGAGAGGATTTTAGTCCCTAACCTGCATCAAGGTAGTACGTACACCTGTCTGGTGACTTTAATGGTTTCAGGAGAGGATTTTAGTCCCTAACCTGTATCAAGGTATGACGTACACCAGTCTGGTGACTGTTGAGATCACAAGAGATTAGGATTTTAGTTCGCTAACCTGTATCAAGGTATGACGTACACCAGTCTGGTGACTGTAATGGTTTCAGGAGAGGATTTTAGTCCCTAACCTGTATCAAGGTTTGACGTACACCAGTCTGGTGACTGTAATGGTTTCAGGAGAGGATTTTAGTCCCTAACCTGTATCAAGGTAGTACGTACAACAGTCTGGTGACTGTAATGGTTTCAGGAGAGGATTTTAGTCCCTAACCTGTATTAAGGTAGTACGTACACCTGTCTGGTGACTTTAATGGTTTCAGGAGAGGATTTTAGTCCCTAACCTGTATTAAGGTAGCACGTACACCTGTCTGGTGACTGTAATGGTTTCAGGAGAGGATTTTAGTCCCTAACCTGTATTAAGGTAGTACGTACACCTGTCTGGTGACTGTAATGGTGTCAGGAGAGGATTTTAGTCCCTAACCTGTATTAAGGTAGTACGTACACCTGTCTGGTGACTGTAATGGTCTCAGGAGAGGATTTTAGTCGCTAACCTGTATTAAGGTAGTACGTACACCTGTCTGGTGACTGTAATGGTGTCAGGAGAGGATTTTAGTCCCTAACCTGTATTAAGGTAGTACGTACACTTGTCTGGTGACTGTAATGGTTTCAGGAGAGGATTTTAGTCCCTAACCTGTATTAAGGTAGTACGTACACCAGTCTGGTGACTGTAATGGTTTCAGGAGAGGATTTTAGTCCCTAACCTGTATTAAGGTAGTACGTACACCTGTCTGGTGACTGTAATGCTTTCAGGAGAGGATTTTAGTCCCTAACCTGTATTAAGGTAGTACGTACACCTGTCTGGTGACTGTAATGGTGTCAGGAGAGGATTTTAGTCCCTAACCTGTATTAAGGTAGTACGTACACCAGTCTGGTGACTGTAATGGTTTCAGGAGAGGATTTTAGTCCCTAACCTGTATTAAGGTAGTACGTACACCAGTCTGGTGACTGTAATGGTTTCAGGAGAGGATTTTAGTCCCTAACCTGAATTAAGGTAGTATGTACACCTGTCTGGTGACTGTAATGCTTTCAGGAGAGGATTTTAGTCCCTAACCTGTATTAAGGTAGTACGTACACCTGTCTGGTGACTGTAACGGTGTCAGGAGAGGATTTTAGTCCCTAACCTGTATTAAGGTAGTACATACACCAGTCTGGTGACTGTAATGGTTTCAGGAGAGGATTTTAGTCCCTAACCTGTATCAAGGTATGACGTACACCAGTCTGGTGACTGTAATGGTTTCAGGAGAGGATTTTAGTCCCTAACCTGTATTAAGGTAGTACGTACACCTGTCTGGTGACTTTAATGGTTTCAGGAGAGGATTTTAGTCCCTAACCTGTATTAAGGTAGTACGTACACCTGTCTGGTGACTTTAATGGTTTCAGGAGAGGATTTTAGTCCCTAACCTGTATTAAGGTAGCACGTACACCTGTCTGGTGACTGTAATGGTTTCAGGAGAGGATTTTAGTCCCTAACCTGTATTAAGGTAGTACGTACACCTGTCTGGTGACTGTAATGGTCTCAGGAGAGGATTTTAGTCGCTAACCTGTATTAAGGTAGTACGTACACCTGTCTGGTGACTGTAATGGTGTCAGGAGAGGATTTTAGTCCCTAACCTGTATTAAGGTAGTACGTACACTTGTCTGGTGACTGTAATGGTTTCAGGAGAGGATTTTAGTCCCTAACCTGTATTAAGGTAGTACGTACACCAGTCTGGTGACTGTAATGGTTTCAGGAGAGGATTTTAGTCCCTAACCTGTATTAAGGTAGTACGTACACCTGTCTGGTGACTGTAATGGTGTCAGGAGAGGATTTTAGTCCCTAACCTGTATTAAGGTAGTACGTACACCTGTCTGGTGACTGTAATGGTGTCAGGAGAGGATTTTAGTCCCTAACCTGTATTAAGGTAGTACGTACACCAGTCTGGTGACTGTAATGGTTTCAGGAGAGGATTTTAGTCCCTAACCTGTATTAAGGTAGTACGTACACCAGTCTGGTGACTGTAATGGTTTCAGGAGAGGATTTTAGTCCCTAACCTGTATTAAGGTAGTATGTACACCTGTCTGGTGACTGTAATGCTTTCAGGAGAGGATTTTAGTCCCTAACCTGTATTAAGGTAGTACGTACACCTGTCTGGTGACTGTAACGGTGTCAGGAGAGGATTTTAGTCCCTAACCTGTATTAAGATAGTACATACACCAGTCTGGTGACTGTAATGGTTTCAGGAGAGGATTTTAGTCCCTAACCTGTATCAAGGTATGACGTACACCAGTCTGGTGACTGTAATGGTTTCAGGAGAGGATGTTAGTCCCTAACCTGTATTAAGGTAGTACGTACACCTGTCTGGTGACTGTAATGCTTTCAGGAGAGGATTTTAGTCCCTAACCTGTATTAAGGTAGTACGTACACCTGTCTGGTGACTGTAACGGTGTCAGGAGAGGATTTTAGTCCCTAACCTGTATTAAGGTAGTACGTACACCAGTCTGGTGACTGTAATGGTTTCAGGAGAGGATTTTAGTCCCTAACCTGTATTAAGGTAGTAAGTTCAAGAGTGTGGTGACTCTAATGGTCACAGAAAAGCTTGGATTCCGATCTGTATCACCCTGCCTTTATCCTCCTAGATTAGTCCTGAGAAGGACTGTACTGGTCACTGGAAAGCTTGGACTCCGATCTGGATCACCCTGCCTATATCCTCCTAGATTAGTCCTGAGAAGGACTGTTGTGGTCAGCAGCAGTTTGCAGCCCTGCTCTGGATCTACCTGTAAGGGCCGCAAATCTGTCCCTAAGCAGCAGCAGACACTCTCCCTACACTCACTGTCTGGATGGCTGTGTGCCGAGCACAGCGCGCTGGGAGTTATAAAGGCTCGGTGACGCTGTGCAGGCCGGCCAATCACTGCTATGCCACAACTAACAGGGCTGTGGCATTGCAGTGGTCTGCCAGCCAATCCCTGCACGTGGGCTGGCTCTCAAAAGAGCGCCAACATGCAGAGATGACGACCACGAGCACAGCACGAGTATCGCGAGATTACTCGGTGCTCGGCGAGTAGCCCGAGTACAGTGATACTCGTGCGAGTATCGAGTAGTGGCGAGCATGCTCGCTCATCACTAATTCTGACGTTTCAAAAACTACTTTAACAAAAGCTGTAGAATAGATTAGATAACTATGAAAAATTATCAATTCATGTAGGTATTATGTCTGTATCTTTTCTGTGTCTGTTTTGTATGTATTATATACCTCATTTTTATATTTTAAAATAAAAAATGTTATTAGACTTATCAGTATTACTTGTTTTTTTATTATATTTCTACTTTAAACTCAAAAATATACCAAAAAAAACAAAAAGTATTACTTAATAACAAAATATACGAAGTATGCTCCTAGTGGTACCAGGTCACGTTCTTGGGGCGAAAAGCTGTTGTAACTCAGTTTGACTTAAAATAACAATTATGTATAAAATATAAATTTTGAAGAACAACATTAGCTTTCTTTTGAGACATTAAACGTGTTTTTATTATTTACCGTTCTGGAGTTATGGCTCCATATGTCAGCATTTTGGCCAAAAATTTGGATTTTTTTCAAACTTGGAGCGACGAGCAGCACGGGTTAACGTCGTTTGATCGAGCTTAAATTTTGGCTATCTCAATATCTGGAAAGGGGAATCGTTTTGTGGGGTCCAGACTAACAAGATTCCGACATCGATTTTTTGTGGTCACCCTAATGTGCAGTGCACATTCCAATAGTTATTGTGATAGGTTTGGGGGCATAAATGACCTGACAGGTTCCCTTTAGTGATGGGCGAGTCCTAAATTATTCGGAATCGCTTGACTCTAGCGAGTCCGAGCCCGGGACTCGCTACTCGTTGCGAGTCTAGCGAGTCCAATGTTAATGAATGGGGAAGCGAGTATTTCAGCGATTCCTGTGCTGCTGGACCCTAACAAGAGCAGACAGAGCAGTAAATAACTCGCATTCAGCATGGATTGCTGTGTCCACTAGCGATATGCAATTTTGAAGTCCTCTGTTTTGCTCGGTAGCACAGAAAATCGTTTCAACAGCACTACAGAAGATAAACAGGAAGTCGCCTCTGCTACTAAGCGATGTACTGAACAGGCTGATGTTATCTGCAGACACAAGCCGATCTGATCTGCACACACAGGCCGACCAAAGATGTGTAGCAGACGAGATACAGACAGGCTCATTGGCCTGGTTGAAGAGCGGCCTCAGCTGTAGCAGCCCACCCACACTGGCTATCGGGATGACAGACAGCGAAATCTGTGTTGGAGGTCCATCGCCAGAAGTATGTTCCCGTCTTTTGATGAAGCTGGACAAGATGGACAGGCAAACCTTGGTAAGAGTTATGTGATGTCAATTGTAGTGATGACAGAGTACCAAAATGCTAGTGTGCTCGATGCTCGGGCCGAGCATCCCAAGATACTGTTGTACTCGGGCCGAGCATCCCAAGATACTGGTGTACTTGGGCCGAGCACCGAGTAGTGATGGGCGAATCCTAAATTACTCGGAATCGCTTGACTCTAGCGAGTCCGAGCCCAGGACTCGCTACTCGTTGCGAGTCTAGCGAGTCCAATGTTAATGAATGGGGAAGCGAGTAATAGCGAGTAGTGTGAGATTTACAAATCGCAGATGTGTCTCGGAAGCTTCAGCCTGAAGCAATCCTAGTTGTGTCATTTATTTGCATTGCTCGTTTACTTTGTAAGTAATCGCTGACTCGCACAGATAAGATCCTGTCTTCTCTGTGTTCTGGCTGCCAGCTCCAGGGTCCTAGAGGCTGCCTGCTGCCTGATGTAGCAGTGCTGAGATTGTTCTCAGTCTGCTCATTCCCTGTGTACAGACATGAATGTCTGTGCACAGAGATGATGTAGCAGAGCTGAGATTGTTCTCAGTCTGCTCATTCCCTGTGTACAGACATGAATGTCTGTGCACAGAGATGATGTAGCAGAGCTGAGATTGTTCTCAGTCTGCTCATTCCCTGTGTATAGACATGAATGTCTGTGCACAGAGATGATGTAGCAGAGCTGAGATTGTTCTCAGTCTGCTCATTCCCTGTGCATAGACATCTATATTTATGCACAGGGATGAGCAGAGAGGACATCGCATTTTGGACTGCGTCGGACGTAAGAGGATTTTTTTAATTAAAGATGGAGTCCCTAATGGCTTTTTTTTTTATTTCTAATAAAAAATTTTCCTTGTGTTGTGTTTTTTTTAAAACAATTTAATAGAAATTCATGGCGGTCATGTCTAATATTGGCGTGACCGCCATAAATTTCGGGCTTAGGGCCAGGTGATAATACAAAGCTGGCCCTAACCTCTTTATTACCCAGCGTGCCACCGCTACCAGGGCCGCTGGAAGAGCGGGGTTCAGCGCCAGAGGATGGCGCTTCAATGAACGCGCCATCTTCTGGGGCGGCTGCGGGCTGCAATTTGCAGCGGGGGGTGCCCAGAAAGCTTGGGCATCCCTGCGCTGCGGATTCCAGCCCCCAGCTGCTTAGCTGTACCTGGCTAGACATAGAAATTGCGCGGAGCCCCACGCATTTTTTTTTAATTATTTCATGAAATTCTGAGATTCTGACTCTGACTCTGAGACTCTGACTCTGAAATTCATGAAATAATTTAAAAAAAATGCGTGGGGCTCCGCGCAATTTCTATGTCTAGCCAGGTACAGCTAAGCAGCTGGGGGCTGGAATCCGCAGCGCAGGGATGCCCAAGCTTTCTGGGCACCCCCCGCTGCAAATTGCAGCCCGCAGCCGCCCCAGAAGATGGCGCGTTCATTGAAGCGCCATCCTCTGGCGCTGAACCCCGCTCTTCCAGCGGCCCTGGTAGCGGTGGCACGCTGGGTAATAAAGAGGTTAGGGCCAGCTTTGTATTATCAGCTGGCCCTAAGCCCGAAATTTATGGCGGTCACGCCAATATTAGACATGACCGCCATGAATTTCTATTAAATTGTTTTAAAAAAAACACAACACAAGGAAACATTTTTATTAGAAATAAAAAAAAAAGCCATTAGGGACTCCATCTTTAATGAAAAAAATCCTCTTCCGTCCGACGCAGTCCAAAACGCGATGTCCTCTCTGCTACATCCCCTGTGTATAGATATAGATGTCTATGCACAGGGAATGAGCAGACTGAGAACAATCTCAGCTCTGCTACACCATCTCTGTGCACAGACATTCATGTCTGTACACAGGGAATGAGCAGACTGAGAACAATCTCAGCACTGCTACATCATCTCTGTGCACAGACATTCATGTCTGTACACAGGGAATGAGCAGACTGAGAACAATCTCAGCACTGCTACATCATCTCTGTGCACAGACATTCATGTCTGTACACAGGGAATGAGCAGACTGAGAACAATCTCAGCACTGCTACATCAGGCAGCAGGCGGGCTCTAGGACCCTGGAGCTGCACAGAGAAGACAGCTGGACTCGGCTCGCAAAGAAACAGCAGTTATCTGCAAGTCTCCCTGCTATCACTGGAACAGTAGCCAGTGATTACTCGCGAGTCTAATGCAAACAATGGCAATCCTAGCTTTGTCAGCGTTTCTGACAAAAACTAGGATTGATATTGATTTGCATTGGACTCGCGAGTAATCACTGGGAAACTCGCAGAGTACCGAGTCCTGCGAGTCCCTTACTACTCGCCGAGTAACGAGTCCTAGCGAGTAGATTCGCCCATCCCTAGCACCGAGCCAAATGTTATCCTATGGGAGACCCGAGTATTTTTATTAAATGACCACCGCCAGCATGTAGAAACCCTATAAATGTCACAAAACTCTCAGAAGAGTGCTGAAATGACATGTCAACAGCATGGTGAAGAACCCTGTAAGCATTTCTGACTGAAAAGTCACAGCAGTGAAAAATGTTGTTTGAGTTTTACGCCATTTATATAGACTCACCAGATGAAGTTCATAAATGACACCAAGAATAATTTTCATGGCGGAAATGTTAAGGGCACATACCCACTAGTGAGACACAGCTGGTGTTTGCTACTTTGTGTGATGACATTAAATATTTTCCGTGAAAACATTGTGTTGAACTCAGATGTCACTGAGAAGAGATGTACATGAAGGCCTCTTGACATAATGTGCCCATTTTGAGGAAGTGTGTCTATTGTACTATTTCCCTTTGCCAGGGTGGCCAAACATTTGGAGGCTACCCATTCTCCATGGATAGAGACATGCATGAGGGCATCAAAACATTATACTTATTTCAAAGGAGCGGGTGTATTGTTGTTGTAATGCCATTTATGAAATAATGTGTGAAAAAATTTAACAATGGGGGTATACATGAAATAAAGGCCTAACTTTTTTAACAGTCAACATAGTGGCGCATGAGGAGAAGGCTGAGCAGTCCAGCGATTAACCAAAGTACAGAAGTGTGTACCCACGGGTGAGTGTAGGTTAATGGAAAATTAGCTTTTCAATATTTTAATTCCGCTCTCATTTCCTTGTGGTGTGGTGAAGTCTTGCCCAATCCAACCCTTGTTCATCAAGATCTGAGTCATTCTGTCTTCATTTTCAGTTGACAGGCGGGTGCGTTTATCAGTAATGATTCCACCTGCGGAAACTCAAAAAAAAATCTGAAAAAACGCTAGCCCCAGGGCAGGCCAGGACTTCCAAGGCGTACAGAGCCAATTCATGTAACATGTCCATCTGGGATACCCAATAATTGGAAGTCACACAGCAATATCGGAGTACAGTTATTAGATCTGCAAGGTACTCCTTCAGCATCAGTCAAAACTTAACATTTCTTGTGGCACTACCACGCACCTCAGGTGCTGCGTATTGTTAGGGGCTGAGAAAACTGTCACACATCTTAAAGACTGTCCCCCTACCTCGGGCGGATTACACTTGTGCCCCTCTCGGCCATATGCTTTTGTTGTCCACCAATTCCTGATCGATGCGTCTATCGTTTTGTGTGGAGAATACTTTGTGTAATTCCACAACTATGGCCTTCTGGAAATGCTCCATTTTTGCTGACCTCTCCGCCTCAGGAATAAGCGACATAAACTTCTCATTGTAGCATGTGTCTAACACTGTTACCAACCAGTAATGTTTTTTGGCCCGAGATGTTCTTAACGCGAGGGTCATGAGCAAGGAAGCTTACCATTAAGTCAGCCATGTGCGCCAGACTATTAACAGCCAGCACTTCGGTGTCCAGAGCAACACAATGACTAAACATGCTGTCCTCCTCCTTCTCCTCCTCATCATCCTCCTCCTCCTCCTCATCTCCCCTGTCTTCTGGCCAACCACGCTGAACACAGGGTATGACTGGTGTGCATGTCATATACTCAATGTGTCCGGAGAGTAGCTCCATGTCTTCATCCTCCTCCTCCTCGTCATAGTCCTCCACTGCCCGTTGTGATGACATGAGGCTGTGCTGTGTGTTATCACCCACACCCACTACTGTTTCTTCCTCCAACTCATGGCGCTACGCCTGCAATGCATCATGTTTGTTTTTGACCAGAGACCGTTTTAGAAGGCCGAGATGAGGTATGGTGACGTTAATAATGGCGTCATCGACGCTCACCATCTTGGTGGATTCCTTCAAGTTTTGGAGGACACTACATAGTTCGTACATCCATCTCCATTCCTCAAGTGTTATGTGTAGATTTTGACCCTTTTCCCAACGCCTTAGGTGAGGCAGGTACTCAGCAACTGCCCTCTTCTGGTCACAAATCCTGCACAACATGCGCAGAGTTGCGTAACAACGCGTCGTGACATCACACACCAGTCTGTGAGCCAGAAGCTGAAAAAGGCCCCGCAAAGCCGTCAACGCAGCATGAAGCTGTTGGTTAATTTACATAAACTGAGCACAGGCGTCAAGCTTTTAAGAGGAGATCATACAGCTCTGTGTATTGTGCCGCCCAGCTTAGGGGACCGGGATACCCGGCGCAGGGTCCCTTTCCTTGGGGGAGTCACTGGTGGCTGGACCCAGGCCGTGGCCCCAGGCTGGCACACTCCTAAAAGGGGGTATTTACAGGGGATTTAGAAGTTTATATAATTTATAAAGTTTGTAGATGTTATTGTCGTGACGCCACCCGGAATGATGTGGCTATATATGGCCACCGCTGCCTTGTACTGGCCAGGGGATGATGGTGAGAGGCAGCTGAGATGGTATAGCCCTTTTCCGGGTAGGGCTGTAGGGTCCCCTGGACAGGTGATGTTAAAGTTAATGATGGATGAAGATGGAAGTATGGTGAGGAGATGTTAAGGACATAGACACTTACTTGATTCACAGCAAATTCTCTCAGCGGTGATGGTCCCAATCCTGGATAGATGGTAGCTGTTAAATCAGAGGCTGAGGCACAGATGAGGTTTAACTGGTTTACTTTCAACCAAACTATAATACAACAAGTCCCGTCTCCGGAGTCTGCAATAGGGGTTCAGTTGCTCAGGCCCCACCGGGTCCTTTACCTCCTGCTTGCGCTGTCTATGTGGCCCTGCTGCCGTGTGTGAACTCGCTGCCGGCCCAAATCTGTCCTCTCTGGGTCCCACTCAACAGGCAACTTGAGTCCTTTGTCTCTCTCTGCTTACCCCCTCCGGGAGTACTGCTGAACTCTTAGTATGTTGCTGTGTCTGGCCCTGTGAAGCTTGTTGTTACCTCACGTTTTTCCGGTTGCTGTATTGTATATAACTAATGCAGCCACGGATCCGGTATCCGTATCTGCGCTTTTTATCTAGGGTAGATAATGATGCTACCCGATTCTGAAAGTGTTTCTCTTATCAGTTTTCTCCTCCTCAGACCGATGGCTTGGCCCTGGAAATTGTCAGTCAGTCCTCAGGAACTCAATGCAGCTCCTGTCACTCTGAGCTCCTGGCTCCAACTGTCTGAAAATTTACCTCAGACCAGTGTTTTATCTCTAGGGAAGTCTCTGGTGTCTCTGGAGCTCCCCCTACTGGCCAAAGGTGGTAGTGCAGTGGCATGGCTTTCTAAGTGAGTGCAACTATTATGATCTTATACTGTGGCTAATACCCGCAGGGGCGCCACATTCCCCCTTAGTTAAGAACAGTACTCCGGGACTGTGGGACAATAAACATAAGATATAACAAATAATATCTACAGAGTCTTAAAAAAAAATAAAAAGTTACAAAAACCACTCAAGTTTAAAAAACAATAGAGTCTTGTAAAAAGTCACTTCAAATAGCGTCCATTAATACAGCTCTGTCCTTGAGGGCTATTTATTTGTTAGGAAAGGCACTGCAATTAGCGTTCATTTTTCCAACAAAGTTTATGAATAAACTTAAGAATGTTCAAAAAGCAGTCTTTCCGGAGCTTTAATTTACCGCCTCCGGGCTGATAAATGAAGAAAAGGGTTCAAGAATATACAAGTAGTTCATACAGAATAGTCTCTGCAGGTACTGAGCTTTTTTGACGTTACATCTAATAACTACTAATTAACAACTAAACAAGTTCCTTTCAGATATTTCTGGTTGAAATATCTATTTACATTTGGTAGTCTGCATATTTTGCTGGTAATTGACCCTGAGTACTACGCTGTGATCTGTGTAACGCTTGTGTACTGGGTGTACTCAATGTGATGGTGTGAGTGGACGTATACCTAGTAAGTACTTCTGGTTCTGCTAGGGATAATTCCACATTTGTGGGATTGGCAATTCCACCGTGTCCAGGACTATTATTACTAGGAATTTGTTCTTCCTGTCTTGGAACTTCTTGTGGTACAGGGTCTGCTTCTAATTCTATTGGTCTTGGGGCTTCTGGTATTACAGGCTCTGGTGTTTGATAGAAGGCCATCATGGGAACTACTACTGCACCTTTGTAGGTTGGCCAGGTTTTAGGAAAGTCTCCTAAATAGGTGTGATATACTCCATCTTCTTCTTTTTCTTTAACAGGTTGAACCGGTACTGGTTGAATAACTTCTGGTTCATGTTGAATGACTTCTTTTTCTTTCAATGTCTCTGGACATAGTTTTAGATTGTCTCTTGACACTAGTACTGATGTTAATCCACCATCTTTGCTTATAAGACACATTTTAGGATTGTTCACTCTCATTGGTAAAACTGTATATGGGACGGATTCCCACTGATTGTCCAGTTTATTAGTGCGACGGTTTCTCTTGAGCACTTGATCACCAGGTTTTAATGGGGTTGCTAGAGCATTCTGGTTGAAGTATTGCTCTTGTCTTTCTCTAGTTTTCTGGAGATTCCTTTCTACGCATTCTTG
>JARQOC010000011.1:105614678-105747200 GCA_033576535.1 Allobates femoralis | reverse complement strand
ACAAAAAAAAAGAAAAAAAAAACCGTTTTGTTTCTATGTAACATGTCCTCTGTGGAGTTAACTATTTACTATTTTATTTTGGAGAAAAATTATTCAACCCCTTCTACTTTTATCATATTATTTTTGTTATTTATTTATAGGCACCTTTGAATCTATGGTGCTGTACTGTTTCAAGGGTTACATGCAAACAAGTACAGTGCTGTGCAAATTATTTGGGGACAAAGCAATTTTTTTTGCTTTAAATTTTTTACTATTTTGACAAGTGTTTTATCATTTCTTGGAGTCATTTTCCTTTTTCTTTCACTTTTCCCCTTTTCGTTTTTGGAGAAAACGACCCAGTTTCATTGTGTGTGCGAGTTTTCTTGAAACTGTAGATTTTCCAATCCCAAACGGTGGAAGCGATTTCTTTTAAAGGGGGCCCGTCACATGCTTTTAATATCATGTGAAATTAGCGCTGCTGCACTGACGTTGCAGCGATATTGCGCGTGTGACATGGTATTTTTTTTCCAGCAATAAATTGCGGGGTTGATGGTCGCCAGGTTTTCGGACTGAACCGAAAACCGGGGCAAATGGGCCCCCCCGGTTGGGCTGGGTTTGACACCGATGTTCAAAGTCAAAAATGAGACAAATAAACATAGTATGATAATATCTTAAAAAATATTTAAAAATGTTAAGGGAGTGACAGGTAAAATTATTTAATTTATCAGAAAAACCAACAGAAAATCTAACAAAACATACAGTATATGTACAGAAATGACATACCTTTCCCATTTCTGTGGCTGGTTTAGTTAAAGAGCTTGAAGCTACATAACAGAATGTTTACTATTCTTATATATACCTTTCACTGCTGATGTCTGCATACATTAAGTCTTATGTCAACAGTTTTTGTGTTTAGTAAGGTAAACATATGACCCTTTCATTTATTGTGTTTTAGACTATTCTGTGATTACAAGAGACTATTGTCTGCATTTGCTTACTAAGAGTTCCATATTCAAAGGTATACAACAAAAAAAAGAGAAACAAACACCGTATGTGTTCTATGTAACATGTCCTCTGCTGGAGTTAACTATTTACTATATTATTTTGGAGAAAAATTATTCAACGCCTTCTCACATTATCATATTATTATTGTTATTTATTTATAGAGCACCATTGAATCTATGGTGCTGTACATGATCAAGGGTTACATGCAAACAAGTACAGTGCTGTGCAAATTAGTTGGGACAAAGCAAGTTTTTTTGCATTAATTTTACTATTTCTGACAAGTGTTTTATCAGTTCTTGGAGTCATTTTCCTTTTTCTTTCACATTTCCCTTTTCGTGTTGGAGAAAACGATCCAGTTTCATTGTGTGTGCGAGTTATTCTTGAAACTGTAGATTTTCCAATACCAACGGTGGAAGCGATTTCTCTTAAGGGGCCGTCACATGCGTTAATATCATGTGCAATAGCGCTGCTGCACGTGACGTTGCAGCGATATTGACGCGTGTGACATGGTATATCATCCAGCAATAAATTGCTGGTTGATGGTCGCCAGGTTTTCAGACTGAACCGAAAACCTGGCGATGGTCGCCCGGTATACACGCAGCATCGCCGCTTGTGACACCGGGAGACGCGATCAGCCAGCTCCCAGCGCCTCTCAGCAAGCGCTGGGAGCGGGTATCCAGGGTAAACTGCGGGTAACTAGGTATCCCTAGTTACCCGCTGTGTACCTTGGATACCAGCCGGAGAGTGGAGAAAGCTGGTAACCAAAGTATATATCGGGCATCTAGGCAGTGCGCGCTACCTACTTATCCGCAGTTTACCATGGATACCAGCCTGCAGACATCGTGGAAACGATATTTAAATCATTTCCACGATGTCGCAGGTCCAATGATCTCTGGTGAGTCTGTCTGTGTGTCAGCTCACCAGCGATAAGCCGTCAATGTTGCCAGCGATCCGATCACTGGCGACATTAAGGTGTGTGACGCTGGCTTTACAGTCAGACTTGTATATTCATTAAGAGTAATAATTCTAGACTTCTTCCATGGAGTAACATCCATTTTTACAGGCACGAATTAAACTGAGAGATAAAGTCCACTAAACCACTCCTCACAGAAACAAGCTCCCAACTAAAACTGAGGGGGCAGCTAGCTGTTATTTTCTGACTAAAACCAGTCAAAGCACATATTGTGTTACTCAAGGTTGTACACTCACACCTGTTCAAAGCAGTTAAAACTGGTTTGAATTACTGACTGGTAACCACCTTTCGATTTTACTTAAAGAAATGCTTTGTCCCAATTAATTTGCTCAGCACTGTATGTTGGCAGTAGGTTGGGTCTACGTTGGTGGTGGTGGAGCGCTATGTCCAGCGGTGGTTAGGTGGCACCATGGTCATTGCAGGCTGTTCTGAAGAGATAGGTTTTCAGGTTACGCTTGAAGCTTCCGAGTGTAGGGGATAGTCGGAAATTTTGGCGTGCAGAGTTCCAGAGGATGGGTGATGCTTGGGCGAAGTCTTGCAGGCGGTTAGATGAGGAATGTACAAGTGCAGAGGAAAGAAGGATGTCTTCGGAGGATCGAAGATGACAAGTTGGATAACATCGGGAGATTAGTTCAGAGATATATGGGAGGAGGCAGATTGTAGATGGCTTTGTATGTCAATGTTAGTAGTTTGAATTGGATACGCTGGTAAATTGGGAGCCAGTGAAGAGATTTGAAGAGAGGAGAAGTGGAGGAGCAGTGAGGAGAGAAGTGGATTAGTCGGGCAGCAAAGTTAAGGATGGATTGGAGAGGTGCAAGAGTGTTAGCAGGAAGGCCACAAAGAAGGAGGTTGCAGTAGTCAAGACGGGAGATTATGAGGGTATGCATTAGTAATTTAGTAGATTGATGGTTGAGGAAGGGACAGATTCTGGAAATATTTTTGAGTTGGAGGAGGCAGGAGGTGGCGAGAGCTTAGATGTGCGGTTTTAAGGATAAGGCAGAGTCAAGAGTTACTCCGAGGGAGCAGACTTCAGGTACAGGGCCGAGTGTGATGTCATTTATTGTGATAGATAGATTAGGTAAGGGAGGTACACAAGGAGAGGGAAAGATTAGTTCAGCTTTGTCTACGCTTAGTTTAAGGAAGCGAGAGGAGAAGAAGGAGGATATGGCTGATAGACACTCTGGGATTCTGGACAGCAGAGAAGTGATGTCTGGGCCAGAGAGGTACAACGGAGTGTCGTCAGTGTACAGGTGGTACTGAAATCCATGGGACTTTATGAGTTGTCCTAGGTCAAGGGTATAGATGGAAAAAGAAGGGGTCCCAGGACAGAGCCTTGAGGGACCCCAACAGAGAGTGGATGGGGTGAGGAAGTCATGTGGAAGTGATAGACGCTAAATGTGCATTTGGAAAGGTAGAAGAAGATCCAGGAGAGGGCAAGGTCAGTGATAGCAATGGAAAAGAGGATCTGTAATAGGAGACAGTGGTCGACTGTGTCAAATGCAGAGGATAGGTCAAGAAGAAGGACGATGGAGAAGTGTCCGTTAGCTTTGGTGTTAAAAAGGTCGTTAGTAATTTTAGTTAAATCAGTTTCAGAGGAGTGGTGGAGCGGAAGCCAGATTGAAGGTTGTCATAGAGTTAGACAAGAGGTGGGAGGAAAGTAAAGTGTGGACATGCTTTTCAAGACGTTTGGAGGCGAATGGGAGCAGCAATATGGGGTGTTAGCGGTATGTGGAGGTTAGGTCAAGGGATGGCTTCTTTAAGATAGGTGTGATGGTTACACGTTTAAAAGTGGAAGAAAAGGTACCGGAGGTTAGTGATAGGTTGAAGAGGTGGGTTAGGGCTGGGATAAGCATAGTGGTGAGGTTGGGGAGGAAGTGGGAAGGGATGGGGTCCGATGCACAAGTGGTGAGGTGCGATTTGGAGAGGAGGTTTGCAAGTTCTTCTTCAGTGATGGAGGGCAGGAGGGATAGTGGGGGAGGAAAGTGTTCTGGCATACCTAGGGGTTGTGATGGTTGGTTAGAAATGACTTGACTGATCTGATTGATCTTGCAGGTGAAGTGTGTTGCAAAGTCTTCTGCAGAGATATGAGAAGTAGGAGGAGCAGTGGGGGTAGAGGAGGGAGTTAAATGTGTTGAATAACTGCTTGGAGTTGTGGGACAAAGAGGATATGAGGGTAGTGAAGTAAGTATGTTTAGTGGAGGTGAGTGCTGACTTGAACTTGATCAGTGCTTGTTTGAATGCTGTGTAGTCTTCTTGTGAGCCTGTTTTCTTCCAGCGCTGCTCAGCAACTCAAGAGTCCCGCTGCAGATTTTTAGTGGTGTCTGTATGCCAGGGTTGTCTGTTGAGTCGATGTGTTCTGCCGTGAACGAGAGGGGCAACATGCCATTAAAATACAGAATACAAAACTTAAAAACACACAAATCATAACACAGGGCTCCGTGGGTTAAAACTACGACGCACTTATCCATCTGAATTTTAAGTTCCTGAGTATTGCCTTAAACCCCAACACTACTCCTCCTGCCAGGTTTAATCACAGTGTCTCCAGCGTAGGCAACTGCTGGATCCCGAAGTCACCACTCCATTATTTGCTGAGGGTACAAAACCACTTTCGTCTCATCCATCCAATATATTTATATCACCCACTGATACTAAAAGTTAGGGTGTAAATCGCAATCTATAGAGGCTCTTATTCTTTCCCATATAACCTTTGATAACCAAAAGGAGTTGAATGGAAGCACAATACATGAGATTAAATAGCTCTCATCCTTCACATCAGAGGAACGCCTTGTCGGCACATCTTATATATAAAACCCGAAGGCCACTTCCTGAAAAGGCGAAGGCCACTTCCGTGACGGACTTCGCCCAGGGGCTGGTGACGTCATCCAGTGCAGGGCCCCCCTGCTACAGGCAGCGGCACAGGAACGTTCCGACCTCGGAAGTTCCGTGTGCCCTCTAGCCACTCCCCTCCACCCTCTGCCCTCCAGACACTAGCTACATACCGGGGGGGCAGGGGGGGCCCATTGCCTGCCACCTCGGGGGGCCACACAAGCCCTGGGGGTACCCGTGCTTCCTGCCGTGTGCCTGGAGAGGAGGGAGGGCGGGACTTCCTCTCCTGCAGCTCTGGCCGCCCCTCCTCTCCTGCTACAGTACACCTGATGGCCGGCCCGCGGTGAGTCTGCCCTGCCGGCTCCAGCAGCCTCTGCCCTCCAGCCTCCTCTGCCCTGGCCTCTGCCCTCCAGCCTCCTCTGCCCTGGCCTCTGCCCTCCAGCCTCCACTGCCCTGGCCTCTGCCCTCCAGCCTCCTCTGCCCTGGCCTCTGCCCTCCAGCCTCCTCTGCCCTGGCCTCTGCCCTCCAGCCTCCTCTGCCCTGGCCTCTGCCCTCCAGCCTCCTCTGCCCTGGCCTCTGCCCTCCAGCCTCCTCTGCCCTGGCCTCTGCCCTCCAGCCTCCTCTGCCCTGCCCTCTGCCCTCCAGCCTCCTCTGCCTGGCCTCTGCCCTCCAGCCTCCTCTGCCCTCGCCTACCTCCTCCGCCTCCGCCCTGCTTCTGCCCTCGCCTCTGGCCTCTGCCCTCCAGCCTCCTCTGCCCTGGCCTCTGCCCTCCAGCCTCCTCTGCTGCCTCTGCGCCTCTGCCCTCCAGCTCCTCTGCCTTGGCCTCTGCCCTCCAGCCTCCTCTGCCTTGGCCTCTCTGCCCTCCAGCCTCCTCTGCCCTGGCCTCTGCCCTCCAGCCTCCTCTGCCCTGGCCTCTGCCCCTCCAGCCTCCTCCTCTGCCCTGGCCTCTGCCCTCCAGCCTCCTCTCTGCCCTCCAGCCTCCTTGCCCTCCGCCTCCTCTGCCCTCCAGCCTCCTCTGCCCTGGCCTCTGCCCTCCAGCCTCCTCTGCCCTGGCCTCTGCCCTCCAGCCTCCTCTGCCCTGGCCTCTGCCCCTCTCCCGCCTCCTCTGCCTGCCTCTGCCCTCCAGCCTCCTCTGCCCTGGCCTCTGCCCTCCAGCCTCCTCTGCTCTGGCCTCTGCCCTCCAGCCTCCTCTGACCTGCCCTCTGCCCTGGCCTCTGCCCTCCATCCTCCTCTGCCCTGGCCTCTGCCCTCCAGCCTCCTGCCCTGGCCTCTGCCCTCCATGCCTCCTCTGCCCTGCCTCTGCCTGCCTCTGCCCCTCCCTCCCTGCCTCTGCCTCATGCCTCTCCAGGCCTCTTGCTCCTGGCCTCTGCCTCTCTCCAGCCTCCTCTGCCCTGGCCTCTGCCCTCCAGCCTCCTCTGCCCTGGCCTCTGCCTCCAGCCTCCTCTGCCCTGGCCTCTGCCCTCCAGCCTCCTCTGCCCTGCTCTGCCTCCAGCCTCCTCTGCCCTCCTCTGCCCTGGCCTCTGCCCTCACCTCCTCTGCCCTCACTCCTCTGCCCTGGCCTCTGCCCTCCACCTCCTCTGCCCTGGCCTCTGCCCTCCAGCCTCTCTGCCCCTGCCTCTGCCCTCCACCTCCTCTGCCCTGGCCTCTGCCCTCCAGCCTCCTCTGCCTGGCCTCTGCCCTCCAGCCTCCTCTGCCCTCCAGCCTCCTCTGCCCTGGCCTCTGCCCTCCAGCCTCCTCGCTGGCCTCTGCCCTCCAGCCTCCTCTGCCCTGGCCTCTGCCCTCCAGCCTCCTCTGCCCTGGCCTCTGCCCCCCACCTCCCTGCCCTGGCCTCTGCCCTCCAGCCTCCTCTGCCCTGGCCTCTGCCCTCCAGCCTCCTCTGCCTGGCCTCTGCCCTCCAGCCTCCTCTGCCTGGCCTCTGCCCTCCAGCCTCCTCCTCTTGCCCTGGCCTCTGCCCTGCTCGCCCTGCCTCTGCCCTCCAGCTCCCCTCCTGCCCTCCAGCCTCCTCTGCCTGCCCTCCAGCCTCCTTCTGCCCTGGCCTCTCCCTCCGCCTGCCTCTGCCCCAGCCTCCTCTGCCCTGGCCTCTCCTCAGCCTCCTCTGCCCTGGCCTCTGCCCTCCAGCCTCTCCTCTCTGCCCTCCAGCCTCCTCTGCCCTGCCAGCCTCCTCCTCTGCCCTGGCCTCTGCTCCCCTCCCGCCTCCTCTGCCCTGAGTCCTCTGCCCTCCAGCCTCCTCTGCCCTGGCCCTCTGCCCTCCAGCCTCCTCTGCCTCTGCTCCGCCTCTGCCCTCCAGCCTCCTCTGCCCTCGCCTCTGCCCTCCAGCCTCCTCTGCCCTGGCCTCTGCCCCCTCCCAGGCCTCCCTGCCCTGGCCTCTGCCCTCCAGCCTCGTCCTCCAGGCTCTGCCCCCCTCCGGCCTTCCTCACCTCCTCTGCGGCCTCTGCCGCTCCCTCCAGCCTCCTCTGCCCTGCCCTCTGCCCTCCAGCCTCCTCTGCTCGCCTCTCGCTGGCCTACTCCCCGCCGCCTCTGCCCTGCCTCGCCAGCTGCCGCTCTGCCCTCCAGCTCCGCCTGTCTGCCTCCAGCCTCCTTGCCTGCCTGCCTCCAGCCTCCTCTGCCCTGCCTCTGCCCTCCAGCCTCCCTGCCTCCTGCTCACGCCCGCCTCCAGCTCCTTGCCGCCCTGCCACCTCCGCCTCCTCTTGCCCTCCAGCCTTCCTCTGCCGCCCTTGCCCAGCCTGCGCTCTGCACCGCCCTCAGCTCCCGCTCCGAGCTCGCCTCAGTCTGCGGCCTGGCTCGCTGCTCAGCTCCTTGCGTCACTCCGCCTGCCCTCTGCCTCCAGCCGTGCCCTGCCTCGCCTCCACCGTCCCTGCCGCCTCCACGCCTGCTCCACCGTCCCTGCCGCCGTCCCTGCGCCTCCAGCCGTCCCTGCCGCCTCCAGCCGTCCTGGCTCCCTGCCCGCCGTACCACAGTTAATTTGACTCAGATCCAGGCGCCGGAGAAGACGCAGGGTCGGTGGTAAGTATAGCAGAGTGTGTGTTGTATGTGTGTTTATGCGCTGACACTCTGCCACGCCGCTGCGATGACCATTGCACACGCCGCTGCGCTGACCACTCTGCCACGCCACTGCGCTGATAATACTCAGCTGCTCCAGTGCTAGCAGTGAGCACATATACTCTGCTAACCACAGAGCCGCTGTATACACACAATTAATTTCACCGCACTACCCTAACTATTAGTAAATAACTATACATGGATTCTAGACTACCCGATACTTTAGAATCGGGCTGCCATTAGTAGTTTTATAATTTAGTAGTTGCTCCTAACTGTATTATAAAAATCAATTACGCTCATTCTGCAGCGCATGTAAGCAGAACTCGCTCACATGCCCTCATTTCTCAAGCAAGTGTACTTTAGCTCTATAGGTAGGAACTTGAGAGTCATGATAAGTTTGTGTAGTTTTAACCACGGACCCGATGTTATAATTGTGTGTTTTTAAATTTTGTGTCGTATTTTAAAGGTATGTATTTTAAAGCTGTTTGATGTTTTTAATTGTGTGTGGTTTCGTGGGGGTTAATGCTGACTAAATTAATGAAATACTTGTAGGAGGGCGTTTTCACCGGAACTGCCGGTGTGCTTTTTTACAAGAGTGATGTCATATGTCAATTGTATAAAAGTAACATTGAATACAACTCTTTACAAACTGGAGAGTCATAGGATCATCTACTTAAATGTCATCTTTAACAAAGATCTGCTATATTCTTCATATTATAAAAAAAATAAATTTGAATTAAGCCCCATCCTGGTGGTCTTGTGTTGTTCTGGGGTCACTAGTGGAAATATTGACCTTAAAGGAGTTAGCCAGAATTCTATAAACATGAGTGATTTCTTTCAAAAACAGCGCCACCCCTGTCTACAGGTTGTGTGTCATATTGCAGTTCAGCTTAATTGAAGGGACTGGGCCTATGCTGTAATACCACATGCCACCTGTACACAGGGGTGGTGCTGTTTTAGAAGAATATTAAAGTTTTATTAATGCTGGACATCCCCTTTAATGCCTTGTAAGTTCTGCTTGATAACTGGCTACAAATGTAGGAATTAAGGAGGTCCCCAAACTCTAATTACTCCCATCATGAACATGTGAAGATTGAAGGCTGCAGGGGGCGCTCCTGCTGCTATTATATGGCAATTACAAGGATTTTATAACTTTTCCCACTGAGCGTTTTTTTTTTTTTTTTTTCCTCCCTTCTTCCAAGAGCCATAACTGTTTTATTTTTCCTTCCACATAGCCGTATCAGGGCTTGTTTCTTTGCGGGATGAGTTGAACTTAGTGATGGGCGAATCCTAAATTACTCGGAATCGCTTGACTCTAGCGAGTCTGAGCCCGGGACTCGCTACTCGTTGCGAGTCTAGCGAGTCCAATGTTAATGAATGGGGAAGCGAGTAATAGCGAGTAGTGTGCGATTTATAAATCACAGATGTGTCTCGGAAGCTTCAGCCTGAAGCAATCCTAGTTTTGTCAGAGTCTCTGCCATTTATTTGCATTGGACTCGTTTACTGTGCAAGTAATCGCTGTGAAACACGCACAGATAAGAGTCCTGTCTGTGCTGGCTGCCGCAGCTCCAGGGTCCTAGAGCCCGCCTTCTGCCTGATATAGCAGAGCTGAGATTGTTCTCAGTCTGCTCACTCCCTGTGCATAGACATCTATATCTATGCACAGGGGATGTGGCAGAGAGGACATCGCGTTTTGGACTGCGTCGGACGGAAGAGGATATTTTTAATTAAAGATGGAGTCCCTAATGGCTTTTTTTTTTTATTTCTAATAAAAAATTTTCTCTGTGTTGTGTTTTTTTTAAAACAATTTAATAGAAATTCATGGCGGTCATGTCTAATATTGGCGTGACTGCCATAAATTTCGTGCTTAGGGCCAGCTGATAATACAAAGCTGGCCCTAACCTCTTTATTACCCAGCGTGCCACCGCCACCAGGGCCGCTAGAAGAGCGGGGTTCAGCGCCAGAGGATGGTGCTTCAATGAACGCGCCATCTTCTGGGACGGCTGCGGGCTGCAGTTTGCAGTGGGGGTTGCACAGAAAGCTTGGGCATCCCTGTGCTGCGGATTCCAGCCCCCAGCTGCTTAGCTGTACCTGGCTAGACATAGAAATTGCGCGGAGCCCCACGCATTTTTTTTAAATTATTTCATGAAATTCATGAAATAATAAAAAAAAAGGGCTCCCCTATATTCTTGTGTCCAGCTAGGTACAAATAGGCACCTGGGGGTTGGGGGCAGCCCGTCGCTGCCTGCTGGATCCGGCTGGTTCCAGAAATATGGCGAAGACCATGTAATTTTTTTTCTGAAAAATCAATAAAACAATCCTAAAAAAGGGACTGCATTTTTATTAACCCCTCGCCCATGGTCCAGGGGTTAATAAAGATGCAGTCCCTTTTATTTACATTGTTTTATGGATTTGTCAGAAAAAAATTTCGCGTGGACTTCGCCGTATTTCTGGAACCAGCCGGATCCAGCAGGCAGCGACGGGCTGCCCCCAACCCCCAGGTGCCTATTTGTACCTGGCCGGACACAAGAATATAGGGGAGCCCTTTTTTTAAATTATTTCATGAATTTCATGAAATAATAAAAAAAAAATGCATGGGGCTCCGCGCAATTTCTATGTCTAGCCAGGTACAGCTAAGCAGCTGGGGGCTGGAATCCGCAGCGCAAGGAGGCCCAAGCTTTCTGGGCACCCCCCGCTGCAAATTGCAGCCCGCAGTCGCCCCAGAAGATGGCGCGTCCAATGAAGCGCCATCCTCTGGCGCTGAACCACGCTCTTCCAGCAGCCCTGGTGGCGGTGGCACGCTGGGTAATAAAGGGGTTAATACCAGCTTTGTTATACAAGCTGGTATTAAGCCCGAGATTCTTAATGTCAGGCCATGTTTGACCAAGCCACTAAGAATCTCCAATAAAGGGTTAAAAAAACACAACACAGAGAAAATTTTTTATTAGAAATAAAAAAAAAAGCCATTAGGGACTCCATCTTTAATTAAAAAAATCCTCTTCCGTCCGACGTAGTCCAAAACACGATGTCCTCTCTGCTACATCCCCTGTGCATAGATATAGATGTCTATGCACAGGGAATGAGCAGACTGAGAACAATCGCAGCTCAAATGTGTCCTTGCAAATGGATGCATGAGTGTTTTCACAACCCAAACATATCCTCTTTGAAACGCCATTTTGACTTTGCCATACAGGATCATGTTTGCAGGATGCATGTGTCTTTTGTTGGGGAAGCATCAGAATTGAGGACACATAGTACTGTCGTGGACCACACAGAATGGGATGTTTAAGGCCAAAATCATATGTGGATTAGGGCGTGTGGCATCTGAGAATGTCTGGCTCTGAACATCCGGCATTCACAACACATCAGGGAAGTCTGTTGGTCATGATGAGTATTCAATAGTCTGCTTCGTGGAATGACATTTTGACCATGAGACACAAAGGCTGGGGACGTGTATGATGAAATTGTATATACTGTATGCATTATTAATAAACAAAAAAAATAATGTGACCTATGTGTAGGGCCATGCCTTGTGGTCACACGTGAACATTATGGCCACATATATGGGCTTAGCCTCATGATGTTTTGCATTTGACAAGGGACATGTATTGTACTGGAGGGGCAAAGGTATAGAGTGACCAGGTTTTGTTGTCAGCCAGTGCAATGCTGTGTTTGGCCCTTGAATGCGGATATGTATGTATGTGTGTGGACTGGTGTTCACAGTTGTGTATGCTGTGGTAAAGTGGCCAGAAGGTGTATACAGAAGGAGGTGGGGTGTAAATGATGTGTGATGAAGCTTTCTTGTACTGACGTTCCTCTTTCTCACTTTTGCAGGGGTTGGTACGTGAGATGATGTTCGACCCTGATGAAGATGCTATCGTGGCTGTTGGCTTGGTGGCTGAGGACTTGTGGCTGGAGGATAGATATGAGAGGTTGCGGGCTTGCAGACCACGGTGTTTGTGGGCTCGGGATTGGCTTCGCCGCCGGGACACCTGGAGCCACATGCAGCTGGTGCGTGAGCTGGAGGATCGCAGTCCGCATGATTTCAGGAACTACCTCTGTATGTCTAAGGACTCTTTCACATTCCTGTTGGAACACATAAGGCCATTAGCCCGTCAGGACACTGTGATGCGTCGAGCTGTGCCACATGAGGAGCGTTTGGCAGTAACTTTGCGGATCCTGGCTACAGGTCGGTCAAGGACCGACCTGCAATATACTTCACGTGTATCACTGTCCCTGCTGAGCCGCCTGATCCCCGAGACGTGTGAGGCCATCTGGAGTAGTCTGCTGCCATCCTATATGCAGTTTCCAACCACACCCGCTGAATGGATGGATGTAGCCAGAGGGTTTGAGTCTCGCTGACAACTGCTGAACGGGCGTATCTCAGATGGGGGTGTGCTAGCACACTGCTCCTTGGCCCAAGACCTACGGACAGGTGGGCTGAACTTGCCCTCAAATAAAGAGACAACCAGTCATCTCAACTTTGCGTTTGTGGGGAGATGAAGCCTTCCCAATTCAGGCACACCTACTACGGCCATATCCCTAGAGGACCCTTACTTCTGAGCAGCGCCTTTTCAATTACCGGCTATTCTGGGCCCGTCGTGTGGTTGAAAATGCATTTGAGATCATGGCCAATACATTCCGGGTTTTTCATACACGTCTGCATATGAAACTGAAATCTATTGATGTGGTAGTGCTGGCCTGCTGTGTGCTGCATAACTTCCTGCATCGTAGGGATTGGTCATCATACACGCCGCCAAGTTATGTGGATTCAGTGGACCCCACAACAGGAGAGGTCCATCCAGGGGATTGGCATGCTACCGACCATGGTGTGTGGCGTCACTCCAGCCGCTGAGCCAGGGTTGGACTCAGCAGGATGCCAGGAACAGTAGAGACGCATACTGCTCCTATTTTAATGGCCCTGGGGCAGTGGCCTGGCAGCACTAGCAGGTGTAGGGTGGCTGGTGCTGTGAGGGTGCAACATGATGAGGATGGTGTAGTCACCAGGGTTGCTGCACCATGAGGATTTTGTTTGGGTTTTTGTGTGTGCACATTCTTTAGTTAGCTACTTAGTGATGTTTTTTTTTTTTTTACTTTGACATGTTTATTCTTTTACATTATTTGTCATCATGTTGCATTCTTTGTGTGATGTTAACACTTCTGGTTTACGTTATTTTGTGTGTGTTGTTGTCCTTATTTTTCTGGTGCACAAAAAGATAAACTTAAAAAAATTGGTTTAAAAATAACTACCTGTGTGTGTCGTTACTTTGGGATACAGGGCAGTTGCACATTGCTTTATGCTATGCTATGAGGTATGTGACCCGTCAAAAGCTATTGATGGGTCCGTGAAACATTGTGTGGTAATATGCAGTACACAGGTTCAGCCCTTTGGGCCACAGTGTATGGTGCAGCTGTGTGTATAGTTGTGGCCAAAAGTATTGACACCTCAAATTCATGGATAATAAGGATAACAGGGAAAGATATAGAGCTAGCTGGTAATCTGGGACTACTGTGCTTGCTTAGCCTCCAGTGGACATAGAATAATTAGAAATTCAGGTGTGTGGTGGCAAATACGTAAGAAAAGTCTTATTCAAAAAAGTCTGCTATGAAACACTAGTGATGAATTGCTGATCTGGGATTTCTCCCGATCCCAATGGTGAATTAATACAGTTGTGGCCAAAGGTATTGACACCCCTGCAATTCTGTCAGATAATACTCCGTTTCTTCCTGAAAATTATTGCAATCACAAATTCTTTGGTATTATTATCTTCATTTAATTTGTCTTCAATAAAAAAACACAAAAAGAATTGTCCTAAAGCCAAATTGGATTTAATTCCACACCAAACATCAAAAAGGGGGAGGACAAAAGTATTGGTACTGTTAGAAAACTCATGTGATGCTTCTCTAATTTGTGTAATTAACAGCACCTGTAAATTACCTGTGGCACCTAACAGGTGTTGGCAATAACTAAATCACACTTGCAGCCAGTTGACATGGATTAAAGTTGACTCAACCTCTGTCCTGTGTCCTTGTGTGTACCACATTGAGCATGGAGAAAAGAAAGAAGACCAAAGAACTGTCTGAGGACTTGAGAAACCAAATTGTGAGGAAACATGAGCAATCTCAAGGCTACAAGTCCATCTCCAAAGACCTGAATGTTCCTGTGTCTACCGTGTAAAGTGTCATCAAGAAGTTTAAAGCCCATGGCACTGTGGCTAACCTCCCTAGATGTGGACGGAAAAGAAAAAGTGACGAGAGATTTCAACGCAAGATTGTGCGGATGGTGGATGAAGAACCTCGACTAACATCCAAACAAGTTCAAGCTGCCCTGCAGTCCGAGGCTACAACAGTGTCAACCTGTACTATCCGTCGGCATCTGAATGAAAAGGGACTGTATGGTAGGATATCCAGGAAGACCCCACTTCTTACCCGAGACATAAAAAAGCCAGGCTGGAGTTTGCCAAAACTTACCTAAGAAAGCCTATAACATTTTGGAAGACTGTTCTCTGGTCAGATGAGACAAAATAGAGCTTTTTGGGCAAAGGCATCAACATAGAGTTTACAGGAGAAAAAAGAGGCATTCAAAGAAAAGAACACGGTCCATACAGTCAAACATGGTGGAGGTTCCCTGTTGTTTTGGGGTTGCTTTACTGCCTCTGACACTGGACTGCTTGACCGTGTGCATGGCATTATGAAGTCCAAGACTACCAACAAATTTTGCAGCATAATGTAGGGCCCAGTGTGAGAAAGCTGGGTCTCCCTCAGAGGTCATGGGTCTTTCAGCAGGACAATGACCCAAAACACACTTCAAAAAGCACTAGAAAATTGTTTGAGAGAAAGCACTGGAGACTTCCAAGGTGAATAATTATTTTCACCGATTTTCAGAGGTTAAAGATATCCAAACTATTATATCCAATATACTACAGGAATATCTCTTAATAGATAGTTTTTATTGCGTATAAAAAATGTCCTGTGTGGACCGTGTGACAGTGTTAAAGTGTTTGACATACACGTAACATAGAATAAACCCTCCCCGACACCCAAGAAAACACAATCTCTATTGTATTAGGGAAGAAATGGTGATTCCATAAATGTCACCTGAACAGTGCTGAGTCCCGTATAATTCCTATTGGTTGGCCTGGATGTAAGAGCTCCAGGCTTAAGCCACATAGGTATTAGTAGTCCGTCTGTCACTTTCAGTCACTGTTGGTATATCACAAGCGGAGTCCCCAAATAACATTTATATAAGGTCAGGTCTCCAAAGGATAGGTAACATCTAATATCTTACATTTGACATCCACATAAAATACAGTAGATGATGTATACACATATATGACCACAGGTTATGGTCTTTTAACGCCCGACGCGTTTCGCCTTTCTTATAGCTTAAAGGCTCTTCAGGGGCTTATGCATCAAGATATATGATAAGATACATCAGATGATGGACAGGTTCCTTATGATATTCAGGTAGCCCGTATTGTGAGATCTGGTCTCAGGTTGCTTTCCTTATCTCAGATGGGGATGGAAAAAGATCCTATATGTGTATATGGGGGTCTCACGTCCACAGAGAGTTCTTTCTGTAAACATAGGAGAAAACCATGGTTGTCATATCACATGAGGAATTATCCCCAACCGTAATAGCTAAAGAAAATATTCTTGTGGTTATAAGAACCTCCACCATTATAAAACAGTAATTATGCTCGACTATACATATCATCCACTGTGTTGGTATGTGACCAGAAAAACACAACAGTGGACATTGGTGGAAATACCTATGATGTCACCATGTTCCACTTTTCCCCAAGGTTAAATAGTCAATTTGGCTCTTGTTGCGTTTCAAATAAGAAACTATAAAAAAGGAAGGAGTGGAAAACGGGGTTTTCAATTAAAACCAGTGGAGATGTGAATGACAACCAGGAGGGAACAAATAGAGGGAGGAAAAAAGGAGGGGAAGGAAACATAATTGACCTTATATATGTTTATAAATTATTAATACAACATACCCTCCAGATGTTCCAAGGTTCCCCTAGAGTCCAGACCCCTATAGTTTTGAGCTCTGTGGTCCTGAAACACATATACATGCATATAGTGCATGTATATCTCTACATTTGTAAAAATAAGTTTTGATCATAAATTAAAGCACGAGTACCTTGTTTGGATGATATGTCCCTTGTTAAGTGTGGATGGTCTCACTATCAAGTAGAAGTTTATTATGGTAACAGGGAGCCCCAGTTGTCTCCTGTTACCTAGGTCCCTCTATATGTTAAGGTCCCTTGGATTCTGTCTCTGTGGACAACACATTAATAGACCTATTAGTCTCCTTATGTTGTTCCCTAACTCTTAGCTTATCCTCCCATGTCTCCATTTACCTTTTCTGTGGAGACTCACAGCCTGGTGTCCAGCTTCACACAGACGCCTGCTGCGCGGTCAGCATCTTCACCTCAAGTGATAGATGTGAGCCGCCGCCCGATTGCAGGGTTAATATAGTACAGCCCTAATCGTAGTTTCTGAGTCACCTCCCAGTGCTCATTACCATGCGGGCAGCGCGTGCGTTCCTACTGAAACGCACGCCTTCCTATTGCGCATGCGCCCGCCTCTCTCCCTAGCGACACGTCTCTCCGTCCGCTCCATGCTGATTACATCACACGGTGGGCGGGAGGCAGTAGGGCGCATGCGCACAAAGCCTCGGCCCCATGTAAATACTGCGGTGATTCCCTGAGTGATCTGGGAACACGCTTAACTGGGTGATAGTTATAAGAAGAGGAATTAATGTTCTTGGAGTTTGGTTATGTTATTTAGGTCCCACATTAAATGGTATATACAAGAGATGGGGAGATTCATAAGGGGAGGGGGTACAATTTCAACAAACTTTGTTAGATATGGTGCAACTATAGTTTGAGATAGTGGGCATATATTCCAGACTAGAGGGCTTTGTGTAGAGATCATTCCACACATATGGATCATATTTTCTCCATCTAAATGTTGGATCATTTTTTCAGCAACCTGATGACCTCATTGTAAGAGAGGTCTATATTCAAAGATTAGTAGCATGGTATAATCACCATGCATGTTTACAAATTATCTCCTTTACATCCTTTATGGATCAATGAGGAGGGGCTGGTTTCATATAGGTGCTCTTAGGGGTTACTCTTTGGACATTGCCTCATGTACTAAGTTGGATTTCAGGGATGAATAAGCATTTCCATCTATAAAGTACATCAAAACAGGATGGCAAATTGTGGGGAATAAGTCCATCCACTGCAAGAGGATATACAGGGAAGAAGATATAGGGATCTTTAAGGGTATTTTGCTTCTTTCTATTTTATAGTTCATTTCTCCAAACAATGCATATTAATTGTAGAGAAACTACTATTGGTGGGATAGGAGGTGAGAAGGGGTGCAAATTATATGAAGCATGTATAGGTTTGGATCTCATTTAATACCAATGGGGCTACCGTTTTTAGTCTATGAATCCATCTTGCTTCTTTTTGAAGGATTAATTTGTCCCAATCCCCCCCCCCGTCTAGATGGTGTGACCACCTCAATTCCCATAAATGAGACCGAGGTTACATCTCCCTCATGTTCGCTTCTCACATGTCTCGCTATCGGTGTATCTTTGCTCTTCCTAATGTCCCCCATATGTTCACCGATGCATTTCTTAAATTCCCTTTTTGTTTTCCCTATGTATTCCATACCACAGGTGCATTTGCAAAGGTATACCACCCCTAATGTGTTACAGTTTGCGAAGTGGCGTATTTTATAAGTTTTTCCGGTATTTCTACTTACAAATTCTTTGCCCGTGCATATGTATCTGCAATTTACGCATCTGCCACATCTAAATGTTCCCGTTTGTCTATTATCTAACCAGGTGCTTTTGGTTTTAGGTGGGTTATACATACTATGCACAAGTTGGTCTCTTAAATTCCTGCCTCTCCTATATGTGATGGCTGGGAAAGGTGTTATCAAGTCACTGAGGTCTTGGTCAGATCTCAAAATTCTCCAATGTCTATTGATTATTTCGCGGACATCCCTGGATCTATTATCAAATTTTCCTATGATCCTTAGGGTAGTTGATTCCTTTCTGTTTTTTAGTTTCAGAAGGTCCTCCCTTGGGATAGCGTCTGCCTTCTTAATGGCTTCATTCAAAATTGGTTCAGGGTAGCCCCTATCTTCGAATCTTCTTTTTAGATCTTGGGCCTGATTGTAAAACGAGTGGTCTGATGAGCAGTTTCTCTTGATCCTCAGATATTGTCCCTTAGGGATACCTTTCTTCAGGTTTTTTGGATGGTGGCTTTCCCAGTGAAGGAGGTCATTACTTGCTGTTTTTTTGCGATACGTTTTTGTTTTTAGACGACCATCGTCACCTCTCATTATGGTGACGTCAAGAAAATTTAATTCCTCCTTTTGGAGAAATTAGAACCGGATGGATAGAAGCCGCGCTGACCACAATAAGAGAAACAGAGTAACACACACACTCTGTTTATTCAGCCTACGCGTTTCGTGGCAAACAGGCCACTTCATCAGGGCTCAAGATTCAACAGCACATCCAGCTATATATACACACAGGAACAATCAAAAAAAAATCAGAAGAAATGAAGCTCCACCCCCTCTGACGTCACTTCTGGTGAAAACGCCCACTATAAGTCAAACGTATAAAAATGCCCATTACATTGTTTACAATACATTAAAAATACATTAAAACACAATAATCAGTATTTAAAATCGCATATGTTCTTCAATAAATAATTAAAACATTTTTGGTAAAAAGATAAATCAGGATTAGAACTAACCCTGGCAGGGGCATAAAACTTTTCTCTGGAGATTAAACCTCCGTCTTATACCACTTAACCATCCGGTCGCCTTAGGTAAGAGCAACTGTTTAGCCAGGATCTACCAACTCAACCCATCCAAACAATTAAATATCATCATTTACTTGGTATAAAAAAACCTTCTTTTTTATATAAAAAATAAAACAATAATTATAAAAATATAAATTTCTTGTCTATAGGGATCTTTCAAGGTAAATGACCACTAAATTTTGTGTCTATAATATGCTCACTGAATAATTTATATTCCTTGGTTTGTTGATCTATGTAAATTACAAGTCACCTGTATATACAAACTCGCAATTAAAAACCTCTCAATATAAAGAGGAAATGCAGACAGGATCTATATGAGGTAAAGGATTACCAGAGAAACCGAAAAAAATGAATTACAGTGTACTCGAATCACAATTACATGAAAATAAAGGGTTCATCCAGAATATGAACCCATTATGTCTAGGGGTAACCGCAAAGTGATTAAGCAACACCTCAGACCGGTAAGCTATCTGAGTTCATGGGGAATAGAGAACACTACGGTCATAATATCTCGCCACATTGTCACATAGAAGAACTCCATCTGGCAAGATGGTAAGAAAGAAACCATCACAGATAACTATCAGTATAATAAAAGTCTTCGAAGGAATCAAGAAGACATTAACAACTCATGGGTTCTTAAAAAAGGTCACTTACCTCATTAAGCCCACCAGGGCTTAAAGTGCCCAGCTTAAAAATCCAATATGTTTCTCTTTTACCTAGGACATCCAATCTCCTAGGAGTATTTTCAGGCACATAATCAATAGGGGTAACAGATAATTTAACATCACCATGGTGAACTACGGTGCAATGTCGCGATAATCCATGTTTTAAAAAACCTCTGAGAATGTTAAACCTATGGGAATTTACACGTTTATGAAGAGGTTGAGAAGTTCTTCCCACATACTGTTTACCACAGTTGCACTGGATCAAATAGATCACATGATCCGTCTGGCATGTCATTCTGAAGTTAATATTAAAAACCTTCCCTTCATTCGAAAATGACATGAAACTGTCCACGTCATTACTAATAGACCTACAACATTTACACCCACGTCTATTGCATCGGTACGAACCCCTATGGCCAGTTTGTTCATTACCTACCTTTGTATATCCAGAGCTAGGAATCTTAACTACACTAGGTGCCAAGACATTTTTGATGGTAGGAGCCCTTTTAAATGTCACTGTCGGTTTCCTGGGGACCACCTTATTGAGGATCGGGTCATTTAAAATCACATTCCAATGTTTTTCCAATATATTTCGTACATGTAAATTTTGTGACGAAAAAGTAGTGATAAAATTTGTTTCAAAAAGGTTATCCTTTACACCCTTGTTCTTGTCAGAATTTATAAGTTCATTCTGGGTACAATGTTTAACAGAGTTATAGGCCTTTTTATCACCGTAGTTCACCATGGTGATGTTAAATTATCTAATGGGTTCATATTCTGGATGAACCCTTTATTTTCATGTAATTGTGATTCGAGTACACTGTAATTCATTTTTTTCCGTTTCTCTGGTAATCCTTTACCTCATATAGATCCTGTCTGCATTTCCTCTTTATATTGAGAGGTTTTTAATTGCGAGTTTGTATATACAGGTGACTTGTAATTTACATAGATCAACAAACCAAGGAATATAAATTATTCAGTGAGCATATTATAGACACAAAATTTAGTGGTCATTTACCTTGAAAGATCCCTATAGACAAGAAATTTATATTTTTATAATTATTGTTTTATTTTTTATATAAAAAAGAAGGTTTTTTTATACCAAGTAAATGATGATATTTAATTGTTTGGATGGGTTGAGTTGGTAGATCCTGGCTAAACAGTTGCTCTTACCTAAGGCGACCGGATGGTTAAGTGGTATAAGACGGAGGTTTAATCTCCAGAGAAAAGTTTTATGCCCCTGCCAGGGTTAGTTCTAATCCTGATTTATCTTTTTACCAAAAATGTTTTAATTATTTATTGAAGAACATATGCGATTTTAAATACTGATTATTGTGTTTTAATGTATTTTTAATGTATTGTAAACAATGTAATGGGCATTTTTATACGTTTGACTTATAGTGGGCGTTTTCACCAGAAGTGACGTCAGAGGGGGGTGGAGCTTCATTTCTTCTGATTTTTTTTTGATTGTTCCTGTGTGTATATATAGCTGGATGTGCTGTTGAATCTTGAGCCCTGATGAAGTGGCCTGTTTGCCACGAAACGCGTAGGCTGAATAAACAGAGTGTGTGTGTTACTCTGTTTCTCTTATTGTGGTCAGCGCGGCTTCTATCCATCCGGTTCTAATTTCTCCAAGTGGATCCTTTCTTTTTGCCGGGAGCCTGCTGCGACCATACGTGCTTGTCCAAGGGAGTTGTGACCATTCACAACCAGACCAGGTGAGTCTGTATTGTGGGAGTCCGTGTGACCATCAAACCCGAAGGTATTACTCTATGTGCGCTTCTTTTCCTTCTTATTTGTAGAATTCCTCCTTTTGGAATTCTGATGTGAATCTCATGCCGATACTATTTACATTCAGTTCCTGATAAATCTATTTAAGGATATTTCATCACCTGACCAAAGGATGAAAATGTCGTCTATGTATCTCCCCCAGAATAAAATCTGGGGGCACCTCCAAGTTCTGTCAAGGTCCCCCCGAAAACGATTGTATCTTCCCACCAGCCCAGGAACAGATTGGCATATGAAGGTGCTATGGAACTTCCCATGGCGGTGCCCCTGAGCTGGTGGTAGAATCTCCCATCAAACATAAAATAATTGTGGGTAAGAAAAATTTTTCCATCCCCATCTGAGATAAGGAAAGCAACCTGGGACCAGATCTCACAATACGGGCTACCTGAATATCAGTCCTAAGCTGACATCCCTGTCCTCCTACTTAGAAGTGGGAGAGGGAGGACAACGAGGACAGGGATGTCAGCTTAGGACTCATCAGACCTGAGGTCACCGTGTTGTGGTTGATGAGCAAACAGACATTGGCCAATGTATGTATCAAGAACTTCAGAAAATAAAAAAAAATAAGAATATTGAGTTTTTTTTTAAAAAAACGTAAGTTTTTAAATTTTTTCGTCATATACCGCTTGTTAGCATGTGTGCATTATTGGTAGTAGCTGAGTGCTCCAGAGAAATTTTTTCTGGTTGTTTGATCCAGGATCCCTGCTGGCATCAGTTCTCACTATGTCTTTGAGTGCTGTGCAGTTTTTTCTGTTTTTTGTCTAATATGTGGAGTTGTTAGCTCCATGTCTGCACTTAGCACCCTCATTGCCCACAGGTGGTCTGAGGTTGAGATGGTGTCCATCCACGTAGAAGTGGGACAGGGAGGACAAGGAGGACAGGGAAGTCAGCTTAGGACTCATCAGACCTGAGATCACCGTGTCGTGGTTGATGAGCAAACAGACATTGGCCAATGTATGTACCAAGAACCTCAGAAAATAAAAAAATAAGAATATTGAGTTTTTTGAAAAAAATTTAGTTTTTTTTATATGTGTGCATTATTGGTATTAGCTGAGTGCTAACTATCTTTCACCAAGTGTCCTTGTAAAGGGGTGTCAATAACTTGTACCTTCACATTGGATCTCATTTTCACCCGAGAAAATGCAACCTACAGTTGTCCATGACTAAACACTGGCTCTGGTAGATATATCCCAACACGATGTAGAGTTTGACCTTGTAACTTGTTTATAGTCATGGCAAAAGCTGGTTTGACTGGAAATTGCCGACGTTGAAGCCTAAAGAGAAGACCTGTATCTGAAGGACATAAGTCTATGCGTGGAATGAACAGGTCATCTCCTTTTGCTGATCCACTGATGATTCTTGCTTGAATAACATTGGAATAGAGTCCAGTAACAATAAGGCGAGTTCCATTACATAGTCCACTCTTTGTATTGAGATTGCGAAGCAACTCACAATTGTTCCAACTTTAAGTTGCAGTCTGTGGGATGGCATTCCTGATGGTGTAAGACTATTTAAAACTTCAACTGGATAATGCTCTTGCTCTTCTTCATTATCCACATCCACTGAATCATCACTTGTGTACACCGTATACTCTCCAGACATTCTATCCATCACACGGGCATTTAGCAGAGCCACATCATAGTTATTCGGACAGAGAATTGCATGGGTAGAGGCTCTGGCAACACTGCTTTGGTCATTCACATCAATCTCAATACGTTGTCCATAAACATCAGTTACAATGCAGGCAGTACACGACAACATGTCTTCCGGTATTTCAATAATATCTTCTCCAAGATTGTATTCGTTGGCAAGATCACCATTACCAAGCTTGAGAAGCCAATTGCTATACTCTGGGTCTGAAGATCCCATGTTCTTAGTGCGTTGGAGTTTAGTAAACTGTTGCCAAAGATCAGCCATTTTTAAGCTGGACTCAATGACATCTGTTCTTGTTCAATTTGTTATAACAGGAAGACATTGCCTAAAATCTCCATCATGGGGGGTCTTGCAATCATGCCAACTGCATAAGTGCCAACTGTAGAAGTGCAGTTACACCGGGCAAGAATCTAATGGTCATCTCTTCTCTCTTTATACAGGTATATGAATCTATCACTTCAATTCACTCATCTTTCCTGCCTGGCTCTCTTCACAAGAGGGGTATATGAATCTATCACTTCAATTCACTCATCTTTCCTGCCTGGCTCTCTTCACAAGAGGGGTATATGAATCTATCACTTCAATCAACAATATACTTGCCCTCTCTTGGATCTCCTCATACTTAACGGACCGCACCTTCAGCGTCACCCACTCCCATCCTCCTCGCCCTACCCCCTATCTGTCGGGGTCCCCCAGGGCTCGGTTCTTGGACCATTACTGTTCTCAATCTACACTCTCGGCCTAGGTGAACTCATTGAGTCCCATGGCCTCCAATATCACCTCTACGCCGACGACACCCAAATCTGCCTGTCTGGTCCTGACATCGCCTCCCTTCTATCCAAAATTCCACACTGCCTGTCCGCCATCTCATCCTTCTTCTCTGCTCGCTTCCTTAAGCTGAACATGTACAAAACCGAGTTCATAGTCTTCCCCCCAAGACGCTCCCCCTCACTACCTGAGCTATCCATCGTCGTCAACGACTGCTCTCTCTCTCCAGTCCCCCATGCCAAGTGCCTCGGAGTTATCCTTGACTCTTCCCTCCCCTTCAAGCCCCACATCCAGGCCCTCGCCACCTCCTGCCGACTTCAGCTCAAAAACATCTATAGGATCCGAACTTTCCATGACTACAACACTGCTAAAACCCTTATTCACGCTCTCATCATCTCCCGCCTCGATTACTGCAACCTCCTGCTCACCGGTCTCCCTAATACCTCCCTTGCACCTCTCCAATCTATCTTGAACTCCGCTGCCCGCCTAATCCATCTGTCTCCCCGCTACTCCCCTGTCTCCCCCCTCTGCCAAGCCCTTCATTGGCTCCCTGCTTCCCAGAGATCCCGGTTTAAAACATTAACCATGACATACAAAGCCATTCACAACCTGTCCCCTCCATTCATCTCTGACATGGTCTCCCGTTACCTACCCTCACGCAACCTGCGATCCTCCCAAGAGCTTCTCCTCTGCTCCCCCCTCATCTCCTCTTCGCACAACCGCATACAGGATTTCTCCCGTGCTTCACCCAGACTCTGGAACTCACTGCCCCAACACATCAGACATTCTCCTACCCTGGGAACCTTCAAAAGAAGCCTGAAGACCCACCTGTTCTGCCAAGCCTACAACCTGCAATAAGACCCAGTCCACCACACCGCCTCACGACTGGAATTTCCCCCTCCTACTGTATTCCCACCCGCCCCTCGTAGACTGTGAGCCTTTGTGGACAGGATTTCTCCCCTCTTGTTTCTGTACAACTGAATTCTCAACATTTATTGTTACTTGTATTGCTACTATGTTACTTGTCCAAGTCTGCCCTATTTAACATGTAAAGTGCCATGGAATATAATGGCGCTATATAAATTATTAATAATAATAATAATAATAATAATAATTTGTTATAACAGGAAGACATTGCCTAAAATCTCCACCGATGACAAAAACTTTACCTACAAATGGAATGTCATTCTTTTCTGCAACATTTGAAGTCATAACTTCACTAAGAAGTCTGTCAATTAAGGTCAAAGCATATTTGGGTGCCATAGTACACTCATCAAGTATCAACAGATGTGCATTCTGTAACTGTTTGCCAGCAAATATATCTTGTTTGATTCTGGAAACAGATATTTCATTGACAGGAACTGGCATCCCAAACAGGGAATGCATAGCACGACCTCCTTGTAACAGATTTGCTGCAATATCTGTTATAGTTGACGGCAATACAACTTTTCTCAACCCTCTAACATGATGCTTCAAAACTTCATATAAGTATGTTTTACTGCTCCCTCCTGGACCATCAATGAAGAAACATTTTGCCCTTCCATCTGCTTGATTTTTTATGTCACTCACAATTGTATCATCTGCAACACGTTGTTGTTCATTTAAGGAATTTTGACTTTCTGTGCTTCCAACAATAATTAGTTTGCTTCATCATACTCTTGAAGTTGTAGAACATGAGTAGCAGGTTTTGGCAAATTAAAGTCTGAAAATGTTTTTCCATGCAGTAATAACACATTTTGGACATCACGCATAGCATAAGATTGGAAATTTTGACAATCTCTACTTTTTTTGTGAAGAAGTAAGCAATAATCCTCAATTAGATGTTCCTCAAAATTTGTCCAAAGTTGAGCGGGATTTGTAGGTGTGGGACCCAACAAGAAGGGGGGCACTGCTGGACCTAATATTAACCAACAGGCCGGACCGCATATCAAATATACGGGTTGGAGGTCACTTGGGTAATAGTGATCATAACTTAATAAGCTTTCAAGTATCCTTTACTAAGACGTGTAGTAGAGGGGCCACAAGGACACTAAACTTCAGGAAGGCAAATTTCCAACGGTTGAGAGATGATCTTAGTGCAATAAACTGGGACGATGTCCTGAGACATAAAAGTACACAACACAAATGGGAGATGTTTATTAGCATCCTGAATAGGACCTGTGCACAATATATACCCTATGGGAATAAGCATGCTAGAAATAGGAGGAAACCACTATGGCTAAATAAAGCAGTAAAAGGTGCAATATGTGACAAAAAGAAAGCATTTAGGGAATTAAAGCAAGTAGGTAGTGATAAGGCATTAAATAAAGACAGAAAATGAAATAACATCTGTAAAAAGCAAATCAAGGCAGCAAAGATTGAGACAGAGAGACTCATTGCCAGAGAAAGTAAAAAGAATCCCAAAATATTTTTTAACTACATAAATAGTAAGAAACTAAAAAATGATGGTGTTGGCCCCTTTAAAAATAGTCTGGGTGAAATGGTGGATGAGGATGAGGAAAAAGCCAATATGCTAAATGACTTTTTTTCAACACTATTTACACAAGAAAATCCCATGACAGACAATATGATCAGTGATAACAAAAATTCTCAATTAAATGTCACCTGCTTAACCCAAGAGGAAGTACGGCATCGTCTAAAAATCACTAAAATTGAAAATCCCCGGGCCCGGATGGGATACACCCCAGAGTGCTGCAGGAATTAAGTACTGTCATAGATAGACCATTATTTTTAATATTTAAAGATTCCATAATAACAGGGTCTGTACCACAGGACTGGCATATAGCAAATGTGGTGCCAATATTCAAAAAGGGGACAAAAACTGAACTTGGAAATTATAGGCCAGTAAGCTTAACCTCTGCTGTGGGTAAAATCCTAGATGGTTTTCTAAGAGATGCTATACTGGAGTATCTGAAGAAAAAGAACCTCATGACCCATTATCAACATGGTTTTATGAGGGACCGTTCCTGTCAAACTAATAAGCTTCTATGAAGAAGTACGTTCTGGACTGGACCAAGGAAATGCAGTGGATGTGGTGTATATGGACTTTTCAAAAGCTTTTGATACGGTGCCACACAAAAGGTTGATACATAAAATGAGGGTAATGGGGATAGGGGAAAATATGTGTAAGTGGGTTAAGAACTGGCTTAGTGATAGGAAACAAAGGGTGGTTATTAATGGAACACACTCAGAATGGGTCACAGTTAACAGTGGGGTACCACAGGGGTCAGTGTTGGGCCCGCTTCTATTTAATATATTTATTAATGACCTTGTAGGGGGCATACAGAGTAGAATCTCAATATTTGCAGATGACACTAAACTCTGCAGGGTAATCAATACAGAGGAGGACAATTTTATATTACAGGAGGATTTATGTAAACTAGAAGCTTGGGCTGCTAAATGGCAAATGCGTTTTAATGGGGATAAATGTAAAGTCATGCACTTGGGCAGAGGAAACAAAAGGTATAATTATGTGCTTAATTGTAAAACACTGGGCAAAACTATCACCGAAAAAGACCTGGGTGTATGGGTAGATGACAAACTCACATTTAGTGGCCAGTGTCAGGCAGCAAAGGCAAATAAAATAATGGCATGCATTAAAAGAGGCATAGATGCTCATGAGGAGAACATAATTTTACCTCTATACAAGTCACTAGTGCGACCACACTTAGAATACTGTGTACAATTCTGGTCTCCAGTGTATAAGAAAGACATAGCTGAACTAGAGCGGGTCCAGAGAAGAGCGACAAAAGTCATTAGAGGACTAAGGGGTCTGCAATACCAAGACAGGTTATTAAACTTGGGGTTATTTAGCTTGGAAAAACGAAGGCTTAGGAGTGATCTTATAATAATGTATAAATATATGAGGGGACAGTACAGAGACCTTTCTAATGATCTCTTTACTCTTAGGCCTGAGACTGGGACAAGGGAGCATCCTCTACGTCTGGAGGAAAGAACGTTTAATCATAATCACAGAAGCGGATTCTTTACTTTAAGAGCAGTGAGACTATGGAACGCTCTGCCACATGATGTTGTAATGAGTGAGTCACTACTAACATTTAAGAAGGGCCTGGATGCCTTTCTTGAAAACTATAATATTACCAGTTATACATACTAGATTCTTTGATAGGGCGTTGATCCAGGGAACTAGTCTGATTGCCGTATCTGGAGTCAGGAAGGAATTTTTTCCCCCAATGTGGAGCTTAGTGTTGCCACATGGTTTTTTTTTGCCTTCCTCTTGATCAACATGTTATGCTATGGGTTGAACTAGATGGACTTAAAGTCTACCTTCAACCTTAAAAACTATATTACTATGTTACTATGTAAATACTCATATGTATGCAAACAATTGGCGATTTGATAAGGCATCTATTATATAATTGCGAATGGGTTTTTTGCCCCTTCTGAGTCCTCTCGCGCTGCGAGTCAGCGTGGTCATGTGGATACGCCCGAAGCATTGGCCGCGCAGCGGCCATCGCGAGCAGTTCTAAGGCGACTCGCTATGCCCGCGCAGCGGGCATGGCGAGTCGCCTTAGCAGCGCGAAGCATTGGCCGCGAAGTGGCCATTGCGAGTCAGTGACTCGCTCTTCTAGAATCCCGATGCATGTGCATCGGGCACCCAGCTAGTATGTAATGAAACTGCATCTTCTAAAGTTAGGGTCCAAACACTATCATCCAATAAAAGTCCTAAAGCCAAAGCTGCAGCTTTAAATGTATCGTGCACTACTCCATTAACTGTTTTCAAAAACTCATAACTCGTAGCTCCTTTCACATGCAACAGTAACAGACGAAGGCAATATCTTTCTTGATCTTTCACACTAAAAGTGTACATACGGCCAATAATTTTACTAACACCTCGTTTTCTTAGCTTCCAACATTTATTCCAAACGTAATGCTCTGGAATTTCACGATACAAATACTGCCTTGCATTGTTGTCATGTTGGTTCAGCAAAAACCATTCCATTAATGTTGACGTCGAGCTTAAACTTTTTGACACATCTTCAACTGCAGAATTTTCATGAAAATAAACCTGATGTTGTTTTGGTAAATGGATAGCTAAACGTTTAATAGCATGGGACTGAGCATGCGTAGGAAATGCAAATATCCTCCAAGCAGCTTCTGGAGCACTCACAAAGCTTGAGTCAAGAAAAGTTGATGATTCATCATGACTCACTGTTGTCTGCTGTATTTCAACATTAGCTTTGTCATGGCCCTTATAGATATACTTAAAAAGGTATTTCATACTTTTTATTGATGCACAGATTTCAACATTGATGTGACAGTTGTAGTGTTCATACGTATAAAATTGAGGCAATTACCTTCAATTTTAACATATGCATCAACAAAGTACTGTTGAGTAAGTTTAAAATAGGGTTAAACTCATGTCGCACAGACAAAAGGAAACTGTAATACTGCATTTTTATAATTCGTCTTACAATGCCTTGCTGCTGTAGATTTTCATGCCACTCTTGATCACCTCTTGGAAAAAATAATGGATACAGAAGAGCATCAAGGTTGCTATGCAAAATACTGATGCACTGTGTTTTAGGAAGCAAGGGTTGTTCAGATCTGACTTAAGGTGGACTAATATATCCCTTTGAAAAGGAGGCTCTCCATCATCATTTTGAAAAACAACGGCAACCTCACTTACACATGGTTTATTATAACGTCGAGGATCTTGCGTATGTTCTTGTTTAATTGCCATAACAATAGAAGGCATTTCAGTCCCATTTTGTATAGCCCTCTTTTGCTCCTCAGCTTCAACATCTTTAAGCATGTGATATACTGCAGCAAATGGATTGATGTCTCGTAAATGTACAACAATGAGATTCATGAGTTCCGCATTAAACTTTTCGTTCTCTTTCAGATTCATCATTTCTTCTGTAGCCTCATTTGCATCAAGGATGTATAATTGTGCAAATTTTGGTGGTTCACCTACTTCTGGGTACAGTGTTCCAGTACGATGATAGATCTGGCCATGAATTTTGAAACAATACGGTCCAAATCCAGGTGGTGGTGCAATGTTGGCACCAAAAGAAGCAAATGCATGTGAACTGTTGATGCTTCTGATATTATCCATAAAATTTCTGCTATGTTTATGCTGCCCTTTCATCAATTCCTCAAACAAATCTGAGTATTGAGATCTCGGTAACATTACTTTCCATTTTTGGCAGCTTTGACTAAACTGATTGTCAGATGGTTTTTCATCGATGAAATTCAAAGAGTTGCATTCAGAGCAAACTGCATCCATTTTCCCACAGTAGTGTTGAATAATTGTTGTTTCATTATTTGTAACATACCGTGCAATTTGTTGAATATTCTGCTTGGCTTCCCATACTTTTCGTTTTGTATGTATTGTGCGAACATATTCTTTGTCTGCCTTAGCTGATGAAGATTCATTCAATCAGTGGCTATACCACTGTCCCTAAAACTGTAAACAATCGATATATGTTACCAAATAGTCATGGCCGGGGTAACAAGCAGGTGGGACACCAGGGACCCCACGCGTTCCGTCACAAACTGTGACTTCTTCAGGGGAGTGTCACTGATCAAGTGGTCCTCCACAGATTAAATAGTGTAGCTCAAGTAATTATATCAGCATCAGCTGTTTAAACGATGCAGTGGGGATTGAGGACGGGCACTGATGACGCTACCGGAAGTGCGTCATCGATCTGTTCGCCGCACTGTAAGATGCGTGCGCATGGGGTGTATGTAGGGGCTTCGATGAGTCCCAAAATGGCCGCGGCGCAGGCGCAGTGCAATGGGAGGTGTCATGCAGCGTCATACATCAATATACAATATCATTGCATAGCAACCCAGTGCTTACTGCAGATTTGACGCTATTTAGACGGCTTGTCTCACAGCACTTTGTTCTGGTGTCTCTTGGTCTTGATGTTGTCATCGCCTTGCTGCTGCTGCAGCTTTTCTTTCATCATCGTTGGTGTATTTGCGCTTACGACCGACTAAACCCATTTAATAAACGTGAATGAAATAGTTCAGACTGTGACTGACAGACACTGAAGTTAATGTGACTGAAGGATGTCACACTATAACTGACAACCTTGTTAACAGAAGTGAAGTTTGTCACACTATGACTGACAGCCTTGTAGACAGAGGTGAATTGCATCTCACTATCACTGACAGCCTTGTAGACAGGAGCGATCTGCGTCACACTATGAGTGACAGCCTTGTAGACAGGATTGAAGGATGACACACTGACTGACAGACCTTGTGGACAGGAGAAAAGTTTGTCACACTATGACTGACAGCCTTGTAGACAAGACTGAAGGATGACACACTGACTGACAGACCTTGTGGACAGGAGAAAAAAAAAGTTTGTCACACTGTGATTGACAGCCTTGTAGACAGGAGTGAAGGACGTCATAGTAATTGACAGACCTAGTGGATAGGAGTAAAGTTCATCACGCTATGGCCATGTTCAAACATCAAGGATTGGGTGCGATTTTTACCTCAGTATTTGTAGCCAAAACCAGGAGATTGTGAAGTAGTGACATGTTTCTATTATACTTTTCCTCTGATTTTTCCACTCATGGTTGTGGCTAGAAAATCTGAAGTAAAGACTCAAATACTCAATGTGTGCACATAGCTGTCACGTCCTACTGACGGACCCCACACGTGGACCCACTGGACCGCGTAGAGCGGATGCTGATACCGGGTGATAGAGAGGCGGACCAGTACAGTAGAGTCAACAGGTTTATTTGAACAATAATAAAACAAGAACCCACGCCCAAGGGGAGAGCCACAAGGTCGCAGCACCGGAATACCACCGAAGGAGGCCCCGGAGCACTTAACCCCTATACAGGGATACCGCCGGTACCAACCTTGGGGGGACCAATGAAGCGGACACGAGTGTTAAACCGACCCCAGGCGACGTGGTAACAAAACAGCAACCGGGTATAAAATAGGACACGGGGAACCGGGAACACTGAGAATCCGGAGCAGGACTGGAGACAGCGCTTCAGCAGGGAAGAGGTCCGGGAAGCAGACCGAGACCACTGGAGTCAGCGAGGAGCCGGCACGGGAGGAATCTGCGGGAAGGAACATAGAGTAATCAGATATCAAGCCAATTAAGGAACAACCTGACCAGACCAGGATTAGCAAGTTCACTACATTGAAATTGCCCTGGCAAAGAGTAAGAGTAAACAGGAAGCTTATATCACAGCAGGGTACTCCTGATTGGCAGAACACTGAGACATGGTGATTGGCTGAGGGGAGGAGCAAGCTCCCTGCAGTTCTCCAGCAGATACTGATTTGGAGATGGATTGTCATAGCTCAAGCAGCGGCCCCAGAAGTGAGATGAGCAGCACTGCTCAAGCAGAGGGTGCTGGACCCCTGTGGCTGGGGACAGGTGCGCGCACCTGGGGAGCATACGGTAAGGAATACGCTACCCGACCGACCCGCGGGCGGCGGCTGCCAGCGCCCCGGAGCCGTCGGCGGACGGTCGACACCCGGGATCCTTGAAGCCGGACAGGGGCGGTAGGAGCCGAATGAGTAAAGGCAGCAGGCCGCGGGGCACGGGCGGCAGACCCCCGGGTGGTAACAATAGCCTATGACTGACACCCTTGTAGACAGGAGTAAAGTTTGTCACACTGACTGACATACCTTGTAAACAGCAGTGAAGGACGTCACATTGACTGACAGCCTTGTAGACAGCAGTGAAGGACGTCATAGTGATTGACAGACCTAGTGGATAGGCGTAAAGTTCATCACACTATGACTGACAGACCTTGTAGACAGGAGTAATGTTTGTTACACTGACTGACATACCTTGTAAACAGCAGTGAAGGACGTCACACTGACTGACAGCCTTGTAGACAGGAGTGAAAGACATCACACTGACTGACAGCCTTGTAGACAGGAGTCAAGTTTGTCACACTGACTGCCTTGCAGACAGGAGTGAAGGACGTTCCACTGACTGACAACCTTGTAGACAGTAGTAAACTGTGTCACACTAACTGACAGATCTTGTAGACAGGAGTAAAGTTTGTCGCACTATGACCGACAGCCTTGTACACAGGAGTGAAGGACGTCACATTGACTGACATACCTTGTAGACAGGAGTGAAGGACGTCACACTGACTGACAGCTTTGTACACAGTAGTCAAGTTCGTCACACTGACTGACAGCCTTGTAGACAGGAGTGCAAGAGGTCACACTGACTGACAGCCTTGTAAACAGGAGTGAAGGACGTCACACTGACTGACAGTCTTGTAGACGGCAGTAAATTGTGCCACACTGACTGACAGCCTTATAGACAGGAGTAAACTGCGTCACACTGACTGACAGACCTTGTATACAGGAGTAAACTACGTCACACTGACTGACAGACCTTGTATACAGGAGAAAACTGCGTCACACTGACTGACAGCCTTATAGAAAGGAGTAAACTGTGTCACACTGACTAACAGACCTTATATACAGGAGTGAAGGACGTCACACTGACTGACAGACCTTGTATACAGGAGTAAACTGTGTCACACTGACTGACAGACCTTATATACAGGAGTAAACTGCGTCACACTGACTGACAGACCTTGTATACAGCAGTAAACTGCGTCACACTGACAGACTTATAGACAGGAGTAAACTGTGTCACACTGACTGACAGACCTTGTATACAGCAGTAAACTGCGTCACACTGACTGACAGCCTTATAGAAAGGAGTACACTGCGTCACACTGACTGACAGACCTTATATACAGGAGTAAACTGCGTCACACTGACTGACAGACCTTGTATACAGGAGTAAACTGCGTCACACTGTCTGACAGACCTTGTAAACAGGAGTGAACTGTGTCACACTATGAGTGACAGTTCAAATTGCGAATTTCGCAATTTGAATACCGCGACGCTCATTGGTGGCCGCGGCAGTCGGCAACCAATAAGAGACATGGAGCGCGGTTTGAATGCCGCTTCTCTGATTGGTCTCCGAGTTCAGCTCCGACCAATCAGAATAGCGGCGCTCGCCATGGCGCACATTTTTTTTCAAATATGGCATGAGACGCTCCTCTAATTGGTAGGCGCTGAACTCTGCGACTAATAAGAGAAGCGGCATTCAAACCGCGCGCCACTCCTCTCATTGGTTGCCACGTTCAGTGCCAACCAATCAGAGGATCAGCACGCACCATGCCGCACATTGTATTTGAAATATATTGCGCCATGGCGCGCGCTGCTATTCTGATTGGTCGGTGTTGAAAGCGGCAACCAATCAGAACAGCTGCACTCACCATGGCGCCATATTTCAAAAACAAAATGGCGCCATGGCGCGAGCCACTCCTCTGATTGGTCTGCGCTAAACGCAGCGACCAATCAGAGGAGCGGCATTCAAACCGTGCGCCTCTTCTTTCATTGGTCGCCACGTTCAGCGCCGACCAATCAGAGGAGCGGCTCATGCCATGTCGCCATATTGTATTTGAAATATGGCGCCATGGCGCGCGCTGCTATTCTGATTGGTCGGTGCTGAAAGTGGCGACCAATCAGAATAGCGGCGCTCACCATGGCGCCATATTTCAAATACACTGAGTACAGCGTATTTGAAATATGGCGTCATGGCGCACGTCGCTATTCTGATTGGTCGGCGCTGAATGCGGCAACCAATCAGAGGAGTGGCATTCAAACCGCGCACTGCTTCTCTCATTGGTTGCCGTTTTCAGCGTATTTCAAATACAATATGGCGCCATGGCACGAGCCGCTTCTCTGATTGGTCTCCGTGTTCAGCGCCGACCGATCAGGAGAGTGGCATGCACCATGCCGCACATTATTTTGAAATATGGCACCATGGCTCACGTCGCTATTCTGATTAGTCGCCGCGTTCAGTGCTGACCAATCAGAGGAGCAGCATTCAAAACGCGCGCCGCTTCTCTCATTGGTCACCGCGTTCAGCGCCGACCAATCAGAGGAGCTGCTTACGCCATGGCGCCATATTGTATTTGAAATATGGCGCCATGGCGCACGCCGCTATTCTGATTGGTCGACGCTGAACGCGGGGACCAATCAGAATAGCGGCGCTCACCATGGCGCCATATTTCAAATACACTGAGTACAGTGTATTTGAAATATGACACCATGGCGCGCGCTGCTATTCTGATTGGTCGCCGTGTTCAGCGCCGATTAATCAGAGGAGCGGCATACAAACCGCGCGCCGCTTCTCTCATTGGTTGCTGCATTCAGCGCCGACCAAACAGAATAGCGGCGTGCGCCATGGCGCCATATTTCAAGTACACTGTACTCAGTGTATTTGAAATATGGCGCCATGGTGAGTGCCGCTATTCTGATTGGTCGGCGCTGAATGTGGCATTCAAACCACAGCCGTGGCAACCAATCAGAAGAGTACTTCTGCTTGGCGCGCAAAGGGCACCACTGCTGTGAGCAGCCTGGAGATGACCGTCTGGCGAGCCACGGACTGTCTGGCGAGCCATAGGTAGCCGCGGTTGACGCCGGTCATCTTCCGGCTGGCTCACACCTGCTTCGGCCACCGTCGGCCGGACACGTGTATCCCGGCGACAGCGGTGCAAAAGCGCCGCTGTCGCAGAGCTGCAAATTAGTGCAAAATTCGAACTTTGACTTTGTGCGCCTATTTGCATAGTCTGTGCTCATTGGTGCCTGCCTCCGGCGTTACACGTCGTAATATCGCAATGCAACATCGACATAAAGTCGCGTGGTGTGGGCAATGCAGTTGATATCGTTCCTGCGTTGTGTCGTGTAACAGGGCAATGCGACTGCAATAAATCGCTGGGACGATATTGTAAGAAGATTGTGCAAGCCCTTCAACCATACAATGTTGCATATGTGATCGTGCTGTGTGACGGCCCAACTACGATGTAGAACACAACTTCCCCTATTCACTACAATGTTAATGCTCGGGCCCTGAGTTGCTCATACCCAGCGCACAAAAGTTGCGTACAACAGCCTAGTTGCGTTGCCTGCCGATATCTCCCTGTGTGACATCTCCTATGCGATCTTGGACAAGTGTCAAAAACGTGTGCGCTCCTGTGAAATTGTATGCGATATCAGAACGATATTGCAATGTGTAATGGTACCCTAACTCTATGCAATCTCTTTAGATGTATAGGTTACTCTTCTTTAGATGTACGGGTTACTCTTATGATGTATGTTGCTTTAGCTTTAAGAATATCGATTTACGCCGATAGCAGCATTTGGACTGACTGTGCTACTCTGCTAGCATATGCAAACTGTGCAGCATAGAGGGTGGACCAACTGGGATGAGTGGCTGATTGGAGATACGCTGATGTTGTGGTTGTGCGGACCAACCATGGAGAGACAATAACGCATGCGCCATGCGTACCAAACAGGAACCAATTGGAAACTGGTGCTGACACCTGCGCAGTTGATGGGGGAACAAAGGGACAAATTGGACAAGGTGATGTCCATATTACATATGCATTGGGATGATCTAACTATGGACAAACATGTGGCACAACTAGTAGGCCCCACACCTTCCCTATCAGCCAGGCTCCTAACCTTGGGGACCATCTAACAAAGGACCTACCACCAGATTAAACAGAGACTGTAGACTAAAAGGCTCCTTTCCTTGGGGGGACTGTAATGTCTGTCTACTAATGATTCCAACCAGGGATTTCTTCACCAATCCTAGCAATAGCAAACTGTACCCCTTACGTGATTACATTAACTGCAAGACTCATAATGTAATCTATGCCCTTGCTTGCTGTTATAACAAATTATACATTGGCCAAACTTCGCAGGAATTACGAAAAAGCGTGAAGACACACGTTTCCACAATTAACCTGGCTGCTAATGAATGAGCCAAAGGAAACCATCTCAAACCTGTTGCAGCACATTTCCTTGATCACCACCATGGCATGAATAATGGATTAAGAGCATTCGGGCTACAAAGGGTTACTAGTACAGGTCGGAGTGATTTCTTTAGGAACCAACTTCTGCAACATGAGTCTAGATCAGTGGTTCTTAGGGTACCTTTACACGCCGCTACTGGCGGGTGGATACAACCAGCTACTTCACGTGCACGAGCACGCACAAACGGTTACAAACGGTAATCGCACCACCTTTACACGCCGCCACAAGGTGCGCTACAGTAGGTTACATCTATCTCTAGATACACCGCCGGGTGTCTCAAGTCACCTTCTGTAGCTCACCTTACCTCATTTACACACCGCTACAACAAGCTAATATGGGCGGACCTGGTGCAGCAGGGACAACACATAGGCGTGCCACAATTGTGGATTACGAGACGGCTGTACGCTGATAGGACAAAGCAAGAACATCATGATTGGGCAGGCATCGCAGGAGGCTGTTTAATACATGACGCTCGAGCAATTGTGTAGTGTGACTGGTCAGCTCCTTGAATATGCCGCCCTATGCAGCGACTACCAATTGTAATGCAGGAGCTTCCTCCAATGCTCGCTGATGGGGCGCGGTAACCCGAGCCTGTGTCACGCCCCAGCTACATACCAGGTACATAGCATGGTGTAGAAACAACCCTTCTGTTCTTTCTTTACACGCCGATACAGGTCGCTACAATCGGCTGTGTAGCCACCTGTTTCAGGGCAGTGCTCGGAAACAGGTGCCGCTACTGCCGGGTAGTTACTACCGTCTTCACACGCCGCTACTACGGGGTATATTGCCGATGCAAGATACATTTCTCGCATGTAGCTGGTTGTATCCACCCACCAGTAGCGGTACCCTTAACCTTGTTTTAACACCAGTTAACACCAGTTTCATATGCACATTCACCAAACCCTTCTTTAGTGATAAATCAAATATAATGTTTTTCCAAATTCAAGACATAGGTATATGTTTTTTTACTGGTACACAAAATGAACCGTGCATGACCCCTAGGGTTCGATCGAACCCCTGTTAAGAACCACTGGTCTAGATGGATCTTCACCCTAAATACAGTCCGTCCCCATGGACTTAACAAGGAACTACTCTTCACCAGCTTTTTAGGGATTAGCTGCCTTGTTTTATTGTCTCTTCTATTTTCTTAGGCCTTGAAACTCTGGACTTGAATGTAACTCTACATTCTATGGCATTGCCCATCTGTAAATCTCATGACACCCACTTCATCAATCACAGCCAAATAATGTGGGATGGTGCTGATTTAAGGAACCTATTGGTTTTCTGGGGATGGTTAGAGGATATCAAGTTTGTAATAAAAATTATATATGAATATGACACATGGCAAGTGGTGGTCAAATCATACAAGTAACCCCTTACAAATATCATACAAAAGGCCATATAAAGCAATTTAACCTATGAGGGCAGCAGCAAGGTGGTAGCGACCCAAGTGTGACCAAAGTGCAGTCACCCAGAGGTTAAATATACAGTATCCAGTGTCCCGGATGGCAGCTAAGTGTGCTCCACAGCATATAAGGTGGTGGACAGGCCCCACGCATATTGCCGCAAGGCTTCGTCAGGAGCTGAGGGCGGTGACATGGGGTCTGTGTTTAATAGCTATCTGCAATTCATAAAGCGGCGTGTAATGCCACATTGTCCTGTTCCTGGTTTGCCACTACGTCACATCCATGTACACGCGACCAACCAGGGGCGTAGCCACGGGGCGGGTAATGGGAGGAGAGCAGGCGGTACCGTAGTGGCCGGCATGTCATTTCCGGACAGTTTTGTCATGGAAAGGGGCATGTGGGAGGAGGAGCACTCCGCTAGTAGAGGATGCATGGTCCTAAGCATTGATTTCCTCAAGGAAAGTAGTTAATGGACCGTGTAGCAGAAATCAAAATACAAAGCGATAATGAGCCAGTCAGGAGGTTGGTGGAAAAGGGAAATAAATAAATAAATCAAGCAGAGCCATATAATCCAAAGTGTGTTTTAGTATGGCTAACAATATTAAGGGGGTTTGGAGGATGCATGAGGTAACAAGTCCTCCCTAAAATAGGGAAGAGGGAGCTGGTTAGTCATAAGGCTGGGGTGCTGTTTGGATGACAATAGTAAAATTGAAGGCACTTCAATAATGACAATAATTAGATCAAAGGAGACAATACACAACTCTATGAACTATAGTATCAAGGTCCAAGGCAGTCCAGCGACATTATTATGGACCAACCTGGAAACCGCCCATAATAGATACTGGCGAGGAGGCTCCAATGCAAAAAGATTGATAAATGACAGAGAAAGAAAAAAATATTATATAATCACTGTCATATATAGGGGCTAGCAAGCCCATCGGAGACCGCCAGAACCAGGACATAATGGGGGGTTGACAAAGCATGTACCCTAGCCCTGATCCATCAAGACTACATGACCATAGCTTGAGTTTTAACAATAATGTAAGCCCCAAAGACATACAAATAGGATGCTTTTAAGGTATTTAATGTATAGAGAGAATAGACAGAAGGTTCACAGTTGTTTGTCAAAGTAGAGGCAAGGGGATTGCCACGGAGACTACATGTGTATATATACATATACACTACAAGCCCAAACTCGGGTGGTATACATGATATGTAGATGGTTAAGGGCTCTATAGAGGTCCATTATGAATCTCTAGGGTCACCGAAGATCAATATTCCAGTAGACTAGCTAGTGTCAAGAGCCACATTCACCGGACACGTCTGGAGAGATAGGCCAAGAGGATATTCCCATTACATGTAGCTCATGATCTAGAGATCAGCAATACTAGAAAGACAATGCTGTAGGGCAACAGAAGTGGGTCCTTTGTTGATCTGATTGACTGAATTAATTGTCAAAAACCAAATGGTATTGTTCCTCCAAAGAGGAGGGTTGAGGGGGAAGTTCCTTGTCCTATAAACGAAGATGTGTGGCTGACATGGGATTGCAGATGCTAAGGGTTGTAGTTCAGGTAGGTAGACCAAGAAAACAACTCCACGTCGTCCGATAGATGATGTGGGTGCCATGAGATTTACAGATGGTCGATGCTGTAGAATGTAGAGTTACATTCACGTCCAGAGTTTCAAGGCCTATGAAAGTAGAAGAGAGAGATGATATAATAAAACAAGGCAGCTAATCCCCTAAAAAGCCGGTGAAGAGTAGTTCCTTGTTAAGTCCATGGGGTCAGACTGTATTGAGGGTGAAGATCCATCAAGACTCATGTTGCAGAAGTTGGTTCCTAAAGAAATCACTCCGACCTGTACCAGTAAGCATTTGTAGCCCGAATGCTCTTAAGCCATTACTCATGCCATGGTGGTGATCGAGGAAATGTGCTGCAACAGGTTTGAGATGGTTTCCCTTGGCTCATTCATTAGTGGCCAGGTTAATTGTGGAAACGTGTTTCTGTACACATTTTCGTAATTCCTGCAAAGTTTGGCCAATGTATAATTTGTTACATGGGCAAGCAAGGGCATAAATTACATTATGAGTCTTGCAGTCAGGGGCGTAACTACCACAGGTGCAGGGGTTGGGATCGCACCTGGGCCCTGCAGCCTAGGGGGGGCCCAAAAGTCCCTTTGGCCTATAGAAAAAGACTAATACTATTAAAGTTTTGCAATAATTGGGGGCCCTGTTGGCGCTTTCGCATCGGGGCCCCTGGGTCTGAAGTTACGCCACTGCTTGCAGTTAATGTAATCACGTAAGGGGTACAGTTTGTTATTGCTAGGATTGGTGAAGAAGTCCCTGGTTGGAATCATTAGTGGACAGATGGTACAGTCCCCACAAGTGAAGGAGCCTTTTAGACTATAGCCTCTGTTTAATCTGTTTAATTTTGTGAATGGTGAAGTTATCAAACAAAACCACCACCATTGGTCTAATACTAACCCACAGTGGATAGATCCCTCCAAGACTGTTGGTATGGTGTGGTATATGGGGTACAAGGATAGTGGGACCATTCTTTATCAATGAAAACCTCAATGCCACTGGATGTCTGAATCGTTTTGCAATTTCAGATATTACTATTCACAAAAACGTTTGGCTCATCACTCATCTGAAGGCAATTGTCTATGCTGTAAAGATACGAAATGTGCAGCATCTGAAACAACGGATACTGGATGCCTGTGCTAGCATTTCTTCTGCGGTGTTGCTATCAGTATCAAGAGTGGGAGAAGAGGGTTGCATTGACAATCCATCATAATGGGTAGCAGTTGGAACGCATTTTATAAGTGGTCATAAACTTGTAAATAAGTTATGAAAGAATAAATCTGCGAAAAAAGAATGCGCAAATAGGGTCTTATCTCAATTAAACATTTTCGCTTTGTGATGTGGAATTGCTCATCTTTGTCAGTTGTGATCACCCACAACTGGTAGAAAAGCGTTAGGGCAGCTGCTGCAGGGACCGCACTCCCACTGGAAACCGTGGTTGTGATGCAAACGTTCTTTTGACGAAGTGCCTTAATGTCCGCGCTGCTGCTACAGGATCAAAGGAACCGAGACACAGGGATGTCTGGATCAGCAAAGCCTTTATTTTCCGACGCGTTTCGGAGCCTCCTACCGAGCTCCTTCCTCAGGGAATTGGTGTTCCCAATATATATTTTGGGACAAAATGATTTTCAAATCTCTGATTAAGGCTGCTTTCACATCTGTGGTAAGGTGTAATTCCCGGCAGATCCAGCAGATGTTGCCGCATCTGACGAATCTGCCGTGCAACGGCTGACTTGCGGCAGCGATCCTGCAACCCCATTCATTCTCTATGGGGCTTGCAGTCGGGTGCAGCAAGTGCAGTATTGCCGAATCTGGCACTTGTGGCGCTTGCGGCACTGCAAAAAAACCCCGCTGCTAGCAGCATTTTTTTTTGCGAGGCTGTAAGTGCCGGATCTTTCGGATTAGGCAATTCCACACTTGCCGGACTCGACCGCAAGCCCCATAGAGAATGAATGGTGCTTGCAAGATCGGTGCTGCAAGTCAGCCGTTGCACAGCAGAATCGTCAGATGTGGCAACATCTGCTGGATCTGCCAGGAATTACACCTTACCACAGTTGTGAAAGCACCCTTAATCAGAGATTTGAAAATCATTTTGTCTTTTTCTGTAAAGTCTGTATATATTTTTGTGCTTCATCTGAGATCTACATTTCTCCAGGGGTTGTATCTAGTGCTGTTTATGGTTTAGTGTCTGGTATCAGCAACATATCTCTGAGAGCATGTGTGAGTACAGCATCTCTGTTGAACACAACTTTAAAGTAAAAGAAATCACTCCACTTAAGTCAATGCTTGCAACAAAAATAGGATCTTTTATTAAATCTGTAGTGTGTACATACAGAACATCACCTGTTCCTGGTCGCGGTATGTACTTTAGCGGGAGATAAAATAAAGGCATAATCTTTGCTTGAAATGTTGAAGGGTGAACACTTGGGTGAAGCTGGAGCTCTGAACCACTAATGATTGGTATTCCGGTGGTTCAGAAAAACATTGCTTTTTCAGAAGTAAAAGAGAAAATGTCCGGCAATACCCCCACACTAGCGCTTAACCTTCAAAAGACATGCACGGTAACTTGGAGCAAAGAGATGCAGTGGACACTTCTGAAAGAAATATCCAATTGAGAAATAGAGAAAAGGAAGAAAAATCCAGGGGCATTCATCATCGGGGGGGGGGGGGGGGTTCCTGTTGAAGTGCACCTGATACACCTAATGGCTGTATTCCAAGAACCTCATGCATTCTTGATTCTCCTGTGTGGAATTCTAATGTTTGAAATATGGATCTGCTTTTACTAGGTGGGGAATGCCAATGCATTTTTCTTCCTTTTCTCAACTGGATAAGTATAAAGGCCGCTTTACACACACAGATATCTGTGTCCAACTTCTGAACAGATCTCTGGTTGCAATGAAATCATGGACACATTGCTCCATTTTGTGGCTGTGTACAAATGTAACAATGTGTCCATGATTTCACTGCAACCAGAGATCTGTTCAGAAGTTGGTCACAGATATCTGTGTGTGTAACGTGGCCTTAAGGCTAGGGTCACACTTGCATGCATTTTTTAAGGTTGTTCCTGACAGCCAGCTTTTTCGTGCTGTGTATTTGATTTTAGGTCAGGAGCAGCCTTAAAAAACGCAAGCAAAACCGCATGCAAAAACGCCTGGTACCATTTAGTGGCATGCATTTTTGCATGCGTTTCCCATGTTACAAAAACGCATGAATTTTTAAAAAAGCACCAAAAAAAATGCATCATGATGCATTTTTTGGTGCTGAGCTAAAAACGCATGCAAAAAAACGCATGGCACTTTAGACATGTGTTTTTGCCATTATATCCTATGGATGCGATTTTGCATGTGATTTTCACACAATCCAAGTGTGAAAATCGTAAGGAAAATTGCATCCATCATTCAAGTGTGACTCTAGCCTAACATTGTTGTTTGGTGGTGCAGAATATTGGAGGACAGTACCTTGTTTTCCCTGATATAAGACAGAGTTTTATATTAATTTTTATTATAAAATATACATTAGTGCTTATTTTGAAGGGATGTCTTATTTTTCCATGAACAACAATCTACATTCATTAGTGAACGAAAAAGAAAAATACATTTATTCAAATTTAGTCATTAAAAAAGACAAAATCCTTTGCTCTCCTGACAGCAATCCATTCAGTGATCATATCTTCCAACTCAGGAACTAAGTGTTGCTGACCTGATCTGCAGCTCCACTTTTTATCATTTCCCTTATAACCTTTTGCAGAAAGTAGGTCGCTTTTTTGCCCTCAGAGTTCACCACAATTCCTTTTTTTGCACTCCATGGAATAGCTCAATCATTTTAAACTCATGTTGTCTGAAGGACAAAATGCAAATACGATATACTTCTTGTTCTGTTTACATACAATACTGTACTGTAGTATATGATGGATAACAGAAACCAAGAAAAACAGAAACCCCCAAAAGAACCGCACTCAAAAAAACTCTATGGCCATGTTCACACACATGCGTTTTTTTGCCCATCCCTGCGTTTTTGGGCTGTTAAAAAAAAACGCAGGTGCGTTAACGCAGGGTACATTTGAGTGTACATGCGTTTTTCAGCTTCATTTGCGTTTTTTTCCTCCAGTCCAAAAAACGCTGCATGCAGCGTTTTTGGGTGCTGGAAAAAAACGCAGGGGTGGTTTCTCAAAAACGCATGCGTTTTTTTAACATGGGCCCCTATGGGAAACGCATGCGTTAATGCAAGTGCCTATATGTGCCCTGCATTAACGCATGCGTTTCCCATAGGGCCCATGTTAAAAAAACGCATGCGTTTTTGGGAAAACGCACATGCGTTTCTATAACATGGGGCCCTATGGGAAACGCATGCGTTTTTAAAAGGCACATTTATGCACCCTGCGTTAACGCTTGCGTTTTTGCCTGCGTTTTTGAGGAAAGTCCAAAAAGGCAAAATTTCCTTTCAGACACACAAGAGACATTTTTTAGCACTCCTAAAAAAAACGCATGTGGTTTTAGGAGTGCTAAAAAAAACACAAATTGTGTGTGAACAATGCCTACGATACACAAAATAATAGGTTATTAACAGGAGAACAACAGGAGTTTATATGCAAAAATATCAAAGTTTATTTAGATTTCATAAAAGATTTACCAATATATAAACAACAGTAAAATCAGGGACGATACATTTAGTGCACACATTGATACATAAAATTGAGCCCAGTATATGACAGAGTTCCGAACAGAGATTAAGGGCACACAATGGTTTTTAGTACAGTGACTAGAATAGAGGGGGAGACAGTCGTCATCCGAAACCAGTTCTGTTTAGTTAACATTACTTCATCATATGTATACACTTCAAAGACATATAAATTAGTCTATGGTTTCAGAACTCCATATGCATATCCCCTCATGGAAACGTTAGGCCCCATTATGAGCATGAGTTTTTAGTTCAGTACTCATCCTTACATATCCTCCTTACAACATCAAGAATAACTACCTGGGTATCTAAATTGTAAAGAGCAGTCATCTAAGAGATTCTCTCATTGAGTTTTGTATAAAGGTAGATAATTACCCATATTGCTCGATATTGCAGGAGGAACCAGGCTCAGGACAGACAAGGACAAAGGACACTCATTCCAACACGTGTTTCGCTAACACCAGTCTTATTGCTTCCTCAGGGAAAGGATACAGCTAAACCTGGTGGTCGCGGCCCTTTATAGCCGCTAATTACCTCTAACTGGCTATCACCTGAGCACCTCTCCTCCGGTATAGTGGCGTCCGCGCGCCGAGAGGCCGCTGCGCCGGAAGCCGTCCCCGCGCACCGGAAGTGCGTGATGTAATGATGCGCGCGGCGTCAGGTGGTTGCCCTGGCACCGCGCGCATGCGCACTCATGGTCGCGAGTCAGGCCGCCCGCACGAGCGACTCACGGCGCGCAGGCGCACACCGGAGAAGAGGGGGAAGCTGTAAAGCAGATTGAGCAGCAGAGAGGAAGCCGGTCACAAATACTTTGATAGTGTCTCCCATGGATATCATATGTAATCTACTATATAATTGCCGTAGCACGTTTTGTGTCGGCCCCCGGCACGCCGTGGCTTTGTCACTATGTGACGTCACCACGGCGAAGCATTGCCCGCGTAGCGGGCATTGCGAGCCGTCGCCGCTGTCAGCACACATATTAATAGTGATGATCCTCCTCCTGCCCGCGCTGCCTGCCCCATCACCCCCCTGCCTGTCACCATAGCCATCCTCCACTGCCCGCTCACCCCCGCCTGTCACAACACTTCCCCCCGCTGCCCCATCACCCCCCTGCCTGTCACCATAGCCATCCTCCACTGCCCGCTCACCCCCGCCTGTCACAACACTTCCCCCCGCTGCCCCATCACCCCCCTGCCTGTCACCATAGCCGCCCTCCACTGTCCGGTCACCCCCAGCCTATCACCACTGCCCCTCCGCTCCCCGATCGCCCCCCCCCCCCCACTCTCCGGTCACCCCCCACGTCAGCACAGACCCCCTCCACTGTCCGGTCACCCCCCCCCCCCCGGCCTCTTACCACAGCTCCTTCCAGCCAGACGCGATCTCTCTTCATCCTGCTTGAGGACCTCTGATGACGGCACGATGATGGGTGGAGTCACAAATCACATGATCGTGACGTCATCAAAGGTCCTGTTCCAATCTAACCTACTCTGCCTACTCATCCCCCTGCGCTGCACACTGACCCCCACTCTGCACACTGACCCCCTCTCTGCCCCTGACCCCCACTCTGACCACTCACCCCCACTCTGCCCACTCACCCACCAACTCTTCCCCCTCACCCCCACTCTGCACACTGACCCCCACTCTGCACACTGACCCCCACTCTGCACACTGACCCCCACTCTGCACACTGACCCCCACTCTGCACACTGACCCCCACTCTGCACACTGACCCCCACTCTGCACACTGACCCCCACTCTGACCCTGCTCTGCCCACTGACCCCCACTCTGACCACTGACCCCCACTCTGCCCACTGACCCCCAAACTCTGCCCACTCACCCCCCTACTCTTCCCCCTCACCCCCTCTCTGCCCCCCTCACCCCCACTCTGCACACTGACCCCCACTCTGCACACTGACCCCCACTCTGACCCTGCTCTGCCCACTGACCCCCACTCTGACCACTGACCCCCACTCTGCCCACTGACCCCCAAACTCTGCCCACTCACCCCCCTACTCTTCCCCCTCACCCCCTCTCTGCCCCCCTCACCCCCACTCTGCACACTGACCCCCACTCTGCCCCTGACCCTGCTCTGCCCACTGACCCCCACTCTGACCACTGACCCCCACTCTGCCCACTCACCCCCCTACTCTTCCCCCTCACCCCCTCTCTGCCCCCCTCACCCCCACTCTGCACACTGACCCCCACTCTGACCACTGACCCCCACTCTGACCACTGACCCCCACTCTGACCACTGACCCCCAAACTCTGCACACTCACCCACCAACTCTTACCCCTCACCCCCTCTCTGCCCCCCTCACCCCCACTCTGCACACTGACCCCCACTCTGCCCCTGACCGTGCTCTGCCCACTGACCCCCACTCTGACCACTGACTCCCACTCTGCCCACTCACCCCCAAACTCTGCCCACTCACCCCCCTACTCTGCCCCCTCACCCCCTCTCTGCCCCCTCACCCACACTCTGCCCACTCACCCTGCTCTGCCCACTCATCCTGCTCTGCCCACTCACCCCCACTCTGCCCACTCACCCCCCTACTCTTCCCCCTGACCCCCTCTCTGCCCCCTCACCCCCACTCTGCACACTGACCCCCTCTCTGACCCTGCTCTGCCCATTCACCCCCACTCTGACCACTGACCCTGCTCTGCCCACTGACCCCCTCTCTGCCCACTCACCCCCTCTCTGCCCACTCACCCCCACTATGCCCACTGACCATGCTCTGCCCACTCACCCTGCTCGGCCCACTGACCCCTCACACTGGCCACTCATCCTGCTCTGCCCACTCACCATGCTCTGCCCACTCACCCCTCACTGCCCACTGACCCCTCACACTGACCCTGCTCTGCCCACTGACCATCCTCTGCCCACTCACCCCTCACTGACCCTGCTCTGCCCACTCACCCTGCTCGGCCCACTGACCCCTCACACTGCCCACTGACCCTCCTCTGCCCACTGAACATGCTCTGCCCACTGACCCCTCAATGCCCACTCACCCTGCTCTGCCCACTGACCCTGCTCTGCTCACTGACCACTCACACTGCCCACTCACCCTGCTCTGCCCACTGACCCCTCACACACCCCACTGACCCTGCTCTGCCCACCCACCCCTCACACTGACCCTGCTCTGCCCACTGACCCTGCTCTGACCACTCACCCCTCACACTGCCCACTGACCCCTCACACTGCCCACTCACGCCTCACACTGCCCACTTAATATGCTATGCCCACTTACCCCTCACACTGCCCACTGACCATGCTCTGCCCACTGACCCCTCACACTGCCTACTGACCCTGCTCTGCTCATTTACTCCCACTCTGCCCACTCACCCCTGCTTTTACCACTGACCCTGCTCTGCCCACTGACCACCCTCTGTTCACTCACCCCCCGCTCTGCCCTTTCACCATGCCCACTGACCCCTGCTCTGCCAACTGACCGTGCCCACTCACCCATGCTCTACCCACTGACCCTTCTCTGCCCACTCACTGTGCCCACTGACCGCCGCTCTGCCCACTAAACCCTGCTCTGCCCACTGACTGTGCCCAATAACCCTTGCTATGCCCACTAAACCCTGCTCTGCCCACTCACCCCCGCTCTGCCCGCTGACCCCTGCTCTGCTCACTGACTGTGCCCACTCACCCCTCCTCTGCTCACTCACCCCTGCTCTGCCCACTGATTTTTCCCACTAACCCCTGCTGTGCCTACTGACTGTGCCCACTGACCCCTGCTCTGCCCAATCACTCTGCCCACTAACCCCTGCTCTGACCACTGACCCCCACTATGACCCTGCTCTGACCACTGACCCCCAAATCCTGCTCACTGACCCTGCTCTGCCCATTCACCCCCCACTCTGCCCACTCACCCCCGCTCTGCCCACTGACCCTGCTCTGCCCACTTACCCCCCCCCCCTCTGGCTACTGACCATGCCCACTGACCCCAGCTCTGCCCACTGACCGCAGCTCTGCCCACTGACCCCAGCTCTGCCCACAGACCCCAGCTCTGCCCACTGACCCCTGCTCTGCCCAATGACTCTGCCCACTAACCCCTGCTCTTCCCACTCATCCCCCACTCTGCCCACTGACGCTCGCTTTGCCCACTGACCGCCAGCAGATCGGTTTCCCAGCCAACGACAGGTCCTGTCCTGCCACCTACAAGACGGCTGGTGCGAGCCGCCGCAGGGTAAGTATCCTCACTGAGGTTTTTTTAGTTTTATTATCACCATGAAGGAGGGGGGAGGGGGGTGTGCAGCCCCAGAGGGAGGGGGGCCGCAGAGACTGGAGGCCCAGAGGGACGGGTGCCACGGGGAGCGGAGGGGGTCAGGAGGAGCGCCTCCATCCTGCCCCCCCCTATCCATCCTGCCCCACCCAACACCATCCTGCCCCCCCGACTCCATCCCGCACCCCCACCACCATCCTCACCCCCCGCCAACATCCTGCCCCGCCGCCTCCATCCTCCCCGCCCCCCCTCCCCCGCCACCATCCTGCCCTGCCGTCTCCATCCTGCCCTGCCGTCTCCATCCTGCCCTGCCGTCTCCATCCTGCCCTGCCGTCTCCATCCTGCCCCGCCTTCTCCATCCTGCCCTGCCTTCTCCATCCTGCCTCGCTCCGTCCATCCTGCCCCTCCGGCTCCATCCTGCCCCTCCGGCTCCATCCTGCCCCTCCGGCTCCATCCTGCCCCTCCGCCTCCATCCTGCCCCTCCGCCTCCATCCTGCCCCTCCGCCTCCATCCTGCCCCTCCGCCTCCATCCTGCCCCGCCCCCTCCATCCTGCTCCGCCACCCACCATCCTGCCCCCCCACCCACCATCCTGCCCCCCTTGCTCCTTCCTGCCCCACTCACTACTTCCTGCCCCGTTCACTCCATCCTGCCCTGCTCGCTCCATCCTCACCCCCGCTGTTCTTGCTCCCCTGCCTCCATCCTGCCCTCACGCTTACTCATCCGGCCCCGCTTGCTCCATTCTGCTCATCTGCTCAATCCTGCCCCTTCGGCTTCATCCTGCTCCTCCGCCTCCATCCTGCCCCGCTCAATCCATCCTGCCCCCCGCTCGTCTTGCTCCCCCGCCTCCATCCTGCCCTGCTCGCTCCATCCTGCCGCCCCCCTCCCCCGCCTCCATCCTGTTGCCCCGCCTCCATCCTGTTGCCCCGCCTCCATCCTGTTGCCCCGCCTCCATCCTGTTCCCCCCGGCTCCATCCTGTTTCCCCCGGCTTCATCCTGTTTCCCCCGCCTCCATCCTGCCCCCTCCCGCTCCATCCTGCCCCCTCCCGCTCCATCCTGCCCCCCCTTCCCGCTCCATCCTGCCCCGCTCGCTCCATTCTGCCCCGCTCGCTTCATTCTGCCCCGCTCGCTTCATTCTGCCCCCCCAACACAATCCTGCCCCCCCTCCCCTCCTCAGCTGATCGCTTGCCCAGGCAACTACAGGTCCTAAAGGCCTGTAGGACCTACAAGGCGGAGGTGGAGCGAGCCGCCGGACAGGTGAGTATCCTCACTGAGGATTTTTTTAATTTTACTGTGGACAACCGGGGGCCAGGAGGAGTGGGGGACCGCGGTGACCGCAGTATTGCCATATACCATAGTGCTGCTATACATGTGCTATAATGTACTGCCATATACCATAGTGCTGCTATACATGTACTGTAATGTACCGCCATATACCATAGCACTGCTATACATGTACTGTAATGTACCGCCATATACTATAGTGCTACTATACATTTACTATAATGTACTGCCATATACCATAGCGCTGCTATACATGTACTCTAATGTACCGCCATATACCATAGCACTGCTATACATGTACTGTAATGTACCGCCATATACTATAGTGCTGCTATACATTTACTATAATCTACCGCCATATACTATAGTGCTGCTATACATGTGCTCTAATTACCACCATATACCATCGTACTGATATATATATCTACTATATAATTGCCGTAGGCACTTCCATGTCGGACCCCGAAAAGACCGTGGCTATGTCACTCTGTGACGTCACCAGTTGGCCTGCGCGAGCAATGGCCGCGAGGCCATTGCGAGTCGCTGGCTGAGCGCGAGCAATGGCCGCGAAGCGGCCATTGCGAGTCGCTGCCCGAAAATAGAACCAGAGGCTCGGCCACAAAGTTAGCGATTTACCGCTCATGTAGCGCGAGTCGCTGCCTGAGCGGTAAATCGCTAACTTTGTGGCCGAGCCTCTGGTTCGATTTTCGGCCAGCGACTCGCAATGCCCACTTCGCGGCCATTGCGAGCACTCAGCCCCAAAAAGTATTCACACCCCCCCAAAAAGTATTCAACCCCCCAAAAAGTATTCACACCCCCCCAAAAAGTATTCACACCCCCCCCAAAAAGTATTCAACCCCCCAAAAAGTATTCACACACACCCCAAAAAGTATTCAACCCCCCTAAAAAGTATTCACACACCCCCAAAAAGTATTCACACCCCCCCAAAAAGTATTGAACCCCCAAAAACTATTCACACACCCCCAAAAACTATTCACACACCCCCAAAAACTTCACACCCCCCCAAAAAGTATTCACACCCCCCCAAAAAGTATTCAACACCCCCCAAAAAGTATTCAACCCCCAAAAAGTATTCACACACCCCAAAAAGTATTCAACCCCCCCAAAAAGTCCTTACACCCCCCCAAAAAGTATTCACACCCCCCCAATAAAATAAAAAATAAAAAAAAAATAATAATATATAAAATTAATATATTAATTAAATTAACTAATTTAAATAAAAAAAAATAATCTAATACAAATAAATTTCATTAAAATAAAAAATTAATATACAAATAATAAAAATAATAAATATTAAAATAAATCAAAATTAAAAAAAAAAAAAATATATATATATATATAATTAAAAATATTAATAACATTAACTAATTCTAAGAAATTCAAATTACTCAAATAAAAAAAAAAACAATTAAAATAAAAAAAAAATAATATTCTAAAAATATTCTATAATAAATAATTACAATAATAAAATCATAAATAATAAAAAAAATATTCCATATAAAAATTCATAACATTAACTAATTCTAATAAAATAAAACTAATAAATAAAATATTCATAACATTAAGTTATTCAAAAAAATTGGAAATAAAAAAAAAAAAATAAAAAAAAAAAATAATATAGCTACTATAATCTAATTAACGCACGTTCTAGAATCCCGATGCATTTGCATCGGGCTCACAGCTAGTAACATTATAATTACTGTAAGGGATAATATCCTGATACAAAGTCCATAGGAGTCCACTTAAATCTTCCGGTGACCTCTTATAAAAAGTTCTTGTTTGATGAAGCCAGGATAGGCAAGCGGGTCAAAAGGGCCATTATGTTCTACAGATCTAAAAAGGGGGCAGAAAAGTATTTTCTTAATACACAGAACACAGACAAAGACACTAAAGGTCAGGTAAAACTGGATTTTGGAGATGGAAACTGGACATGGTTATAAAAATGGAGCGTAGCTGATAATTTCATTCAGGCCCTTGGGTACTAGGGTGTCCAAAGTGGAAATCCACTTTGACTCGCACCTAGCCAGCATACCCTTCAGGTCTCCCCCTCTAATCCCTGCATGTATCACATCGATGCCCCTAACCTGTAGGCTACTTGCATCACAGTTATGATGGATTTTAAAGTGCCTCGGCAGAGTTTTGAGTAGAGTGATATCCTCGGAATTTCCGGCTGCCTCAATCCCTCGCACGTGCTCTCTCACTCTTACGCGCAACTCGCGTGATGTTAATCCCACGTAAATACGTGGGCAGCTGCATGTTGCAAAATAAACTACATAAGTAGTACTACAGGAGATGTAATGTCTTATTTTATATGTTTTTCTATTGTCACTTGAGTGAAAGAACCCTGTGCGAAGAATGTTGGGGCAGGCAGAACAATCGCCACATGGATAGCAGCCAAGACGTTGGGTTCGCTGTCCGAATGGCAGTTGTCTTTGCGGGATGTAGTGGCTGTCGACAAGAAGATCCTTAAGGTTTCTTGCCCGCCGCGCGGTCATCAAAGGCACATCTGGGAGTGTTTCAGCAAGGACAGGGTCAGTCTTTAGGATGGACCAATGTTTGATGAAAATATCCTTCATCAGACCCCATTCTTGATTGAATGTGCCAATGAAGCGTATCTGTTCACCGGCCTCATTAGTTGACCTGCCTCGGTATTGTAATAAGTTTTGTCGTTCGATATTTTTAGCTCTATGATAGCTTTTTTTCAGACAGCGCTTGCTGTATCCTCTTTCTAAAAAGCGATTCCGCAGGTCACAGGCTTGTTTCTCAAAACTCTCATCTGATGAGCAAATACGTCGCATCCTGAGATACTGGCCGGTCGGGATGGCATGGATGGTTGACCTGGTGTGCGCCGAAGCGTGCAGAAGTGCATTCGTAGACGTCAGTTTACGAAATACATCTGTCTGCGTCATCCTACATGAATCTAAACTGATCTTAATGTCTAAAAATTCGATCTCCGCGGGGCTATACTTCAACGTTAATTTAATGTTCATGTTGTTGTTATTTAATTCACCCACGAAGGTATCAAGCTGCCCCGCTGTACCCTGCCACAAAATCAGGATGTCGGCGATATATCTGTACCAGCACTGCAGATGGGCGTCGGCCCGCACGCCTCCGCCGCCAATTACGTATTTACGTGGGATTAACATCACGCGAGTTGCGCGTAAGAGTGAGAAAGCACGTGCGAGGGATTGAGGCAGCCGGAAATTCCGAGGATATCACTCTACTCAAAACTCTGCCGAGGCACTTTAAAATCCATCATAACTGTGATGCAAGTAGCCTACAGGTTAGGGGCATAGTGTCTTTGTCTGTGTTCTGTGTATTAAGAAAATACTTTTCTGCCCCCTTTTTAGATCTGTGGAACATAATGGCCCTTTTGACCCGCTTGCCTATCCTGGCTTCATCAAACAAGAACTTTTTATAAGAGGTCACCGGAAGATTTAAGTGGACTCCTATGGACTTTGTATCAGGATATTATCCCTTACAGTAATTATAATGTTATTACATATGATATCCATGGGAGACACTATCAAAGTATTTGTGACCGGCTTCCTCTCTGCTGCTCAATCTGCTTTACAGCTTCCCCCTCTTCTCCGGTGTGCGCCTGCGCGCCGTGAGTCGCTCGTGCGGGCGGCCTGACTCGCGACCATGAGTGCGCATGCGCGCGGTGCCAGGGCAACCACCTGACGCCGCGCGCATCATTACATCACGCACTTCCGGTGCGCGGGGACGGCTTCCGGCGCAGCGGCCTCTCGGCGCGCGGACGCCACTATACCGGAGGAGAGGTGCTCAGGTGATAGCCAGTTAGAGGTAATTAGCGGCTATAAAGGGCCGCGACCACCGGGTTTAGCTGTATCCTTTCCCTGAGGAAGCAATAAGACTGGTGTTAGCGAAACACGTGTTGGAATGAGTGTCCTTTGTCCTTGTCTGTCCTGAGCCTGGTTCCTCCTGCAATATCGAGCAATATGGGTAATTATCTACCTTTATACAAAACTCAATGAGAGAATCTCTTAGATGACTGCTCTTTACAATTTAGATACCCAGGTAGTTATTCTTGATGTTGTAAGGAGGATATGTAAGGATGAGTACTGAACTAAAAACTCATGCTCATAATGGGGCCTAACGTTTCCATGAGGGGATATGCATATGGAGTTCTGAAACCATAGACTAATTTATATGTCTTTGAAGTGTATACATATGATGAAGTAATGTTAACTAAACAGAACTGGTTTCGGATGACGACTGTCTCCCCCTCTATTCTAGTCACTGTACTAAAAACCATTGTGTGCCCTTAATCTCTGTTCGGAACTCTGTCATATACTGGGCTCAATTTTATGTATCAATGTGTGCACTAAATGTATCGTCCCTGATTTTACTGTTGTTTATATATTGGTAAATCTTTTATGAAATCTAAATAAACTTTGATATTTTTGCATATAAACTCCTGTTGTTCTCCTGTTAATAACAAATGGCCTGGAGGTGCACCATAATTGTATGAGCCGAAAATAAGATGTGGTTATTGAACTACATGTATATACAAAATAATAGGTGTTGGCAAATGCCAGGCTCTCATACACATATCGGATTATCCTGCTGGTGTCACGCATATCACCGCCGGGTGGCAGGATCCTTGGTATTCCAGCTGCTCTCTTCTGAATTCCACTGCAGCCAAGTGTAGTGGTTGGCTTCCCCTGGTGAATGAAAGCAACCACAACACTCTACAAAAGGCTCTGGAGTAGAGGGACGCAAACGGCACTACATGAACTGTGTGTGAGAGCCTGGCACGTGCAACCCCTTTTGCTTTGGGTATCATGGAGTCTTTGAGTGCTATTCTTTTGGGGAGTCTGCTTTCCTTGGTGAAGGGTATATCTGTAATCCTGCATTCTATTGACAATTGAGTTTACTTCTTTACATGTATAGCTGTCTGGACACCATTTAAACTGACTTTATGAATTATAGGGCTTACTTTTGGAACAGGGCTTATGTTCATAAATATTAATCTATGCTGTTTGATAGGAAAAAATTCTGGAGTATTTGTAGAAATGGTAATGTCTCTATTTTAAACAATTTATTAAGTTTATAAAATAAAAAAGTAGTAAAATAAAGGAAAAGGTTGAAATTATATTATTTTTATTTATGTTTTTCATGCGCAAAACAAAAAAGAAGTATTTAAAAATACCCCATAAACAGAATTGAAGTTTTTCAGCATAAACATCATTAGTGTAAATCCGTGGCTCTCCTAAAAGAGCCAACTCGACTATTCATGGCACCCCAGTCAGTGCATCTCCTGTACTCTCCTGGTCTCAGATAATACTGACGACCTTTGTAGTTAGGCTCTTCATAGAAAACCCAGTGCCCCTCAAGGATATGGCAGGAGTTGATATCATGAAAATGAAATTGTTCATGCACTAATGGGCAATCCTCAGTAAACTCCATCATCTGTCCTCTAAAGTCCTCTTTTTCATAGATTTTCACCTTAAAGGAACCTCGTTGCTATAAAAGAATGCAAAAATAATGGTAATAGTTATATAAGAGTTATTAGGAGTAAAATATAAATGATGCAACATACTTAATATCTCATTAATAAAAAATTAACAAACTGTTTATACTATGGTAAGGCTGCCTTCACATCATGATTTTGAGTGTATCCGTGTCAAATCGGATACATTTGGATGCGATTTGGCCTCCCATATATCCCTATAGGACTCGGATTGTGCTCGGATGTGTCATCTCATTTAAGCACAATCCGTAGCCTTCCAATTTATTCACGGATCCAAAATCGTAGCCTGCTGTGATTTTTGTGTCCGTGACTAAAATCAGACACCATGGATCCGTGATGGATCCGTGATGGTCCGTAGGGCTACACAATGGGAGCCTATGGAAATCAGATCTGAGTCTAAATCGGATCCGATGTCTGCTCCGTGTTTATGTATTGAGCATGCCCAGAGGCAGTGCTCAGTACATAACCTTGCCTGTCCCTGTCTGTCCCTGTCTGTCCCTTCTCTATCTCTTCTCCCCCCTTTTCTCTATCCTGTCCTTCTCCCTGTCTTATCCCCTGTCCTCTCCCCTCCGGTATATTAAAAATAAAAAATCCTCCCAGAGGATACATTACCTGTCCGCTGGCTGCATGGAGGTGACAGTCCCCTTCTAGCTGAAAGACCTCTCGTGATGTCACAGAGCGGGTCACCTGACGTGTTAGCTGACCGGCTCTGTGACATCACCACAGGTCCTTCAGCCTCCAGATGGAGACTGTCACATCATCCCCGCAGCCGGCAGACATGTAATGTATCCTCTGGGAGGATTTTTTTATTTTTTATATACCAGAGGGGAGAGGACAGGGAATAAGACAGGGGGGAGGACAGGATAGAGAACAGGGGGGAGCAGAGATAGAGAAGGGACAGACAGGAGCAGACAGGGACAGATAGAGAAGATGCAGGGAGAACAGGAAGAGACAGGGACAACAGGATCCACACAGATCCTGCATCAAACCAGATACGGATGGCTATTGGCTATTTGGATCCATGGCTTTCCGTGAGGATCCTGCCCAAACACTGATCCCCATGGACAGCCAGAAATCGTGATGTGAAGGCAGCCTAAGCAACAAAATGGTCAAGTACGATCGCTAACCATAAGTACATTTAAATACAATCCATAAAAACATGGGATATAAAGCTAATGTGACAACAATAAAACAGATGCTAGGAAGGAGAAATAAAGCAATGAGTTTTACATGAGGAAAAAAAAGTATAAACGATTATATGTGATCACTTGCTGCTGTTGTAGATCCACAAGCTCACAAAGCCAATAAGTGGGAGAAAAGAATGATTACAGGGTATTCTGTATTGACAGTCAATAATGATACTGTCCGTTATTAAAAAAGAATTTGTGTTTTCTTTTTCCTGATGAAGATGTGAGACAGCGTCAAAATGCCTTCAATTATTAAACCATGTTTTTTTGGAATAAGACACAGCATTATTATTGACCGGCAGCGCAGAGTATCCAATAATTGTCATTTACTCCTAAACTTAGGACAGATGCAGCTTTCATTTTTATTGTTACGTTGGCGATTCCTCTTTTAAATATGATTGGAATTATCCTTTCAAAGTCTGCACAAAATGTAATATATTTTGGCCATATTCATTTTATATAATGATAAATATATATAACATAATCTAAATGTTTAATTTTTTTAGTTTTCAATTTGTCCATTTTAATACATTGCTTATGCATCCTTTGTCTAATACATAACACGCATAACAAATCATAATTATTGGCAAATAAAATAAACACATTAGATTATAAAGACAGTGTATAGGAGAAAAAACACCAAACAGACAATAAGAAACAAGAACAGTATTCCCACTCTAACAATACAAAATCAAACATAAATACTCCACACTGTACAGGGCCAAAAGAATATGGGATGTACACAGGGCCGCACCGTCCATTGGACAGTGTGAGCCCTGTCATTCAGGCGGCAGCCGGCAGGGGGAGCGGCTGTGCAGAAGGGGGCGGCGCCTCAATGCAAGCAGCCTCCCCCTGTCATGGCGCCGGCCGCTCACCCCGCGCACCGGAGGTAAGCGGCGACCGGGGGAGAGGCACAGAAGGGGCGGCAGGGGCCCCATGCATCACTAGCACACCCCCCACCCCGGGACTCACGGCCGCGGCCGGCAGTCACTGCCGCGGGTCAGGCGGCAGTGGCGAGCCGGTCATTATTGTAGAAGGGGCGGCAGCCCCAGGCTCCAACAGCACCCCCCCCCCCCCGTAGTCAGTGCGGCTCAGGCGGCAGTGGGGCTCGGTGCACCCCTGGATGTACAGCTGCATCATGAACATCCTACGCACAACCTAAACCTATCATTTTGTTATAATACGCAACAAATAAATAGATTTTAATAATGATAGACGAATACTAAATTATTTGGGTTTGAATACCTCATATTATTCAAGTATTTGTCATGAATAACGACTCTAATGCAATGAAATGTGAAATTCAAGCATTTTTCTTGGACCTTTTCAGGAAAAATGCTCTTTTCCCATTGACTTGCATTAGGTTCATTATTAGTGACAACTAATTGAATAGTATGGGATATTCAATACAAATAACCCAATCCTGAATATTTTAATTATTTGCTTATCACTAGTTATTAACCATGATAAATTCCAGAAAACAGGGCATCATTGTGTAAGCATGTGCACACTGCTCCCACATCTAAGGGCGGCTTCACAATGTGGTGTGATCCGGTCCGGGGCTGTCAGGGATGAACCTGACAGCCCTGGACTGGATCAACACACAGAACTGTAGGGCTAATTTGCCCTCAGGTTCGGTGTGCAGCCGCACGCAGCTGCAGCCGCTGATATGTCAGGACCACGGCGCTGCGGTCCTGACCTATGAGCAGCGGGAGTTGTGTGCGGCTGCACACTGGACCAGAGGACAAATTAGCCCTACAGTTCTATGTGCTGATCCAGTCCGGGGCTGTCAGGCTCTCTGCCATCCGGTTTCATCTCTGCGGAGGAATCCGGGAGAATTCGGATTATTCTCACCGGACACAAAAATGTTGCTTGCAACGTTCTTGTGTCCGGGGAGAAAAATCACCGCAAAAAGCCGGATCCCGGATTTGCCCGGATTGCCCCGGATTCTCCCGGATCCGTGGCAATCTGGTTCTCCCCAACATGGGAGCCTATGGGGCCGGATTGCCCCGGTCCGGGCGAATCCGGGAACCGGATACCAGCGGCTGCATGTCTCTGTTGTTTCAGGACCGCGGCTAGCTCCATGCTAGCCATGATCTGGAAAAATCAGCAGCTGCAGCTGCAATTACAGCCATCTGGCTGCACACAGGACCGGAGGGCACATTTGGCCCTCCGGTTCTGTGTGCTGATCCGGTCCGGGGCTGTCAGGTTCATGCCTGACAGCCCCGGACCGGACAGTGCCGTGGTGTAAAGCCAGCCTAAAGGATTCAAAATTTTGCACAACAGATAATTAAATGGCCCTTTATCATACAACTAATCCATTGAGTGAACTATATTAAATTTGCTTGCTCTGAACATATAATGTTGAAGATCATTGAATACATTATGGTACCTTTACACGCCGCAACAGGATGGTGGCAACAACCGGGTGCTTCACGTGCACGAGCACGCACAAACGGTTGCCAACGGTAAACGCACCACCCTTACACGCCGCAACAAGGTGCGCTACGGTAGGTTACATCTATCTCTGGATACACCGCCGGGTGCCATAAGTAACCTTCTGTAGCTTACCTTACCACATTTACACGCCGCAATAACAAGGTAATATGGGCGGGACAAAGGCAGCAGGGACAACACATAGGTGTGCCACAATTGTGGATTACGAGAATTTCGTACGCTAATAGGAGAAAGCAATAACATCATGATTGGCCAGCCAGCACAGGAGGCAGACTAATACATGACGCTCGAGCAATTGTGTAGTGTGAGTGGTCAGCTCCTTAAATATGCCGCCCTATGCAGCGACTACCAATCGTAATGCAGGAGCTTCCTCCAATGAGCGCTGAAGGGGGGTGGTTTCCCGGAGGCTGTGTCACGCCCCGGGGAGTTATCTAGGTGACGAATAAACCTTACCCTACCATATTTACACGCCGATACAACCCGCAACCATCACCTAGAAATCCACCTGTTTTAGGGCTCTGCTCTGAAACAGGTGCCTCAAGTGACGGGTGGCAACAACCGTGTTCACACGCCGCAACAGCGGGTTGATTTGGCGGTGCAAGATACATTTCTCTCATGTACCCGGTTGTTGCCACCATCCTGTGGAACTTTTTGAACAAATATAGATTGTCCCTAGTTTTCAACCCTTTTAATTTTGGGTAGTAATTTTTACTCAGAAGTCCTGTCTGGACTCATAAATAATGTTTATCTTTATGTGCACTCCAATGCAGGTGTGGGCAATTAATTTTCCCAATGGACCACATGAGAAACTGGCACTGCTGGGAATAGCTGCTGAACCGGTTGAATTTAAAGGGGTGGTCTATAACCAAAAGTAAACTTCATACTAAATGTATATTTCTTTAATATTAATAAACTAATTTCCTTTTCTTATATACTTCAATTAAAAATTCCCTCACTTTCCCTCCTCAATATTTGTTTTTTATTTAGTACAGACTTTTCAGATATTTTAAGGAGCAACTAATAATGTGAAGCTCTAACCACCAATGTATGTTGTACATGATTCATTATCATTTGTATTCTACTTCTATGTTACCCATAATTGTACAACTCACCTGAGAGGTTAATCGACAAGATCTGATGGAGTCATTGAAGCCCATCCATTGGTGGAAATCAGAATATTCCCCCTTTCTAAGAAAGTATTGATGTCCCTTGTAGTTTGGCAACTCATACAACATCCAGTTTCCATTTTCCACTCTGACTGAATTGCAGCGACTGAAGTATGAGTGTAAATCAGAACAGTCAGAGCTGCACTCATGTGAGCGGCCCTGGAAGTTTTTTTCTTCATAAAAAATTATCTGAAATATAGAATGATTCAACATCACATAGAGATTTAACAATGTCACATACAATTAATGTTTAAATCACTTATACAATACTACCGTATTTGTTTCACAGCTTTAAGGACTCTAAATATAGCAAATATAGTGTTTTAGTACAAAATTTTGACTGATTTATGTTTTAACATACAATATCATGCAATTATCTTTAGGCAAGTGTGGAACAATTAGTGCAAGGTAAGAATACCTTCAAAAATATAAATATGAATAATTTACTTTTATTAATTAATAAATGCAAAGAGAATGAACAAAAAAATGTACATCAAATCAATATTTGATGTGACCATTAGAGATGAGCAAATGTTTTCAAATTTGAACTTGCCAACTTCATCAAATTTTTACAGAAAGTTGGATTTCTTTAAATTTTTTGAATCACAGAACCCGAAAACTTGTAATTGCTCAGTAAATACATGTGGAAGAGAGGAAAGAGAGAGAGAGAAAGCCAACACACCAAAAGGGCTTAAGGCCCAGTTACACACACAGATAATTGTGCAAAGATTGTTGGCAGGTCTCAGGTTGCAGTGAAATCATGGACACATTGTTCTATTTTTTGGCCGTGTACAAATGTAACAATGTGTCCATGATTTCACTGCAACCAGAGATCTGCAAACAATCTGCACAATTATTTCTGTATGTAACTGGGCCTTTACAAACTACAGAAGAGATCGAGAGAGCGAAAGCGAGAGGACCTCGCTGACCACAAGAACTTGACACTACAAAAGCAAGAAAGTTAGAGTACCCCGCTGATTGTAAAAGCTTTCAATCTACAAGAGAAAAGGAGGTTCAAAAGAGCTTACAGTCTACACAAGAGAATAAGACAGTGATTCTGAAGATGAAAAATGACTAATCTCTGATGGCCCCAGTACTGACCACCACTGTACAATGTAGATATTCCACAAGACGTCATAGCAGCAAAGCGTTATGAGGAAAACTGCCCTGCAACATAAAAAAAGTTAGTCCAGTCTCTGAAGCCCATCCATTAGTGGGAATAATTCTTAGGGTGGCTTCACACTGCGGTCAGGTCCAGTCCGGGGCTGTCAGGGGTGACAGCCCCGGACCGGATTTTGGCCCCCTAGTACCCTATGGGGCTGGATGGAGCCGGATGGCAGTTATCTGCCATCTGGCTGCCATCTCGCCGGAAGAATCCGGGAGAAGTGGGATTTTTCTCCCGGATCCAAAAACGTTGCATGCAACATTTTTGGGTCCGGCGAGTCCGATTTGCACCTAATTGGTGTCTCCCGGATTCCCCCAGATCCTTCCGGGGCAATCCGGCACTCCCTTAACATGGGAGCCTATGGGGCCGGATTGCCCTGATCCGGGAGGATCCGGGAGGATCCAGGAACCGGATACCGGCGGCTGCACGCCGCTGTTATAATTCAGGACCGCGGCTAGCTCCCTGCGAGCCGTGGTCCTGAATAATCAGCAGCGGCAGCTGCAGCAAGGTGCACACCGGACCGGAAGGCATATTAGCCCTCCAGTTCTGTGTGCTGATTCGGTTCGGGGCTGTCAGGTTCACACCTGACAGCCCCAGACCGGACCTGACCGCAGTGTGAAGCCACCCTTACTTTGCAATGTGTTTCCACATATTCCTAAACCTTTTGCCCAGTACTGTTTCTTTTTTTCTGATAAAGAGCTCCAAAGTCCATATATAGTCCTGTTCTTACATGATAACATTCTTACATAGTTATACAGGTTGAAAAAAAGATACAGGCCTTCAAATTCAACCTTTCTCCACTCATGGCAATGAGGTTTACCTGCCAAGGTAATGGAAGCAAATACACTTACATTGCACAACAGTGGCTCAGAGGTTAGCACTGCAGTTTTGTACTACTTGGTCCTGGGTTCAAATCCACTAAGGACAACATCTGCAAGGAGTTTCTATGTTCTCCCTGTGTTTTTGTCAGTTTCCTCCCGGTACTCCAGTTTCCTCCCACACTCCAAAGACATACTGATAAGGAATTTAGGTTATGAGCCCCAGTGGAGATAGTATTGCTGATGTATGTATAGCACTGTGGAGTTAATGGCGCTATATAATTTAATAAATGTTATACTTATCCCCTTAATAAAAGAGGTAACACAGGTGCAAAATACTGATGAAACAACCACTCAACCTGCCAGCTCATGGATGGAGTAATTGTTCAGGGATGGAGAATTGCACTAAGGCTATGTTCACATGCTGCGTATTGTGTGCGCTTCTTTGCAGTTGCGCGTGTTTTGCGCAAAAAAATGCAACTGCATGCACACACTGTGCATTTTTATCTGCACTTTTCCCAAGCCCATTTTATAATGTGGACTATGGGAAAAGTGCACATAAAAATGCGCAAAGAATTGACATGGTCATTTACAGTAAAAGCGCGTCTGCAAAAGGATGCCGAAATACGCAGTGTGTGAATGTATTTCGGCAGAAGCCATAGCTTTTGCTGAGATGCACTTCCAGCATTGTGCTTCACTGCATTTACGCAAGTACAAAAAAGTGCTGCGTAAATGCAGAAATACACAATGTGTGAATGCAGCCTAAGGCTAGAGTCACACTTGGCATGTGTTTTTTTGCATGTTTTAGGCAGCATGCGTTTTTGGGCTGCGCTTTTGATGCTAGGTGTGGAGCAGCCTTAAAAAACGCATGCAAAAACATGGTACATTTAGACACTTTAAAAAACGCAGGCGTTTCCCATAGGGCCCCATGTTAAAAAAACGCATGCGTTTTCTAAAAAAACGCATGCGTTTTTGAAAAAGCACCAATAAATGCTGCATGCAGTATTTTTTGGTGCTAAACCAAAATTGTACCCCATAAATGCATGGTACATTTAGACATGCGTTTTTGCTATTGGGGCATGCTTTTTTTGCATGGGGGCCTATGGATGCGTTTTTGCATGCATTTTCAGAAAACGCGATTCTCAAAAACGCATGTAAAAAGTGTGACCCTAGCCTAACAGTGTATTCACACACTGCGTATTTGCTGCACTTTTTCTTACACGCGAGCTCATCACAAACCAGGAGTGGATGATTCAATACAGAAGTGGAGCACTTGTTTCTATTATACTTTTTCTCTGATCATTCCACTCCTGGTTTGTGATAAGCTCGTGCGTAAAAAAATGCAGCTAATACGCAGCGTGTGAAAGTAGCCTAAGATGAAGCTTTTACAGTGCTGAGCCAACTGCCTATTAAACACCTAATCGAATAGTTTGTTCTAATGATTGATGTTTACATGCCTTAATTATGTGTCTTTATATTTTTTCATAGCATCTTTTCTTTACCCCTTAGGTATGTTCTTGGTCATGTCCCTTCCTTTTGATTTGAGCTCATGCACTAAGCTCTCATCGCGCCTCACATATGGTAACATGTGTCAAACTCAGACAGTGCAATCTAACACGTGGCGGCATAAATCGTGCTATTCCCTGCCACCATCAACGACCACGTGACACAATCACGGGGCACCGATTGCCATGACAGCGAGAGGTCAAATGGTGACCCTGTTGCAATCATAACACTTCCTGTAAATCTTAGTTGAGCGGTGGCGTTAACAGGAGATGATCATTTCTGTAAAGCAGAGCTGTGCATCAGCATGGCTCTATACTGAAGAAGCGATCAGACACTGCAGTGTTGAGGTGTCCAAGGGTCAAGTTAAATAAAGGAAAAAAGTTTTAAAAAATATGAAAAAAATAGAAACGAATAAAAGTTCAAATCAGCACTCTTTTGCCCCGTTGAAAATAAAACTACCGTATTAAAAAAACTATTTGATATTGCTGTGTTCAGAAATTCCCGATCTATCAAAATATAAAACCAATGATTCTGATCAGGTAACTATATTACAGAAAAAAAGTAAAAATGCCCAAATTACATTTTTTTGTTTCCTGCAACATTGCAATAAAATACAATAACAGACAATCAAAAGAATGCTTCTACCCATAAATGGTATCATTAAAAAGGTCACCCCAAGACGCACAAAACAACCCCACAACACAGCTCCGGTGCCCAAAAAATGAGAATTCTATTGTCTGCGAAAATGGCGACAAAAGCACAATTCTTTTAAACTATTAAATTGTATACCTTATAATGATCATGGTAAATTAAAAAAAAACAAAAACATTGTGGAATTTCACTTTTTTTTTGCAATTTTATTTTCCCGTTTTGCAGTACACTATATGGTAAAATGAATGATGTCATTCAAAAGTACAACTCGTCCCACAAAAAACAAGCCCTGATATTGACGGAATAATAAAAAAGTTATAACTCTTGAAAGGAGGGAAAAAACAAAAACGAAAAATGGAAAATTACCCGGGGTAGAAAGGATTATCTGCCGTTCTATGTTCTTTTTCATGTCATATTATTATTATAGAAGCCATCCTCTAAGGCTGCCTTCACATTAGCGTTTGTGTCTGCATGCTGATGGCATGCAGACACAAACGCAGTCAAAAGCAGGGTCTAATGATGTGTCCGCAGCGGATAATGTCCGCCTGCGGACACATCACTGTGCAGGCTGCCAGCCAATCACCGGTGTCCGGGGACGGAGATCAGCGCCGGAGATCTCCTCCTCCCCGCCACCGGTAAGCTCCGGGACATGTCGGCGGGGTGAAACAGCTGATTTGACAGCTGTTTGAATCTCCCGCGCCGACACCAAGAGGAGATGTCGGCGCGGGAAGATTCAAACAGCTGTCAAATCAGCCGGTAATACCCTAGCGATGTCGGCGGGGAGGAGGAGACCATCAGAGGATGAGCTGATCTCCCGGTGGCCGTCGGTGAGCTCCTGTGACATCACCGGCGGCCACCAGGAGATTTTTCAATGGGTCCGCAGCGTTCTCCTGCGCTGTCAAGCGCAGAACACTGCGGACCTATTGACACCAATGCTTTTTTTGTGCGCTTGGGGACGCTTGCTGATTTTCCAAGGTCCCAGAGCACACAAAAAATGCAACATGCTGCATCCCGGGTGCGGACGCAGGACCCTGGAGGGAGCAGATATGGTCCGCATCCGCACGCGAACGCAGCAAACGCTGCCAAACGCAGGCACTATGCGTTCCTATGTTAAACATAGGAACGCAGTGCGCATGCGTTTGACTGCGTATGGGAACGCAGCATAAGCTGCGTTCACATACGCTAATGTGAAGGCAGCCTAACATCTTGTCACTGACAGTACACTGTAGATTTAATTTCACTATTAGAATCCAATTATTTAATTAAATCTGACATGTTACAATTCTTGTTAAAAAAATACAGTGTATCAAATTGAGCCTTTACCTTTCCCATTGTGTCTGAGAGGGAGTCCACTTGAGAAGTATGATTTGTAGTTTGTTCATGCATTCTGTAAATTGCTTTATATACTCTCGTACATTTGATGCTGCAGTTCAGTTTTTGTCTCCAAAGGACAGCAATTCAGTCTTTTTACTTGTGGTTTCTCATTGTTCCTTTTACAATGAGCATTGTCTTTTGTATTTTGCTATACTATGGGTTTTCTCGTGATCCTTTTCGTCAGCACATTTTGTTCCCCTTTTTGTAAAATACAAAAAAAATCTATAAAATATATGGACCATGCAGAATACTATAGAATCAGTCACATATTTTTTACATTTTACTCATAATATTTGAGTGAGCTGCCTAGCTTGTTTGCTAGCTGATTTTCATGCTCAGATTGCTTTCCAGTCATAGTAATTCCATATTCATTCTTGATAATGATATTACTGTGATTGGCAGGTGCTCTATAACCAAAGAAAAAAAATATGCTCTAACCGAATAAGCGATTAGGTCTGGGGGGGTTGTAAAAGGCAGAGATGGATTATAATGTGCTCAAACTACATGGGAACAGTATGCAGACATTATGTAGACTATGGCCATGTTCACACATACAAATCCATTTTTCTAAGGGTGCCAATAGTGTCCTGGACATTTTTGGCAAATTTTGGGACTTTTCCGTTACTTTTTCATGAAAAACGCATATGCATTAACGCATGCATTAAGGCAGGTGCTTATATGTGCCATGCGTTTCCCATAGGGCCCCATGTTAAAAAAATGCCTTTGTTTTTTTAAAGCACCCCAAAAACGCAGCTAGCAGCGTTTTTGGGCTGCTGCATAAAAACGCATACATTTCTTTAAAAAAACGCACACACATGCGTTTTTGGACTTTGAAAAAAGATGTCCAAAATGTTCCCAAAAATAGATTTAAGGCAAAAACGGATGGTATGTGTGGACCTGGCCTATGTCTGCATGCTGTTCTGCCATACAGCTGTCTGCTTTGAGTGACAGAACCTTGTGAAGATAGACAGACAGATAGACAGACAGATAGATAGATAGATAGATAGATAGATAGATAGATAGATAGATAGATAGATAGATAGATAGATAGATAGATTGATTTGGTAGATCAGGCTCACCAGTCTAAGCTGCTGCTTCTGGGGCCGCCCATTAAGCTTTATACATATTCACTGCACTGACTGGCAACAGCCAATCACAGATGCTCACACTCTCACACTGACAAAATACATGCTGATACATTTATTACACTATAATCTGACATCACATCCTGACTAGTGGAAGCAGAATTTTTCACTAATGAAAGTGCTTCCAGCGTTTTGCCCTTATTAGATACCTGGAATTTACCTCGGTGTTTCCAACCCCCTCTCCTCCTCTCCCGTTTTTTGGGGGTTTTATTAGGGAAAGGCCCTCTATTCACTGGGGTTACAGGTGTGGTATGTGACTCACCGGTTTAGACAGGCGATGCTTCCTTCCTCCTTGTCACGGGTGGACCGCGCCTGCCGGTAGTGGGGCCCGGTGTAGTGCAGATCAAAAGGGTTGAAGACGTCTTGGTGGAACAGATTAAAGGGGTTTTAATTTATTCGTGACACCACCTATGAGTAGTTTCGGTAAGGGCTACCGACGCTGCGGAACCCCCGGGGGATGGATAGCAGCAAGATGGAACGCTCCCCACAGGCTGAGCGATGATCCCCGGAGGCTGGAGCTGCTCAAGATGTTGTGCGGCAGCTGCGGTTACCTTGTAGTGCAGACGGACAGTTCATAAGGAAGCACGGACACAGAAAGTCTCTGCAACGGGTCTTTACTGTAACCAGCAGGCCGTACATGGTATACAGTTTACGGGTAGTGGACTGGGTGGACTCAGCAGTGATGGTGTCCCTTAGAAATCCGCAGTGTTCCTCCATTCTAACTAATTGGTTGCCAGTGTCGCCCAGGAATACCAGGTCGGGTACGGGGAGGCTGCTTCAATGCCCTATCCATGATGTACGTTCTGGATGTTTTGGGGAGCCTTGGATCCCTCAGTGGGTACACCGCTGGTTAGACGACTGAAAGTTGGCTGGTAGTGGGGTGCTCCTGTAAAGCTGCTCCTCCACGTTTCTGGTTCGCGTAGCAGAGGTGAACTGCTGCCAGCTTCGGTACCAGTGAACCGGCTGTGAGTTGTGGGCACGGGAGTCTTTTGGGAACCCGTGTGACTGATGCCCAATCCCGGTTGTTAAGGCCTCAGGTGCTGACACCTGACTGGTGACGGCCCGGGGGCTGCACGGGGTGCGGAGCCCCCGCTCCTCTCCAAGTTCTAGACTGCTCAGGTCAAGTTCTAGATCCCTTCTCCTTCTGACTAGACTAAGGGTCTGTTCTCCTACACTTCCCTAACACTCCACCCACCAGGACCTAGGATTGGCCCTCTGTTCTAGGTGATGCATGCAGGGTTGGATTTCTAAATTAACCAGATCACTGCTGTTTCAGAGAATATTGCGGCTGCATTTATGGCTGCAATACCCTCTTGTGACGCACTCGTTGTGGGGCGCCACACTCCCCCTTGGTTGAATACGCTTGTCCCCAAGCGTCACACTACCCACATTACAGAGGTTTTTGTATTTTATAACAGGTAATACACTTTTATTAATGACAAGTCATTGTATGCATAAAAGTGAGGTAAATAAACAGGTTAACACATTGCGCGGACCCGGCGGGCAGTCGGCTGTCCTTAGGTAAAAGTTCAGGCTGTAGCCGCCAAGTCACGGTGTTACTTTGCCAACAGGAAGAAGTCTCTTTAGCAGAAAAGTTCAAACAACAAGTCACTTATGGAGGGCAGTGTTCTGGACTCGTATAGCGAACCACCCGTCACAGCATACATGTCGCTCATAGGTTACAATGTCCCCTCTATACAAGTCTCGGTTTGGATGCCCTCGCGGTAGGTGCGATTCCACATCACGACGCCCCACAAATACTTCGGTACTCACACCCTCCTCCCTTACAAATCCCCACCCGGTGGATAAGTTGAAGGTACTTACCCGCCCGGTTTTACGGAATTGTTCAGGCAATGGAGATTGGCGGCGGGCTTCAGCGCGGGCCTGCATACTGGCGTGCAGCCGAGTGTGCCACTCCTCCCTTCGGATACGACGTACCTCTTCGTCGGAGTGGTGCGGCGTGTGGATACAGTCACTACGGCGCGATGGTTGTTGAACCGCTTGAGTTTGGTGGGCAGTCTGTAGAAAAGCCCGGTTCAACGGAACCGGAGAAGATGTTGTTGCGGCGGCACCCGACCAGTGTACCCGAGCAGATCGCCCGGCAGAAGGGTTCTTGGTGTCTCCCCAGGCGAACCCGGTGTAGAGGTCCTCAGCTGGGCTGTAGATCTCGTCGTCATCCTCATCGACCTCTCCTTCAATGACTACGTCGGGCTGCTCGGCTGACGGAGACGATGGAACAGAATCCTCTGGGTCGATGGGTGGCTGTGCTGCAAAGTTCTCCTCAGGGTCATCGTGCAGGACTTCCAGGCTGCCTGCCTCTTCTTCTGTAGCAGCGGGAAGTGGTGTTTCGATCCCGGTCACCAGGTAGGCCTCGGTATTTGCAGAGGAGGCCTCCGGTTCAGGGGAGAAACAGGCGACAGTCTCAGTAGTGTGGGAACTAGTCGCAGGTTCCGCAGGTGGAACCAGGTATGTGTTGGCTTCTTCTATGGAGCGTATTGTAAGCTCCGGTTCAGGAACGGGGTTGGCTGCGGTCTTAATCGCTGGAACGAGCTGAGCTGTGGCCTCCACAGGAATGATACAGTCTATGGGCTCCGGTGACGAAGCAGGACAGGTGGTGGGCGATGGTGAGGCGTTTGAGAAGCTGGCGATGTCGTCTGGGCCTGGAGAAGCTGTACCCGGTCGGCTCTGCTGCATTGCATGATGGAGTCTTCTGCCTAGGGTCGCACTCCAGCTGCGAATCGTCCATTCCACAGTCTCTAGTAACTGCACCCGGAGGTCTTGTAGAGCCTCTGGCCAGAAGTCGGGGCTGCCGCCTATGGTAAGGGCAGGACCCGGACCCGGTTGGCCTATGGCTGCTCTGGCCTCCGCCTCAACCTCCCGCATTAGGTCTTGGAGTCTCATGCTGGCCATTCTCTTCTTCGGAGGGAAACCACACCCGTTCAACCGGTAAGCGTTCTGGTAGAGCTGGTGAAAAGGTCTGTGACACTCCCCTTTCCTCTGGGCTTTTGTAGTCCAATGGTGGGAAAAGTCTTTGGGCTCCGCCCCCATGGTTGATTCGAGCAATCAGTGCGGACAAAGAGTTTGGCGTCTTTTGTCTTTAGCCCTCCCACGATGAGGGGGAGGTTGACTCACTCCTGGGCTTGCACGTGGCGGATTCTTGTAGCGGGAACGCCATCTTGGGTGCCATCTTGGCCCACGGTGAAAAGGCGGGAAAGTTCTTTTAGGGACAAACAAAGTCCAATTTTTAGACAATAAAGTCATTTTTAAGCACATTATACCCGTTGGGTAACGGGCCTGCTCGTATCCTGTTCGTGACGCCATTTTCTGACTCACCGTGGCCGGGACTCCGGTTTAGACAGGCGATGCTTCCTTCCTCCTTGTCACGGGTGGACCGCGCCTGCCGGTAGTGGGGCCCGGTGTAGTGCAGATCAAAAGGGTTGAAGGCGTCTTGGTGGAACAGATTAAAGGGGTTTTAATTTATTCGTGACGCCACCTATGAGTAGTTTCGGTAAGGGCTACCGACGCTGCGGAACCCCCGGGGGATGGATAGCAGCAAGATGGAACGCTCCCCACAGGCTGAGCGATGATCCCCGGAGGCTGGAGCTGCTCAAGATGTTGTGCGGCAGCTGTGGTTACCTTGTAGTGCGGACGGACAGTTCATAAGGAAGCACGGACACAGAAAGTCTCTGCAACAGGTCTTTACTGTAACCAGCAGGCAGTACATGGTATACTGTTTACGGGTAGTGGACTGGGTGGACTCAGCAGTGATGGTGTCCCTTAGAAATCCGCAGTGTTCCTCCATTCTAACTAATTGGTTGCCAGTGTCGCCCAGGAATACCAGGTCGGGTACGGGGAGGCTGCTTCAATGCCCTATCCATGATGTACGTTCTGGATGTTTTGGGGAGCCTTGGATCCCTCAGTGGGTACACTGCTGGTTAGACGACTGGAAGTTGGCTGGTGGTGGGGTGCTCTTGTAAAGCTGCTCCTCCACGTTTCTGGTTCGCGTAGCAGAGGTGAACTGCTGCCAGCTTCGGTACCAGTGAACCGGCTGTGAGTTGTGGGCACGGGAGTCTTTTGGGAACCCGTGTGACTGATGCCCAATCCTGGTTGTTAAGGCCTCAGGTGCTGACACCCGACCGGTGACGGCCCGGGGGCTGCACGGGGTGCGGAGCCCCGCTCCTCTCCAAGTTCTAGACTGCTCAGGTCAAGTTCTAGATCCCATCTCCTTCTGACTAGACTAAGGGTCTGTTCTCCTACACTTCCCTAACACTCCACCCACCAGGACCTAGGATTGGCCCTCTGTTCTAGGTGATGCATGCAGGGTTGGATTTCTAAATTAACCAGATCACTGCTGTTTCAGAGAATATTGCGGCTGCATTTATGGCTGGAATACCCTCTTGTGACGCACTCGTTGCGGGGCGCCACATATGCAATGATTTATCAAAGAAAGAATCTGTAACCTTGCGGCGTAAATTTGTGTCCGGGTAACAAAATCCACATGTGACTCGTGTGTTTTCAGCACGATGTTTAAGTCCTCGATCGATTTCTCCAGGAGCGACAATCTTTTAGATTCCTCTCTCACAATCAGCTCCATTAAACTATAATCAATTTGCATATAGCACAATTGCTGGAGCCCGGGTCTTTTTCATTACTCTGTGGAGATTTGAGGACTCCAGCCACTGCCGTGCACCTGACCGGATCCACCTGCAGGCACAAGGGTGAGCTTTACCATCCCCTTCCCTGCATACTATTTGATTTTGTCTGGTTAAGCAGCCACCCGCCCAAGCCCCACATTGCATGATGAACAACCTTGATCCGGGATCCAGCAATTTTGCTATATCCAAAGAATAAAGACAGAGGAAAGCAGCATCCATTTTTTCCAAAGATGGGTCTCCAGCTCCAGCTCCAGCTCCTCATGATATTGACAGTACTTTCTTGTCACTTGAAAAACCCATGATACAACATCTGAAAGTCTCATGGGATCATATCACCCTTGATAAATACATTGGACATAACATGATCCCTTGTGGTTTGAGATTAAAAAAGATCCCCACAACCAACTATGGGGATGATTTTACTAAGGAGTGGTACTAAATCTTATCATCCTGTTTGATTAAAGTGATGGAGCTGATTGTGAGAGAGGAATCTAAAAGATTGTCGCTCCTGGAGAAATCGATCGAGGACTTAAACATCGTGCTGAAAACACACGAGTCACATGTGGATTTTGTAACCCTGGATACAAATTTATGCCGCAAGGAGAAAGAACTTGAGGATAATATTATGGCTACCAAGAAGAAAAAGTTTCAAGAGACTGTAAGGACTATGAAATAATGATATTTACAGCTGGAGGAGAAATAAAATCCAAAGACCCAAACCTATTTTGAAAAATAATACTCCTGATTCCACTCGCCGTGTAAGTTTTTCTTCTCATGTTGATACTAGCACGGGGTCAATTGTTACAAATTCTTCCGTTGATAAATCATTGCATACCACAGCTGTAACCCTAGTGAATAGAGGGCCTTTCCCTAATAATCCCCCCCAAAAAATGGGGGAGAGAAAAGGGAGAGGGAAGTATTGGATCTCACAACTCAACTCAATAGTTTGGAGTTAGTCAATAAAAGGTGCCCAGACCCCAACTATTTGCCAGAATCACAAAACTTATGTGGCGCCCGTGCGACCAGGTGGCCACAAAGGGAAGTGCAGCCAGCTAAGGCAAGACGGTTGACAAAACACCCAATTGATGCACACACCGACCCTACGCCTAGGACTCTAGGTTGGGCAAGGGGTGGCAGGTGTTAAGAGAAGTGGGTGGAGTGTAGGTAAGCACTGCCAAAGTGGGTGGAGAGACCAACACAATAAAAACCCGGGAACACATAGTTAGAGCAGAAAGAGTTGAGAGACGGGGTAGAAAGAAGTGAGCAGTTGAAGAGAGACTTCCCAGGAGGTTTTGGGTTACCTGGAGGTGCAGAATCTTGTGAGGCATAGCCGTGACGAGAAAAGGCCCACTACATAGCCTGGAGGTGACGGGAAGGAGAATGAGACTGAAAGAGACCCCACAGCTGAGAAGGTGGGAGGATGAGGGTCCGGCAGCCACACACATCTTAGCTGACATGAGGAACCCTGAGCTGAAACAGTGACTGAAGAAGCCTGGTGGGCCCAAATATCTGAACCTGGGACACTGGTGGCTAGGCCACGACCAGAGAACCTGCTCTGAAGAGGTGACTGAGGATAATCCAGACCCTAAACACAAAATACACCGGTGTGGGGCAGGTGCTTTATGACCTGCAGCCTAACTTTCCACCACGGTCTAAGAACACAGTCGTCATTCTAGGACTGGTGACTCTGACTGTGAGGGAAACATTCACCCGTTAGTCCGCGATGACCAGACTGAACCCGTGGGTGAGGTACTATGTTGAGACTGTGAGGCCTGAAAGGACTTTGAGGGAACAACCCAGAAACGCCACCTGTGCTGCACAGTTTGAGTTTGCCGGAGTTGTGTAAATTGTGTGAACTGTACGGAAAGAGCTGTTAACTGTTGTAACCTGCTTTGAAAGACCTAGTAAAGTACCCAGTAAGCTCACCACTGCCTGAGACTGTTTACTTCTAGCATCGCAGAACAGACCCATCTGAGGAGCCACAGACTGTCAACCCTGCACACTGGCTGGAGAGCTGCAGCTTTGAAGTAAGTGAACTGCACTGCACACAATCCCTCACTAGGCCCATCCATCACAACTACTATTGCCCTGGGCACCTTCAGCCCTACCCAAGGAGGGTTTAGCATCCACGCTGCCCCAAGTCTCCATCCCCAACAGGAATACGGCAGCAGTGGTTCTATTAACCACATGCTCCGGGTGGCGTCATGACAAATACCATGTAAATAACCCTTTTTTGGACTAATCCCAAGCCACGGGACCGGGTCACGATTACCGTGATACCCCAGAGAGACAGCATCGGCTCGGTTCCCGAGTACTCCATATCCTGGGGGTGCATCACTTAGAGATAAACATAAGTCACTATTCTTACTGCACTATGAGAAGGCCCTTAAGAAAGCTAAAACAAAATTTTACTCTATGGGTGATAAGGCTGGGAAAATGTTAATTAGAAGAATAAAAAAAAAGGCTAAAAGTATAATGACTTACATTTGTAAGCCAGACGGCTCTAAAATTTATCATCCTACTGAAATTGCATTAGAATTTAGGAAGTGTTACTATTCCCTGTATAATTTAAAAGAAGACCTCCTCATGGTTCAACCGACCGGGCAGGCAATTAAAAATTTCCTTACAAAACTTAAACACCCAAGGTAACGACATCAGAACTATCTGAACTTAATTCCCCCTTTATGGTCCTGGAAATTGAACAGACTATTAACTCGACTAACAAAGGCTCAGTCCCGGGCCCTGACGGGTTTTCTAATGGTTACTATCGTTGCTTTCCAAAAATCTTAGCCCCTTACCTCCTTAGAACTTTTAACTATTGCAAAAATACAGCGAATATATGAAAGGAGAATCTAGAAGCTGTTATCTCAGCTATTCCTAAACCAGGGACAGCCCCAGACACTCCGAATAATTTCTGGCCCATTTCTTTAATAAACTGCGACCTAAAAATGATCTCAAAGATGATTGGGTTGAGAACAATGAGAATTCTTCCAGTTCTGATATCTCCGTATCAGGTCGGGTTTGTCCCTGGAAGGCAAGCGAAGGACGGTACTAGAAGAGTGATAAATCGCTTGGAATTAATGGAAAACAGCGGGATCCTTGGTGTACTCCTGTCTCTTGACGCTGAAAAAGCATTCGACAGGGTACACTGGGGATATACAGTTGTGGTCAAAAGTATTGCCACCCCTGCAATTCTGTCAGATAATACTCAGTTTCTTCCTGAAAATGATTGCAATCACAAATTCTTTGGTATTATTATCTTCATTTAATTTGTCTTCAATGAAAAAACACAAATAGAATTGTCCTAAAGCCAAATTGGATATAGTTCCACACCAAACATTAAAAAGCGGGTGGACAAAAGTATTGTCACCGTTAGTAAAATCATGTGATGCTTCTCTAATTTGTGTAATTAACAGCACCTGTAATTTACCTGTGGCACCTAACAGGTGTTGGCAATAACTAAATCACACTTGCAGCCAGTTGACATGGATTAAAGTTGATTCAACCGCTGTCCTGTGTCCTTGTGTGTACCACATTGAGCATGGAGAAAAGAAATAAGACCAAAGAACTGTCTGAGGACTTGAGAAACCAAATTGTGAGGAAGCATGAGCAATCTCAAGGCTACAAGTCCATCTCCAAAGACCTTAATGTTCCTGGGTCTACTGTGCACAGTGTTATCAAGAAGTTTAAAGCCCATGGCACTGTGGCTAACCTCCCTAGCTGTGGACGGAAAAGAAAAATTGTCAAGAGATTTCAACGCAAGATTGTGCGGATGGTGGATAAAGAACCTCGACTAACATCCAAACAAGTTCAAGCTGCCCTGCAGTCCGAGGGTACGACAGTGTCAACCCGTACTATCTGTCGGCGTCTGAATGAAAAGGGACTGTATGGTAGGATACCCAGGAAAACCCATTTCATACCCCGAATGATGATGGGAGTGTAGGTGTGTCACGGTCCACGCTGCTCCAAGGATTAAAAACTCACCAATGAGTCAGAAATTCATCAAACAGATTTCCATCCTTTTATTTTTCTTCCTCCAAAGCGTTTCGGTGCCCCACCTGGCGCCTTCCTCAGGGATATTACATTCCTTATTACAGTGGGGTTTTTTATATAGCCCCAAGCCTTACAAAAAAGAGGTGTTGTCTGTTTTTCAGTGATGTCATTTTCATCATCAAAAATGGGAGGAACCCCACATTTTGGCGCAATTTTTACAAGAATCAGAACTACAATTCAAAATTATGATGTAAAGTGCCTACTGCAATCATAAAATAGCGACTTATGCCCTCATAGTCAAATATTAAAGAAATGGTACATGGAAAAGCAAAAATAAATGAAAAGATCACTCTCCTTGATAGCAGTTTTTACAAAAAAAAAACTTTCTAATTTCTTTACATGGGGCTAGAACCTGGGGCTCTACACATGTCGACATATTAAAGTGCTTAGTGCTCAGCGCCACCCTGAATTCTGATGGCAAGGATGTGTAAATAATGGAATTCCATTGTTGTAAAATACATTGACGGATCAATGGTGAATAATCTAAAAAATGAATAAAAAACGTGTTAGTATAAAAGAATCAAAATATTATACAAACTAAGATATAAAAACTAAAATATAAAAATCCACAAGCTTTATTAAAAATGTTAAAAACTATTATTTATTATTATTTGTTATAAAAAAAAATTTTTTGTTATAAAAATTTTTTCAAAAGGTAAGTGTTTATTATTTATTAAGATATATTATTTATTAAGATACTAGATGGCAGCCCGATTCTAAAGAATCGGGTAGTCTAGAATCCATATATAGTTTATTTACTAATAGTTAGGGGAGTGCGGTGAAATTAATTGTGTGTATACAGGTGGCTCAGTGGGTAGCAGAGTATACGGTGGCTCAGTGGTTAGCACTGTATATGGTGGCTCAGTGGTTGGCACTGTATATGGTGGCTCAGTGGTTAGCACTGTATATGGTGGCTCAGTGGTTGGCACTATATATGGTGGCTCGGTGGTTAGCACTGTATACGGTGGCTCAGCGGTTAGTACTGTATATGGTGGCTCAGTGGTTAGCCCTGTATACGGTGGCTCAGTGGTTAGCACTGTATACGGTGGCTCAGTGGTTAGCACTGTATATGGTGGCTCAGTGGTTAGCATTGTATATGGTGGCTCAGTGGTTAGCACTGTATATGGTGGCTCAGTGGTTAGCACTGTATATGGTGGCTCAGTGGTTAGCACTGTATACGGTGGCTCAGTAGTTAGCACTGTATATGGTGGCTCAGTGGTTAGTCCTGCATACGATGGCTCAGTGGTTAGCACTGTATACGGTGGCTCAGTGGTTAGCACTGTATACGGTGGCTCAGTGGTTAGCACTGTATACGCTGGCTCAATGGTTAGCACTGTATACAGTGGCTCAGTGGTTAGCACTGTATATGGTGGCTCAGTGGTTAGCACTGTATACGGTGGCTCAGTGGTTAGCACTGCGCGGTGGCTTAGTGGTTAGTACAGTATGATGGCTGAGTGGTTAGCACAGTATACGCTGGCTCAGTGGTTAGCACAGTATGATGGCTTCGTGGTTTTCAGTGTATATGGTGGCTCAGTGGTTTTAAGTGTATATGGTGGCTCAGTGGTTAGCACTGTATTTGATGGCTCAGTGGTTTTCACGGTGTGAAGGCTTAGTGGTTTGCACAGTGCAGTGGCTCAGTGGTTTTCACAGTGCGTTGGCTCAGTGGTTAGCACTGCGCAGTGGCTCAGTGGTCAGTGCAGGATGGAGGCAGAGTGTATTCGTAAGATGGAGGCAGAGTCGTCAGCGCAGGATGGAGGCAGAGTGTTGAGCACAGGATGGGGCAGAGTGGTCAGCGCAGGATGGGGGCAGAGTGGACAGCACAGGATGGAGGCTCAGTGGTCAGTGCAGGATGGAGGCTCAGTGGTCAGCACAGGATGGAGTGGTCAGCACAGGATGGAGGCTCAGTGGTCAGTGCAGGACGGATGTTGGTAGCGTCCCCAATATGGATCATAGTCTGCAGCAGGATTGCCGATGGCAGACTAACCCTGTTCCCTTGCAGGAACAGGGTATGGTCTGTGCCGAGGGAAAGGTGGAAATGGCTCCCTCGGCACCTTAGGAATATGTCCAGGCCCAAACATAGCCATTTGCGGTCGATGATGGGACACTGACGGGGGCTGTGGCTGCTGGGTGGCCAGGGTGGTCGGGGTGGGCTGGGGGTGCTGGGGGGGCTGTGGTGCCTGGGACAAGACGGTCTCCCCATTCAGTGTCCCATTGCTCAACGCCTCCAGGGCCAGAGTGATGATCCGCTCAAGGTGTGTTCTATCTGGCCGGGCCAGCTCAGACACCCGTTCACTGACCATAAGCCCGATCGCAGTCCAAGGGACACGTTCAAGGTTCAGCAGCACCTTCTTGGCCCAGTCACCCAGCTGGGTAGATGGGGGAGCTGGTCTTCTTTGTAGTCTGGCCCCCTCCCTGGGCCAAGGGTGCTGCATGGTGGGACTGGGATCTGGCTCCCCCCTCGATGTAGTGGGGGGCTCTTTGAGAACGGGTGCCTCCTCCCGGCTGGGCCCAGCACCTTGAGGGTCCTGTTTAAAAATGCCAAGAAAAAAAAAACAATTAAAAGCAAGAAATATGTAGGCTCTAACACCAAACATACCTTGCCCCACGTTAAGAATGCAATGTACCGTATATACTCGCGTATAATACGAGTTTTTCAGGCCAAAAATTGCCCAGAAAAGTCCTGGCTCGGCTTAGACGCAATCCCCCTCACAGTATGGCGGCACAACCCCCCCTCACAGGATGGCCCCCCTCACGCAGCGCTGCGCACATACATTACCTGTCTATCAGCTGTCACCCTGCGGCGGTGAATCCCTGCTACTGGCCTCCGGGCTTCCATCTTCATCTCTGTCTTACTGCTTGTCACGTGACCGGCCGGAGTCGCGATGACGTCATAACAATGAGCCCCGGCCACAAACCAGAAAGACACAGAGGAAGATGGGTGAACACATATGGCCTATCATTGTGTGTGTCATTTACACATATGCACAGGTGTAAACACATACATACATTTAGCATGCAACAACAGGGCTAATGCTATGTGAGTTACATACACATGTGCAGACTTCGAGTGTGGAGGTGATCAACTTGATCAGTAGTGTGATATTAAAAAATCTATATGTGCCACGTCACACAAACAGATAATTATGCAGATATTGTTTGCAGATCTCTGTTTGCAGTGAAATCATGGCCAAATTGGACGATTTTGTTGCTGGGTACAAATAAAGAATATGTCCATGGTTTAACTGCAACCAGAGATCTGCATAAAATATCTGAACATATATCTGTGTGTGTGACGTCTCCCTATGGAGCAGTTCTCATTATTTTAAACACATTATCTTCATAAAGTGAGAATTTGGCAACGAAACAGAGTGTTGCCGCAAATGTGACACATAACATATCTGATAAGCGGCTTAAACAGTAGCACACAATGCTTAAATCCATCCAGGACGCCAGCATGTTGGAGACGTTTATTGTCCAATCAAGATGCACTGTCGCCGGCCAATAGGATTGTTGTGGGCGCGGGCAAATAATACCTTATAGCCGCCCATGTCCTCAGCTCCGCGTAATCCACGCCCAGATTGGTTATGTGGTTGTGCTGTGTGAAAGCCCAACTACGATGTGAAATGTCGGCAGCCCGTCGGAGGCGGCCACTTTCGGATCGTTGGTCTGTCGTTGGTCGGAGGTGAAGTTGGTACGTGTAACATCTCCTGTGCGATCTTGACTTTGTGCCAAAAACGTGCACGCTCCCGCACCGTTGTATACGATATCGGAACGATATCACGACGTGTAAACCCACCATAAAAGATATTTTATAGGCGGCCGTCACACGGTTCAATATTGCTAACGATATCGTTTAAGCGATCTGCTTTTTGATCGCTTAAGCGATATCGTTTGTGCATCGCTGCGTGCAATCAAGCGATTTTACAATGTAAAATCGCTTGATCGTGACATCGCAGATATGAGAGCCGGATCTCATATCAAGCGATAAACGCTTGAACAATCTGCTTCATCGTGGTGTGTGACACCACGATGAACGATCTCCCAGCGGCAGAGCCTATGCTGGGAGATGGTAACTATGGTAAACGTCGGGTTACTAAGCGCCGCGCGGCGCCTAGTAACCCGATGTGTACCATAGTTACCAGCGATCTCGCTGCTCCACATCGCTGGTGAGTCTGTCTGTGTGACAGCTCACCAGCGATGTGAGCGATATCGTTAGCGATCGCGCGTGCATGTGATCGCTAACAATATCGCTCACGATATTGATGAGTGTGACGGCCGCCATAGATTCATTTTATCCCCTGATATGACTATTAATGGGACTGGGACTAACTAAATATATCTTTGCACATCGGTTTTAGGGCCGCTTTACACACACCAACTTTTGTGTCCAACTTCTGAACAGATCTCTGGTTGCAGTGAAATCATGGACACATTGTTCCATTTCGTACACAGCCACAAAATGTAACAATGTGTCCATGATTTCACTGCAACCAGAGATCTGTTCAGAAGTTGGACACAGAAGTTGGTGTGTGTAAAGCGGCCTTTAGACACAGTAATCCTTTTTGTGGTTAATAGATTGCACACATTCATATATGGCTAGGGTCACATCTACGTTTTTTTTTAAAACCTGATCTGGTTTTGAGCTTTCAAAAAGCTCAAAACCGAATCAAGAAACGCTCCTCATAGGAGCCAATGCTAAAAACCAGATGGCTTCACAAGCAATCCGGTTTCCGTCTCTGCAGTCTGCATGAAAAATCATGCAGTTTTCGGAGCGGTTTTAGCATCCGCAATGTAAAAATGTCCAAAGGCGGGGCTGTCTGCTGCTCCCTCCGCCCGCTTAGTAATTATGCACGCCCCTCTCAGCTTGCTGTAGTGCTGAGAGCCTGGCCACGTCATGAAAGGGGCGGGGCTACTGGTATTACACTATTTAGCCTTGCCCCTTTCATGACGCCGCCAGTCTCTCAGCACTGCAGCAAGCTGAGAGGGGGCGTGCATAATTACAAAGCGGGCGGAGGGAGCAGCAGACATGCCTTTGGGCATTTTTACAGAAACAGAGAACTCACACAGGACGAGGTGATTATAACCTCTATTCTGTACTTTACACCATCGTTTTCTTCAGCAAAAGGGATGGCTAGAAATGATAATAGGGGGTGCAGGGACAGCCAGTATAAAGATGCGGGGGGATTGCACATTCTGAGCAATCCGGTTACCGGATTGCGGCTTCAGCAATCCGGTTCCCGGATTGCTGAATGTATGAAGACAATTGCATTCACCACATCCAGATCGGGATGCAGTGAACGCAATTCATGTTTTAAGTGTGACCCTAGCCTATCTTTTATGGTTGATAAATTGTTGATAACAATGTGGCCTATTTTACATCTAAGGCTAGGGTCACACTTGGCATGAGATTTTTTATTGCCTTAAAAATAAGCATGCGTTTCTGCATGCTTTTTTCATTTCTGCATGGGCGTTTTTCCATGCCTTTTTGAATCAGCACCCTAAAAAAGTGCATGAACCTTTTTTTGGTGCTAATTTAAAAACGCATGCACTTTTTAGAAAACGCATGCGTTTTTTAACATGGGCACCTATGAAAAACGCCTGCTTTTTTGGCATGGTACTAAATGGTACTAATGTACCATGCGTTTTTGCATGCGTTTTTGAAGGCAGCTACTCACATAAGTGCAAAAACGCATGCCACAAATTCATGGCACTTTAGGCATGCGTTTTTGCTATTATCACATGCGTTTTTGCTATTAGGGCATGTGTTTTTTGCATGGGGGCCTATGGGTGCGTTTTTACATGCGTTTTTAAAAACGCAGGTCTCCAAAAAAGCATGAAAAGTCTGCAAGTGTGACCCTAGCCTAATGCTGGATTATATTTTGCTTCATTTGCATTTCTATGCATTTTTACCGCTAAAAACGCATCTGAAATGCATGCGTTTTTGCCCCCATTGATGTTAATGGAAACGCATACTTTTTTGTGTTTTGAAAATGCACATGCGTTTTTGCATGTGTTTCCATTAACATCAATTGGGCAAAAACGCATGCGTTGGATGCATTTTTAGCAGAAAAAATGCATAGAAACGCAAATGAAACAAAATGTAGACCAGGCTTAGATGTGAAAGGGGCCTGTGTTATTTTTGCAACCTATTTCTGCAACGCATTTTCTGTATGTCTTCTTTTCTCTTTAAATCTCCTTGTATAATCAATTGCCATGCAAATGAAAATGATGTAAACTACCAACATCTGATATTAATGAACTTCACATGTGTCATTAATTTGTGTATGGATATATTCATGTATGTCAGTCTGTTTTTCTTAGCCAAAGACTAAGGTTCTTGTAACCGAAACGCATCTGGCAACACCTGCTATACAGATGCGATTTTAATTATATGTATGTGAGTCAGAAATAAAGATGATTTCGTTTGCTATATGGACCGGGTGCTGGCTTTTCTTTTTCATTACTTTGTGAAGATTTGTGGAAGCCAGCCACTGCCGTGCACTTGACCGGATTCACCTGGAGGCACAAGGATGAGCTTTACCATCCCCTTCCCTGCATACTATTTGAAGTTTAAATGAGAATGAGTTAAACATCAAGTTAACGTACAAGTATGGTAGAAAGATGGATTTCCTGGATATTATGGCCAGGGTCACATTTGCGGTTGGACCCTGGCCTGCCGGATTCCGGTTTCAACTTAGATATTTTTCCAGCACCGCATAGCGTTTCCGCTATGCGGTGCTGGAAACCGCAGTCCCTAGTTACCCGCTGTTTACCTGCACGACGTGTCACACAGGCAGCGGCTCGGAGGGCGTTTTACAGCGCCGCACAGGAAATCGTGTCTGCAACGGTTTCCTGTGCGGCGCTGTAAAACGCCCTCCGAGCCGCTGCCTGTGTGACACGTCGTGCAGGTAAACAGCGGGTAACTAGGGACTGCGGTTTCCAGCACCGCATAGCGGAAACGCTATGCGGTGCTGGAAAAATATCTAAGTTGAAACCGGAATCCGGCAGGCTAGGGTCATAACGCAAATGTGACCCTAGCCTATGATGGAAGTGCTGCCAAGTGGGGAAATCAGTACGGACGTTTTTAGAAAACCAACCTCTACCAATTCCTTTTTATATGCAGAATCCTCTCACCCTCAGTCTATGATCAATGGGATACCCATCAGTCAATATCTGAAGGTACCGTCACACAGTGAGATATCGCCGGCGATGTTGCCGGCGATCGCGGGAGCGCGCATCCCTGGCAACATTGCCAGGGAGATGTCACACGGAGCAACTTGCCGGCGATTTCGTCAGCTAGTTGCCGCGGCTATCGCTCGCTGGGTTGCCCAGCAATGCCCGCAATGTTGGAGATAGGCGGAATCGCCCGCAACATTGCAGGTTGCCGCGTTACACATTGCAGGTTGCCGCGTTACACAGGGCGATCAGGCATGATCGCCTGACCAACATTGTTGGGAAACCTGGCGATGTTACTCAGGCGATTTTTCGCCTGATTATCGCCCTGTCACACGAGGCAACTCTCCGGCGATGTCGCCGCAACCTGGCCACGCCCCTCAGTTGCCGGCAACATCGCCGGCGATATCTCCCTGTGTGACGGTACCTTAAGGATGAAAAGAATTTCCTCGACAGAAGAAGCCTTTCAACGTCAAGCGATTGATCTTAAGAACAGATTTAAAGCAAAAGGTTACACAACATCACAGAATGATCTGTTATGTCGTAAAAAAGAAAAAACTGAGGAAAATAACCAGGTAAGGTATATAACAACATACAGTAAAAACAGGATTGATCTGAAAAAAATCTTGCAAAAACATTGGCCTGTATTATATACAGATCCTATTTTAAAGAACATTATTCCCAGTAATCCATCAATGGTGGCCTGTAGATCAAATAGTTTGAAAGATGTTTTGGTACACAGCCATTATAATCCAAAAAAGAACTTTGGTAGGATTACAAATGTATTAAATGGCTTTTTTCCTTGTGGCCTATGTAAAGCCTGCGCAAATTTGGTCAAATCCAAAACATTTACCAATCAGGAAGGTTCAAAAAGCTTTACTATCAGGAAATGTTTGACTTGTGCCTCTAAAGGGGTAATATATGTGACTGAGTGCCCCTGTAAAAAAACTGTATGTGGGTATGACCACAAGGCAGGTAAAAGTGAGAACAAGAGAGCATTGTTTGGCTATAGAAAAGGCTGAAAAGGAGAATGATCTGTCTCAGTTGAAGACATTGCCAAAACACTTTTGTTCCATCAATGTAACTACAGGTTACTGAAAGTGAAGGCTATTGACCAGGTTGAAATGGGACCCAAAGGAGGACATTTGGGTCAAAAATTAGCCTAGGTTGAGAGTCGATGGATTTATACCTTGGGTATCCTTGCTCTTATGGGTTTAACACTAGAAGTCCCAGAAATTTCGAGCTCCCCCCTGAAGTCCCGAAAGAGGGTCAAATGACCCTTAAGGTACCGTCACACGCGGCAATTTTGCAAGCAATTTCACTGGTGGCAATTTGCTGGTTGCAGTGAAATCATGGATACATGGTTCTGTTTTGTTGCCGTGTAGAAATGGAACAATGTGTCCATGATTTCACTGCAACCAGCAAATTGCCAGTGAAATTGCTTGCAAAATTGCCATGTGTGACGGTACCTTTAGTCCAAACTGCCAACTCTGATGGCTCCAATTAGCATCCTTTCATTTGTAAATGTGGGCCATTGCCTGAGGAATCTGCAGGGGGCAATTGTGTTGATCCACCTCAACAAAGGTCTTGTAAGAGAGTGTAATCAAAAGAATGTAAGCTGCCCCTGAGTGTGTCTGCCCACCCCCAGCTGCAGTGTTGTGCAGGGGATATGCATAAGGTTGCTAACACCTCAACAAATTTGCATGCAGCCTTTTGTGTTGTGGGGGATAAATAGGTGACAGCTTGACCTATTTTGTTCACAAGAAACAAAATGCAGAGAAGGCACTCAATTCAACAGGCATTGGAACTGATCCTGAGCAACACCAACCCTTCAGACTCAGAAGGAGAAGACATAGGGTAGGGTCACATTGCTAAGCTAAATTGCATTCACCGCATCCGGATCCGGATGCGGTGAACGCAATGCCGGGCACACACATTTGTTACAAAAATGTGTGCAGAATACCGGACTGCGGTTACCGGATGGCTCAGGATGTGTAATCCCTGAGCCATCCGGTAACTGCCGAGGTTGCGGTTCCCGGCTATTGGCGGGATCCGAAACCTTAATAAAGAGTAAAATTGTTGATCTAAATGACTTTTTAAGGTCTGTAGGGGGGCTTAGACCCCCCTACAGACCGGCCGCCCACTTCTATAGTGTACTTCAGCTATATCTCACGGGGCACGGGCTCCCCGGAGCAAAGTGCCCCCCCCCCGTATCACTATACAGGGGTGCCTACACCCCTCTATTACAATGATGCTTTAATGATGTCCAAAAATGCAGTACAAAAAGGATTTTAGCAATCGCAATGTAAGTTGATACTTACATGCTGTTGTAGGCAGAGTCCCGAGAAAACCATGGGCGGGGCTGTGTGCAGCAGCCTCCGCCCACTCCTTCTTAATGGCCGCCCCCTCTGGCCGTAATCCAGTGTTGTGAGGGCGGGCACGTCGTTAAAGGGGCGTGGCTAACCGCGGCAAATAGTTAGCCACGCCCCTTTAACGACGTGCCCGCCCTCACAACACTGGATTACGGCCAGAGGGGGCGGCCATCAAGAAGGAGTGGGCGGAGGCTGCTGCACACAGCCCCGCCCATGGTTTTCTCGGGACTCTGCCTACAACAGCATGTAAGTATCAACTTACATTGCGATTGCTAAAATCCTTTTTGTACTGCATTTTTGGACATCATTAAAGCATCATTGTAATAGAGGGGTGTAGGCACCCCTGTATAGTGATACGGGGGGGGGGCACTTTGCTCCGGGGAGCCCGTGCCCCGTGAGATATAGCTGAAGTACACTATAGAAGTGGGCGGCCGGTCTGTAGGGGGGTCTAAGCCCCCCTACAGACCTTAAAAAGTCATTTAGATCAACAATTTTACTCTTTATTAAGGTTTCGGATCCCGCCAATAGCCGGGAACCGCAACCTCGGCAGTTACCGGATGGCTCAGGGATTACACATCCTGAGCCATCCGGTGACCGCAGTGCGGCCCGGTAAACGCTGCGAAAACTGCTGCCTGCATGATTTTAAACGCAGGCAGCAGTGCCGGATCCGGCCACCGGATGGCTTGTGAAGCCATCCGGTGTTTTGCATAGGCTTCCATCAGGAGCCTTTCCTGGTCCGGTTTTGAGCTTTTTTAAAGCTCAAAACCGGATCAGGATTTTAAACAAAAAACGCCAATGTGACCCTAGCCATAGTCCTTCAACTGGATTCGGACTCTGAGCTGTCTTCAGGTTAGATTTTTCAAATTACCTATTTTTATTTCCTGACTATCTTTTTTAGGCTAGGTTCACATTTGAGTGAATTACAGTTCCCTGCGAATCCAGCAGGGAACTTAGAAATTTTCTCAGCCTCTGCATGTTCCCCGCATGCGGGAGAGCAGGGAACGCAGTCCCTAGCAACCCGCTGTGTTTACTGGTTACCAGCTTTACAGCAGGCTGCGGGGAGTGCGATTCGCAGCCCCGCATCCCCCCGCACAGAGAACTCCTCAAGATGCGTTCCCTGGGGAGGGGGGATGCGGGGGTGTGATTCGCACTTCCCGCAGCCCGCTGTGTAGCTGCTAACCAGTAAACACAGCGGGTTGCTAGGGACCGCGTTCCCCGCTCTCCCGCATGCAGGGTACATGCGGAGGCTGAGAAAATTTCTAAGTTCACTGCTGGATTCACAGGGAACTGAAATTCTCTCAAACGGGAACCTAGCCTTATTTAGAACCAAAACAAAATGTTAATTTGAAATTATTTATCTTGCAGATGAGGAGACTCCTCCTCTACCAAAAAAGAGAGCTCGGTTGGCGAGTGAGCTGACAGAGACCACAAAAGATGGCACAGTGTGGCGTGAAGTACAAGTGGGGAAACGTCTCCATTTCGTCCCAATAGAACCGTACCCTACAGATGGAGAGCCAAGTGCTAAAGCCAGACGAAGTGTCCGGAGTCGCCTTCAGAGTATCCTCTTTTTTATCACTCTTGACATGCTTCGTAGCATTGAAGAATGGACTACTCAACATGCACGTCACACGGAGCAGGTGGATTGGTTCATGGGTCTCCCGGAACTAATGCCATTTATTTCAGTCATTATCTTGCGGGGGTGACCAAAGTTCCATCACTACATGACAGCTGGTCAGCAAACCTGGCAAACCCAAGGATCATTGCAACTATGACCCAAAACCGCTTCCAAGACATCATGCAACACCTATGCTTTGATGACATGTTCACACGCAGTGAGCGGGTGGAGACCGATAAGTTTGCTGCAATCTCTGATGTGTGGAGATCGTTTGTCACCAACTGTATCACATCCTACAACCCTGGTCGACACATCACTATTGATGAACAGCTTTTCCCGTCAAAGACTCGCTACTGTTTTCTGCAATATATTGCAACAAAACCAGACAAGTTTGGCATCAAGTTTTGGGTGGCTTGCGACTTGAAATCAAAGTACATCTGTAATGTCCTCCTATATCTTGGCAAGGACCCCAGTCGTCCCAGCGGGGAGAGACTGTCCGAAACTGTAGTGATGAAGCTGATGGAACCATTCTTGGACAATGGCAGAACTGTAACCACGGACAATTTCTTTACATCATTGTCACTTGCACAACAACTGCTTAGCCGGAAAACCACTATCCTCGGCACAGTCAGCAAGAGTCGCCGGGAAATTCCTCAATCCGCGTAGACAGATGTACTGCACTGAATTCACCACTCAGGTTTTCAACCACTGGTGCCACACTGACAGGGTATGCACCCAAATGAAAGAAGGCCGTCTACATTCTCAGGAGCATGCACAGCGTGGTTGAGACTGAGGAAGCCAAACACGGTCACACAATACAACCACACAAAGCGCGGTGTGGATGTAATGGACCAAATGGTTTGGGAGTACAGCATGCATGCAGGAACACGGAGATGGCCAGTCACCATGTTCTACAACATGATTGACATGGCAACACTGAATGCTCATGTTCTTTATGAGGCATGCACTGGGGTGCAGGAGAGATGGGTGGACTTCCTGGTTGAGCTTGCAAAAGAGTTAGGTGGCTCTCATGTGACTGAAAAGAAGGCACACAAGGAGAAACTCCTTCGGCAACAACCTTCCACACCCAGCCCTGGCAAAAGGGCGAAGTGTCAGGTCAACCATCAATGCACGAACAATTGTGCAACTGAGAGATGTGTTGACTGCTACAAATACACATGTGGCAAATGTACCAGGGACATACCCAGGCAGTGCCAGGTATGTTCCAACAGTGCAGACAGACTGCTGAGTGAGTGCTGAAATGCTAGTCACACAAGAAGGACATGCCACTCACACACACACACGCAGCCCCCCACTGCAGCCTATTGTAAATATGTGTGGAATTGTTTTATTCCTTGTATTATTTTATTATTTTTACAACAAAAATAAAAAGTATGGAAACAAATAACAGTTGTTCTTTTGTATAGTTTTCACACTGAAATTTCAGTCCTCTTGTGCGATTTTCGCACAATTTTTTTTTGCTAGTGTGCTTGAGGCCTTATGGCCACTTTACACGTCCCGATATCGGCGTCCAACTCCGATAAAAAGTCACGTGGTTCGTGCGTTGGCCCCAATATCGTTCGTGCGTTGTATGGTGTAAACGTCCAATTCAATGCAAGAACGATGCCAAAACGATATCGGGGGAGAAATGAGCAGTCTCTCCAACAGCCCGATATTCGATGGACGATGTGGGCGGATCGTCCTGTGTGACAGCCCAACAACGATTTGGAGTACAACTTCCCTATTCACTCCCATGTTAAATGGTCATTCCCGGGTCGGCCGTACAAGGGGGCGTAGACATCGCAGTTGCGTTGCCTGCCGATATCGCACTGTGTAACATCTCCTATGCGATCTTGGAATTCTGCCCAGAAAAAGCGCGCTCCCGCGTCGTTGTATACAATATCGGACCAATGTTGGGACGTGTAAAGTGGCCAATAGACACAAATGCTTCTGATCATTACTCACAGCTGTACCTTGCTGTAAAATTTCTAATTCTCTATTTAAAATATATAAAAAATGATTCATTGCTTCAGTGCTTGTTTGCTCAAAGAAAACTAAACTAAATACAATATGTATAGTCTTTTTATTATCAAATAGAATAAACTGAATAGAACTACCGTATATACTCGTGTATAAGCCGACCCGTGTATAAGCCGACCCCCCTACTTTTGCCCCCAAAAACTGGGAAAACTTATTGACTCGCGTATAAGCCGAGGGTGGACTCCAGCACAGGTATACAACCCCCAGCAGTGAGGTATACAGCCCCCAGCAGTGTGGTATACAGGCCCTCCCAGTGGTATACAGGACCCAGTAGTATCGTATACAGCAGGCCCCCAGTGGTATACAGCAGGCCCCCAGGGGTATACAGCAGGCCCCCAGGGTATACAGCAGGCCCCCAGGGGTATATACAGCAGGCCCCCAGGGGTTTATACAGCAGGCCCCTGGGGGTTTATACAGCAGGCCCCTGGGAGTACATACAGCAGGCCCCCGGGGGTACAAACAGCAGGCCCCCAGGGGTACATACAGCAGGCCCCCGGGGGTATATACAGCAGGCCCCCAGGGGTATATACAGCAGGCCCCCGGAGGTACATACAGCAGGCCCCCGGGGGTATATACAGCAGGCCCCCAGGGGTACATACAGCAGGCCCCCGGGGGTACATACAGCAGGCCCCCAGGGGTACATACAGCATGCCCCCGAGGGTACATACAGCAGGCCCCCAGGGGTACCCAGCAGCCCCCAGGGGGTACCCAGCAGCCCCCTGGGGGTATCCAGCAGCCCCCAGGGGGTACCCAGCAGCCCCCAGGGGGTATCCAGCAGCCCCCTGGGGGTACCCAGCAGCCCCCAGGGGGTACCCAGCAGCCCCCAGGGGGTATCCAGCAGCCCCCTGGGGGTATCCAGCAGCCCCCTGGGGGTACCCAGCAGCCCCCTGGGGGTATCCAGCAGCCCCCTGGGGGTACCCAGCAGCCCCTAAATGCTGGCACTCGCCCCCCTTGTAAGGGCCCCCCCCCGCTGCTTCTCTTACCATCCCGGTCTTCTGCTCAGCGCTGCTCCTCGGTGCTCCGTCCTCGCTGCTCCCGTCCTGCTACATCCAGGATCCCCGGCCATCGCGCGATGACGTCATATGCCTGCGACGGCCAGAGATCCCGGATGTAGCAGGACGGGAGCAACGAGGACGGAGCACCGAGGAGCAGCGCTGATCAGAAGACCGGGATGGTAATATAAGCAGCGGGGGGGGGGGCCTTACAAGGGGGGAGAGTGCCAGCATTTGGGGGGCATATATGCACTGCTTCCCCCTGCCGCTGATTGACAGGGGAAGCAGTGCATATATAATGAGCGGCCCCATGTGACGGGGCCGCTCATACAGCAGCCTCCCCCCGCCTCCTCCAGCCTCCACAGCCCCCACCATGCAGCCTACCGTATAGACCTGTGTATAAGCCGAGGGGGAGACTTTTCAGCCCAAATTTCGGGCTGAAAAACTCGGCTTATACACGAGTATATAGGGTAACTAGAAACTAAATGGCTAAACTCAATGGAAAACAACAACCTCCTGTGGTGCGACAGTAATGGCCTTAATTACAGAACAAAAGACGGTGATTATAGGATGTTAGCTTAAAATCTTTCAGGTCATTCCACCTGTCTCTGAGTGTTAAATGACCCCTCTCTGGGAATTCTAGTGTTAAATGAAAGTTTTGGATTTGATGCTTTTTTATAGAAAAGTGAAGGTGTCGAATTATGGGGCACAAGTATGGGGTTTTATCTGTTATTCATTTTCCTTATTTTATTCATTTATTTAGAGAGTAATAATGGTCCTCATCTAGTTCGATTAATGGTGGCAACAGCAAGTGGATATGTGTATGAGAAGAAAAAAAGAAGAAAATCGAAAAGAAGATTCATCTAATTATAAATAAAGAAAAAATTGTTTTGTACTGTAAAAGGGTGATATGAATTTGTATGGAATGGGTGGTTTTAGTAGGTGGGCTCTTCTAATATGGATTAGGCACTTTGAGGGTTATTTAATGTAAAATATAGGGTGTCATCCTTGGTTAAGCGTCCTAATCTAATATATAAAGCTGAATGTGTGTATGTATGTATGTGTGTGTGTGTATGTATGTATATCCGGGATTGGAATCTACACCGTTGCAACTACAGCCACAAAATTTTGCACAGTCACACGTCTGGACCTAGGGAGCGTCATAGGCTACGTTGTAAGGTGAAATTTTAACCCTGCACATTCCAATTCACCAAACAATTTTGGCTCTATCTACATTATGGAGAGAAAGTGACAGTTACCAGTTGACAGTTGTGAATGAGAGAGGCTTAATGACAGCACCAAAGGCTAACAGCATATACCAGCATATAGTCACTAAGGTGGGGCCCTGACATGGAATATTCACCACGCACGGGGACATGTATACACACCACATGAACACAAAGAGTAACAGCTAAGGTAGAGCCCCAACATTGGATACTCACCGTGCACCCGAACACAAACACACACACCACAAAGAGACACACACAGCACAGAGACACACACCACACAGACACCCCCCACAGGGACACACACATACACACCCTATAGGGACACATGCATTCATCCCACAGGGATACACACACCACAGGGACATACACACATACACACCCCACAGGGACACAGAGACACACACACCCCACAGGAACACACAGACCCCATAGGGATGGACACACACCACAGAGACACCCATCCCCCCAAAAGGGCACACACCACAGGGACCCCCCACAGGGACACACGCACACCACTGGGACACATACACACCCAGGAACACACACACCCCAGGGACACACACACTACACAGACAGACACAGATGTGCACAAATCACCTCACACAACTCACCTCATACGTCTGGTATCTTTAATTTCCAAAAAATAAACATCTGATTAAATACAGCCAATGTGCAACACATATGCCATATAGACACTTAAGGCAGATGTCAGTCACATGAGCTGTTTATTATGTGTATATGTGAGGTAACATATACTGCCCGGCCGGGAGGAGGGTTTACTGTTGGCTGGAGATTTATCAGGCTGCCTATAGCAACCAATCATAGCTCAGCTTCTATTTTCCTACAGGTCATTAATATAACATATTCAAATTCTATTTTGTTATAGCTAACAGTAGTTATTTATTAACCCGGGCGTAGCCGGGTAGTACAGCTAGAGTAAAATATAGTATGACACTGGGGAGGTATGATAGTAAATGGTTAAATTTAGTAAGGTGGCACGAGTTAGTAATTGATAATAAGGCAGACATATTATATTTGATTGATTTAGAAAACAAATTTCTTATTATTGCACTATTTATAGGCACTGTATAATTATATGGGTTAATAATTATGGTTAGTTATGTAAAAGATATTTAATGGGGATTTAGTAGCATTGGCACTTTATTGTACATTATATCTTAAATGTAATATATAATTTGATGCATTTGGATATAATAAATTAATAATGATATAAATTATTGAAATAATCAAATTGATATAGGACCTGATATAATTATATTGGTGGTTTAATTTTAATATATAGGATGTAGGGGTATTGAGTAATAATATATGTATTAGGGCCCTTTCACATCAGCGGTAATTTCAAATCGCGGCAGATGCGGTGAAAAAAACGCATCTGCCGCGATTACCGCATAACCGCGACACTTGCGGCACACTTGCGGCAAGCCCCATGCAATGTCTATGGGGCTTGCGGTAAGGGTGCGGCAGATGCGGCAAGTGCGGTTTCGGCACTTGCGGCAGGTGCGGCCGCGAAAAAAACCGCTGCTTGCAGCGTTTTTTTTCGCGGCCGCACCTGCCGCAAGTGCCGAAACCACACTTTCCGCATCTGCCGCACCCTTACCGCAAGCCCCATAGACATTGCATGGGGTTTGCCGCAAGTGTGCCGCAAGTGTCGCGGTTATGCGGTAATCGCGGCAGATGCGTTTTTTTCACCGCATCTGCCGCAATTTGAAATTACCGCTGATGTGAAAGGGCCCTAAGTGTCAATAAGAATTGAATGATGATTGCCCAAATGTTAGAACTATGATAAATAAGTACAAATTTTAAAATAATTGTATGAAAGAAAGGTTAGATGGAGCTAATAATAGATTCATTCTTATATTTTATGCTATTAATCCTTGTAGAGATATTTATGCAACGTTGCCATAGTAACAACATTAAGCTACACACATCGCCAGTGATATTCTCAGTACGCAGGTGCCATTACCATAATGCAATGCGCTCCCTATACTTGCGGCACACGTGATCGACGCTGGTATATCGCGTCACACCGCAAGCAGTAGGGCCCAATAGAAGGTTGCTCTGTGTGTGATGTCAGTGCGCCATTAACGAGAGTGTCACATGGGGATATGACGTGGCGGCAGTAGATTGGGTGAAAAGGGAGATAAAAAGCCCTAACTTATGGGACCTTATACGCCCCCGGAAGAAGCGAGTAGCGAAACAGCTGTAGGGGAGGAGGAACCATAGACGCTGACAGAGAAAACAATCAGGTATGAACCTTGTCCACAGGGGAAATTATTAGTCAGTATATTGCATGTGTTGGAGAAGAGATTCTTCTCACCCAGGTAGCACTGATTAGTTGGGGATCGGCACCTTCACCGTTTTTCCCGCATTGTGGCATGCACAGACTACGCAGCCCTGCACGTATCTAGCAGCAGTATAGTGGAACCCAGGTGCTACCCAATGGTGTTTTACCTGATTTGTCATGGCATCCTTTGACTGATGAGTTGGCCCATGTGAGAGAGCACACATCATAGGGTACAGTGCTCTAGGGATACAATATGTAATACCTACCGTCCATAGACCATCCTCTTCTTGGGCATGAGAACACTTCCATTCTTCTTTTTTTCTTGCCTAGAAGCCTGTGCTTGCAGGCTCTTTAGAAGTTTGAGATCCACCTCCCTGGACACGTGCACAGTGAGGGGAAGTAGGGCAGCTGCTTTGGCTGCTATATCAGCTTGGTTGTTCCCACTGGCCTCCTTGGTGTGCTCCTTAGTGTGAGCTTGCACCTTTATAACAGCAACCTGTTTTGGTAACTCTAGTGCTCTGAGAAGTTGAGCCACTGAGTCAGCATTTTTGATGGGCTTACCTGAAGCACCCACAAACTGTCTGCTTTTCCATATAGGGCCATAATCGTGGCAAATCCCAAATGCGTACCGGCTGTCGGAAAAAATGTTAGCAGAGACCCCTTCTACCATAACCCAAGCTTCTGTCAAAGCCTTCAATTCAGCTTCCTGGGCAGACATTCTAGCAGGCAATGCTTCGCTTTTTAAAACTTCAAATTGGAATCGTGACCCATCTACATAGAGTTTTAGGTCTGCATTGGGAATTAGTGTTTCTTGGACATTTGCCAATGACTGCGTTTCAATAGTCATCAACTCAAAGCAATTATGCTCAGTTTCACTTGTCATATCATCATCTGTCTCAGGTAATAAAGTAGCTGAATTAAACACTGTACATCTTTTAATAGTGACATTTGAGGGTGTAAGCAAGGCTGCTTCATATTTTGTTAGTCTGTTCATTGATAAATGTCTTGCCCATGCCTGGAGCAGTAGCTCCTGCAGAGAGTGTGTTGCCTGTATTTCTAGGGTATTATCCAATACCAAGTCAGCAACTCTTTCCTTAAGAATTGCACAGGCAGCCACTGCTCTGATGCATGAAGGGGCTCCTTTTACCACACTGTCAAGTTGAGTGGAATAATAACCTAGTGGCTGATGCTTCCCCCCATGTTTCTGTGTCAGTACACGCTTAGCATGTCCCCCCAATTCATAACAAAACAAATAAAATGGGAGGTCATAATTTGGAATTCCCAGGGCGGGTGCAGATAGAATGTCCTTCTTCAGTATTTCAAACCCCTATTTTGTTTCTGGTGTCATCTGATAGGGTTTGCCTTTGTTGCATGATACCAAAACATCAAATAATGCAGAAATGGTGGTATTTAGATTATGAGCGCTATAGAAGGACACTGCACTGATTAGTATTACCTTTAGGTCTTTATTGAATATTGACAAATGTGAGTCCTCGCCACAACATGTTTCAACGCTAATGCGTCTTCCTCAAGTGGATCAAGGTAATACTAATCAGTGCAGTGTTCTTGTATAGTGCTCATAATCTAAATACCACCATTTCTGCATTGCTCCTTACCTTATCCTCCCTATGGGGAGTGTGGTGGAAGAGAGCAGCTTTGTACACAAGGACCTGGCTGACACAAAAGACACGTGATTGATCACGGGACCCGGAGAAGCGAGCTGGAGCTGGGCCCTCATTCTGGAACCAGGAACCGGCGAGCAAAGGTCTCGGATCCCTTCCTCACCACTGAGCCTACTATCTGGTTGTGCAGAGACGGCACAACCAGACAAGGTGAGTGAGGAATTAATATAACAGAGATTCTGCCTTTAGCAAACAGTGTGGCGCAACCGAATTTTTATTTTATAAAACATCAAATAATGGCTGTATTTTGTTTGATGCTGAAGGAATCCATTCTCTACAGTAGCTTACCAATCCTAGGAAAGTTCTCAATGCTCGTTCTGTGGCAGGTTGTTTTGCCTGATTAATTTTTTCTATCAGAAGTGATGTGCTTGGATTGTGCAGAGATGCAGTGACCTAGGAAAATAACCTTATCTTTTGCCAATTGCAATTTTTTCCTTTGCCATTTTACATCCTTCTTTACATAGGAATATCAGCAAGGTTGGAATCGGCAACATGGGTGTGGGAAATTAAAGACTTCCCATACAGGAATATTCCCCTGCACATGCTTTCAAAAAGAGACACTGAACCAAAATTAGATTCAGACAGCTCCAACCATTTATTTAATACCCCATGGTATGCCAAGGCAGGAATGGTTCTGGCAGGCCCTCTAGGAGTAATGTTTGGAACAATAAGAATTGCACAAATGATTCAGGAGCTGGGAGACATTTTTGATAATGTAACTGATCTTTTATTTGATGCAATAAACGTAGACTCAGCCTATACCAGACAACTTATTATAATAACTAATCAACACTCAATGGTGCTAGATTATTTTACTGCCTCCACTGGCGGTTTCTGTACCATTGTAGGGCCTTCCTGTTGTCATTTCATTAACCCTTCAGGGCTCATGGCGGTGACACATGACATTGAGCAAGCAGAAAGGTTGAAACAGGAATATAAGAAAGCTAATGCATTGGATGATCTGCCCTTACCTTCATGGCTCTCATGGTTAAATCCATTGAACTTATTTAAAGGCATAGGTGGATGGATAACTGGGATAATTCACTTTGTAATACAGGGAGCTTTTATAATGTTAGTGATTGCAGTCCTGGTAAAACTGTTCATAATGATTGTGAAGAAAATTCTTGGAGCTAATTGTAAATGTTTTTCAGGAAAGCATCACGAAAAATATCACGTCACAAAGAATAAAGACACTGAATCACTCCATGCTCAAGTGCTGATGACATTGGCTACTACCAGAAAGAGCAAGTGTATACTATGTGATAAGGAAACTCTGGTGGACTTGACAGACTGCGCCCACTGTGGAAATCCTATGGAACTGATACAACCATCAGAGGATCAACAAAATGAGAATTTCAACACTGTGTGAAGCACCTAATCATAGCCATAGTGTATCAATCAATATTCTAGTATTATTACACAGGTTGAATAAAAACAATATATATAATCACATATATACACATATCTTGAAGACATAATAAATATTAAACAATATATATAATCACATATATACATATATCTTGAAAGACATAATAAATATTAAACAATATATATGATCACATATATACACATATCTTGCACAAGTTACATTATACCATATATATATTTATATATATATATATATATATATATATATATACCGCATATACTCGTGTATAAGCCGACTTTTTCAGCCCAAAAATTGGGCTGAAAAGTCCCCCTCTCGGCTTATACACGAGTCATATACAGTGTGGTGTGGTGGGGGCTGTGACCGGGCACTACAGGAGGCAGGGGGAGGCTGCAGAATGAGCGGCACATCATGTGGTGCCGCTCATTAATTATGCATGGGGAGCAGCGCATAGTACATTGCTGCTCCCCTGCACAGTATAGCCTCCCCCTCCCCTATGTATACAGAGGCCCCCCCCAGCAGTGATCCATCTCACCCCTCGGTCTCCAGGCACCCGGGTCCTCCAGCTGCTCCGTCTGCTTGCCCCGCGGCTTCTAATACCGGCGTCCTCCCCGCTCTTCCTGTTTGAATGTGATCATGTGACCGCGGTCACATGATCGCAATCACACAGGAAGTGCGGGAAGGACGCCGGTATTGGAAGCCGCGCACGCAGACGGAGCAGCTGGAGATCTCGGGTGCCTGCAGACCAAGGGGGTGAGATTACCCCTGCTGCGGGGCCTGTATTACCCCTGCTGGGGGGCCTGTATTACCCCTGCTGGGGGGCCTGTATTACCCCTGCTGGGTGGCCTGTAGTACCCCTGTTGGGGGCCTGTATTACCCCTGCTGGGGGGCATGTATTACCCCTGCTGGGGGGGCCTGTATTACCCCTGCTGGGGGGCCTGTATTACCCCTGCTGGGGGGCCTGTATTACCCCTGCTGGCGGCAACTGTATACTAGTTATGGCTGCTATGTACAGGGATGGTGGGCTATATACCAGTGATAGGGGGCTTTATAACAGGACGGTGGTCTGCTGCATTGGTAGTTTACTGTTTATATTTAAAATAAAAGTTCAACATTTTATTCATATCTATTTTCATTTTTTAAATTTTTCAGTACCGGTAGCTGCTGCATTGTCCACCCTCGGCTTATACGCGAGTCAATAGGTTTTCCCAGTTTTTGGTGGCAAAAGTAGGGGGGTCGGCTTATACACGGGTCGGCTTATACACGAGTATATACGGTATATATATATATATATATTCCCCTATTATAATCATTATACACTAGTCTGTAGGAGTAGGAAAGGATGAAGGGAAAGTAAGGCCCGGCCAACAGGGTCTGTTTGAATGGTAATGCCCCATAATATGTGTAGGATAAGCCTTGTGTATTGTGAAGTAGGACAGACCTGCGGACCTGAGGATAGGCAGGGAAAGATTAGGAATAGAAATGATAAAAAGAGGGGAATTGTTAAAGAAATGACCATTTTGTAATAAGTAGCCATCTTGTCTCTATTTCTGTTATCATGTTCTATTCTATGTCTTACTGCCCTTTGCTCTACTTGGCATATTAAAATGTGACCAAATGAAGACTCAAGCAAAATTGAAATCCCGCAAACCACAAGAAGCTGACAAGAAGCAAATATTTCCTTCTGATACTCCTATTTCTATCTGGTTTCCCGGAATTGTTATTTTATCAAGGACAAAATGACAAACTGACTCAAAAGAATGTCCACATTTCAGCCAGATTGCAAATTCCTGTTTAGGTGGCCAGATTAATCTATGTCAACCTATAATTATCACAAAAAGTCCCTTCATTGTATGATTTTTTTTTATGACTCTTTAGAATACTATATAACATCTTTAATTCAATAAACTGTGTGACTCTCTCTTGTAAAGACCTGCTCTCAGTGTCTTTGTATTGAGTGTCTCCACACGATGTGTGAACCGGTGCAGATCCCTAACTAATCAGTGCTACCTGGGTGAGAAGAATCTCTTCTCCAACACATGTGAATCACTGTAGATGAGGATTAGGGAGGTGCACAGCCATAACATAGGCTGGGGTCACATTTAAAACGTGAATTGCATTCACCGCATCCAGATCCGGATGTGGTGAACGCAATACCGGTCACACACATTTTTTTACAAAAATGTGTGCAGAATACCGCACTGCAGTAACCGGATGGCTCAGGATGTGTAATCCTGAGCCATCCGGCAACTGCATAGTTTGCTGATCCCAGCTATTGCCAGCATTAGCAAACTGTTGTTTGACTTCTAAAGATTGTAATTTTATAAATAAAAGAATGGTTGAGGTCTCTAGGGGGGGCTTAGTCCCCCCTAGAGACCGGACGCCCACTCAGGTGGGCTACACCTACAATGCCCCCATGCCACGGGCTCCTCCGAGCTCCATGCATGTTCCCCAACCTCCCCTTCCCCCCGGATCTCTATAGAGGGGTGCCTGCACCCCTCTGTTAGAAGTATCCCTAATTGTGGCAGAAACACAGTGATTACAGTTTAAATATAGTTGTATAGTTACGTGCTTCTTCATGATCTCGCAATATCGCTCCATGGGTGGGGCTGTGTGCTTCTGCCTCCGCCCATGAAATCATGATACCCGCCCCCTCTGGCCTTCACCCTGTGTTTTCAGGGCGGCCGCGTCATGAAAGGGGCGGGGCTAAGTTCGTGTCAAACCGATAGCCCCTCCCCTTTCATGACGCGGCCGCCCTGAAAACACAGGGTGAAGGCCAGAGGGGGCGGGCATCATGATTTCGTGGGCGGAGGCAGAAGCACACAGCCCCACCCATGGAGCGATATTGCGAGATCATGAAGAAGCACGTAACTATACAACTATATTTAAACTGTAATCACTGTGTTTCTGCCACAATTAGGGATACTTCTAACAGAGGGGTGCAGGCACCCCTCTATAGAGATCCGGGGGGAAGGGGAGGTTGGGGAACATGCACGGAGATCGGAGGAGCCCGTGGCATGGGGGCATTGTAGGTGTAGCCCACCTGAGTGGGCTTCCGGTCTCTAGGGGGGACTAAGCCCCCCCTAGAGACCTCAACCATTCTTTTATTTATTAAATTACAATCTTTAGAAGTCAAACAACAGTTTGCTAATGCCGGCAATAGCCAGGATCAGCAAACTATGCAGTTGCCGGATGGCTCAGGATTACACATCCTGAGCCATCCGGTTACTGCAGAGCGGATCATAGAACCGCTCCGAAAACTGCAGCCTGCATGATTTTTAACGCAGGCTGCAGTGCCGGAGACGGACACCGGATGGCTTGTGAAGCCATCCGGTGTTTAGCATTGGCTCCTATGAGGAGCGTTTCCTGGTTCGGTTTTGAGCTTTTTGAAAGCTCAAAACCGGATCAGGATTCTTAAAAAAAAACGTAGATGTGACCCTGGCCATAGTCTCTGGATTGAACTGTAGTTAACTCCCAAGATATTGTGGTTAAAATAAGCTATTTGGTGTAGTCTGTATCATCAGTGGATATACTGTCATTCCCCTGTAAGTGTTGATATGTACGCTTATATATGTTAATGCTTATGAAGATCTTGTGTTTATGATATTTGAGGACAATGGATGAAATACTATGAAGTAATAATTAATCTGGTCAGTTTCTGATGTGTTTCCCCGGAGGGAATGCTCTAATGTTTTTAATATGTTTTATTGTGATTTAATAAAGGATAATTAAATTAATTATCTGGATTAAGAATCTTTCCTGATATTGGGAATAAAAGCAACTGATCTTTTTATGTGACCAAGCAAACCTGTCAGTTTTTGCCTAAAAGCAGTGTCCACAAAAAACATTACTGTAGGCCACGAGTAATACAACCAAGTACACCTTGAGTGTAGTTCATTCTATACATTTTTAAAGGGATCCTGTCACCCCCAAAACACCTCTAAAGCTATTAAAAGCTGTCCCTAGAGCAGTGATGGCGAACTCCAGGCCTCGAGTGCCACCAACAGTGCAGGTTTTCAGGATTTCCTCAGCATTGCACAGAGGTTGGAATCATCACCTGTGCAGGTGATTATATTACCACCTGTGCAATATAAGGAAATCCTGAAAACCTGCACTGTTGGTGGCACTCGAGGCCTGGAGTTCGCCATCACTGCCCTAGAGCATAGTAACACTTACCCTACACTCCTTTTAGCTCGTAAATGCGCAGTGCGGGTTTTGAAGCTAGCAAAGTGGTGCGGGTGTACTACGTCACCCGGCGCCGGAAATGACGCGATTCGCGTCACCCAGCCCCACTACAGGCCGGCCGACACAGGACAGAGCGGCGGGGAGGCGCGCATTTTAATCTGATTAGTAGATCACGCCTATGGAGGCGTGATAACATGAAGTGGGAGAGCCTGCCAGGGTGACTATGAATTGCATAGTCACTCATTATCATCCCTAATGAGGTACTGTAATAACATTTATTTTCAATTTCACTTGGTGCATTTAGGAGCTAAAAGGAGTGTAGAGTAAGTGTTACTATGCTCTAGGGACAGCTTTTAATAGCTTTAGAGGTGTTTTGGGGGTGACAGGATCCCTTTAAAGAGGACCTGTCACCAACCATCCATGGTGATCTAATTGCAGCACTGAATGCAGCATGTTTGCTGCATTCAGGCAAGGGGTCCCCCAGCTCTTGAGCCCTCCTATACCCCGAGATAATTGTCTTTGAAAACTTACATACTGGAGCCGGATAGGAGGGTTCTAGTGGCTGGAGCCACCTCTCCTCACAGGGCAGTTTCACGCCCCCTGTATCTTGTATGCGCCCGCCGCCACCTCCCTCTTGTCATTCATTCTCTCCCTCGCCTGCTGCATACTACATAGAGCGAGGGATCGCTTATTGCACTGCTGTCTGCATTGCCCCGCCTCCTGCTGTGACGTCACTGTCTTTCCCCGCCCTGCTCCATAGTTAACATGGAGCAGGGTGGGTATAAGCGCTGATGTCACCCAGGCCCGGCGTCAGCACCCGGCGCACCCGGTCAAGTGCCGGGGCCCGACTGCTTGGAAGGGGCCCACAGGGCCCCTCAGGGCTAGGGTCACACTTGCATTGTGACCCTAGCCTGACGCAAGTATTGTCTGCTGCAGCGCAGACCGTTTAATGCTATGCGCTACCAGCAATGGAGCCCATAGAAACCCGATGTTTACTTTGCCAACCAGTGGTTGGCAAGGTAAACATCGGGTTTCTATGGGCTCCAGCGCATAGCATTAAATGCTATGCGCTGCAGCCGAAAATACTTGCATCAGGCTAGGGTCACAGCGCAAGTGTGACCCTAGCCTCAGGGGCCCCTGAGCACACTGCCCCCCCAGCCAGGGCCATATCCAGGGATCAGGGGGCAGCTGGGGGGTCATTTTCAGCCTCCTGCAGCGCCGAGGTCTCCCTCCTCCCCCCTCCATGGGAGCCGACAGAGCCGCACACTCTGTGCTCACAGGACCTGTGATGATGTCAATGGAGGGTGGAGTCAGGGGTCACATGATCAGCTCCTCAGTGTATGCAGGACTCTGCTGTGCTGAATACCATGATGCTCAATTAGGTGAAGTTTGTGTGGGGTCAGGAGGGATTTACAGTGTGAATGTAGCAGAGGCGAGTGTGTACTAGGTGTATGGAATGGAGCCGAGTGGGTACTAGGTGTATGGAGCGGAGCCATGTGTGTACGAGGTGTATGGAGTGGAGCCGAGTTGGTACTAACTAGGTGTACAGAGCAGAGCCGAGTGTGTTCGAGGGGTATGGAGCAGAGCCCTGTGTGTACGAGGTGTATGGAGCAGAGCCGTGTGTGTACGAGGGGTATGGAGCGGAGCCCTGTGTGTACGAGGTGTATGGAGCAGAGCCATGTGTGTACGAGGGGTATGGAGCGGAGCCCTGTGTGTACGAGGTGTACGGAGCGGAGTAATGTGGGTACTAGGTGTATGGAGCAGAGCCGTGTGCGTACGAGGTGTATGGAGCAGAGCCGAATGTGTACGAGGTGTTCGGAGCAGAGCCGCGTGTGTGCGAGGTGTATGGAGCAGAGCCGTGTGCATACGAGGTGTATGGAGCAGAGCTGCGTGTGTATGAGGTGTACATTGCAGAGCCGCGTGTGTACGAGGTATGTGTACCAGTGGTAGCCCCCCTCGGATTCCGCTCCTATAGTCCCAGCCACCTTTGCCAGCAGCATTCTTCTCCAGAGTCTCTTCTGTCGCTGTCTGCATTCTGCAGCTCAGCATGGCGGGGCATGATGTTGTCATCACTGTGCTGATATGTGCAGAGCGACCGGAGGAGACCGAAGCGGCGAGAAGAGAGGTGAGGACAAAGAGAGATCCAGACGGCCAGACTCTCCGCTTGGCTGCGGTCCCACCCATATGGCAGTGTGGCTCCATTGAGCTGCTTGCATTATTTGTGCGCTTCAGGATGCTTGCGTATATACTAAGCATCCTCAGATGCACAAAAATGCAACATTTTGCATTTGAAGGGTATTTTTAAAAAGCGCAAGGGAACACAAATGCATTTTAGCCCGCACCTAACAACGTGTAATATACTCACTGTCAGAAACAGCTCTTGCTGGTTTCGGCAGCCACTGTTCCTGTAAGGCTGATTTCACATAGGCGTTCTTTTAAAAATGTGGCAGTTGCGGTAAAAAACCCCCGCATCTGCCGCATTTTGCGCCTAGCAGCTGCACTTGCTAAACATTTGCGGCAAGCCCCATGCATTGTCCATGAGGCTTGCGGTAAGTGTGCAGCAATATACAGTGTTGGCCAAAAGTATTGACACCCCTGAGATTCTGTCAGATAATACTCAGTTTCTTCCTGAAAATGATTGCAATCACAAATTCTTTGGTATTATTATCTTCATTTAATTTGTCTTCAATGAAAAAAACAGAAAAAGAATTGCCCTAAAGCCAAATTGGATATAATTCCACACCAAACATAAAAAATGGGGTGGACAAAAGTATTGGCACTGTTAGAAAAATCATGTGATGCTTCTCAAATTTGTGTAATTAACAGCACCTGTAACTTACCTGTGGCACCTAACATGTGTTGGCAATAACTAAATCACACTTGCAGCCAGTTGACATGGATTAAAGCTGACTCAACCTCTGTCCTGTGTCCTTGTGTGTCCCACATTGAGCATGGAGAAAAGAAAGAAGACCAAAGAACTGTCTGAGGACTTGAGAAACCAAATTGTGAAGAAGCATGAGCAATCTCAAGGCTACAAGTCCATCTCCAAAGACCTGAATGTTCCTGTGTCTACCGTGCGCAGTGTCATCAAGATATTTAAAGCCCATGGCACTGTGGCAAATCTCCCTAGATGTGGACGGAAAAGAAAAATAGACAAGAGATTTCAACGCAAGATTGTGCGGATGGTGGATGAAGAACCTTGACTAACATCCAAACAAGTTCAAGCTGTCCTGCAGTCCGAGGGTACAACAGTGTCAACCCGTACTATCCGTCGGCGTCTGAATGAAAAGGGACTGTATGGTAGGAGACACAGGAAGACCCCACGTCTTACCCCGAGACATAAAAAAGCCAGGCTGGAGTTTGCCAAAACTTACCTGAGAAAGCCTAAAACGTTTTGGAAGAATGTTCTCTCTTTTTGGGCAAAGGCATGAACATAGAGTTTACAGGAGAAAAAAAGAGTCATTCAAAGAAAAGAACACGGTCCCTACAGTCAAACATGGCGGAGGTTCCCTGATGTTTTAGGGTTGCTTTGCTGCCTCTGGCACTGGACTGCTTGACCATGTGCATGGCATTATGAAGTCTGAAGACTACGAACAAATTTTGCAGCATAATGTAGGGCCCAGTGTGAGAAAGCTGGTCTCCCTCAAAGGTCATGGGCTTCCAGCAGGACAAGGACCCAAAACACACTTCAAAAAGCACTAGAAAATTGTTTGAGAGAAAGCACTGGAGACTTCTAAAGTGGCCAGCAATGAGTCCAGACCTGAATCCCATAGAACACCTGTGGCGATATCTAAAAATGGCAGTTTGGAGAAGGCACCCTTCCAATTTCAGGGACCTGGAGCAGTTTGCCAAAGAAGAATGGTCTAAAATCCCAGCAGAGCATTGTAAGAAACTCATTGATAGTTACCGGAAACGGTTGATTGCTGAGGGTGCCAATACTTTTGTCCGGCCCATTTTTGGAGTTTTGTGTGAAATGATCAATGTTTTGCTTTTTGCTTCGCTCTCTTTTGTGTTTTTTCATTGAAGACAAATTAAATGAAGATAATAATACCAAAGAATTTGTGATTGCAATCATTTTCAGGAAGAAACTGAGTATTATCTGACAGAATTGCAGGGGTGTCAGTACTTTTGGCCAACACTGTATATATATTATATATATATATATATATATATATATATATATATATAGTCCGCGATATGTACTAAAGGGGGCCCACTGAGACCTTTTCGCCTGGGGCCCACAGAAACCTGGAGCCGGCCCTGATGTCACCACAGGAGGCGGGCGGCCGCCCTCCTGCCGTGACGTCATGGCCTTACCCCGCCCTGCTCCCTGGTTAACATGTTGCCTTCACCAAAGGTGATGCTCCCGATGATGGATTTTCAAACCCTTATCCAACAATTTACTGAGTGCTTGCTGTATCATGGAAGTCAGATCAGCTGATAAGGAACGGTAGGTGGCACCATCAGATAACATGCGCATAACTTCCTGATGATAAAGACCACTGTCTAGCAGTACCACCAATCCGCCCTTATCAGCCGGTTTGAACGACCACATGAGGGTTTTGTAAACACTACAGGGGTTATTCCTACCTGTTTATCTACTAAAGGTAATTTAAAATGTGGTGGGAATAGGTGTAATTTATGCAGGCATATGCAGGTCACGAATAGTTTTTCAAATAGGATTACAAATCAGAGATTTGATATGCGGGCGTTTATCAATTGTAATTGTCGTTTATATGGCATCATGTGTATAGTGTTGCAAGGACTATATTGGCTGCACTATCAGACCTCTCAAAAAATGCATAGCCGAGCATATATCAGCCTCCAATCCCGATTCTAATGTTTTACATAGAAGTCTATCCGGCTCATCAAGACACTTTAGAGAGACTCATGGGGGCGATACACAAAGCCTTCAAGTAAAAGGCATTGAGATGGTCTTGAAAGCTAAAAGAGGTGGGGACTGGGGGCGATTGGTCCGACGTCACGAGATTCATTGGATTAATGCCCATAATGCTAGAAATCCTGAAGGTTTAAATTTCAAAACTGATGTTTACTATTTTTACCAATATATTGCTAGTCATTGTGGCACTCTAGCCTACTATCTTGACAGAGTAATAATAATATGTTATTGATGGTTATTAATATTCAATGTCTGACTAGTATGGTATTAAAGAAGTGCTACCACAATCTATGTTTGTTATAAAATGTTTCCTGTGTGGTTTGGGTTTGTTTCCTTGTTTCCTGTCTATGGATTTTATTTCTTCAGCCTGTATACTAAATAGTTAAACTAATCAATTGTGTCACTGTTCCTACATCTGAGTCTCCTGGGCAGTTTTTTTTTAGCCTGTATATATTGTAGGAAATGTCTCTTTTGTACTATGCTGTAGACTAAGGACTTCCGAAATGCATCCAGCTGTGTGGGACTGCATTCCCTCTACAACATGTCTTTTACGTCAAGGAGACAATGAAATATAGGATGATAAAATGAAGTTTTCATCCATGTGCTGGAATTCTTCTAATAATACTTTGAGGGATGGGCTCGGCCCTGCTGTGGGTTAAAAGGCCCATCCCCTGTCACCCACGGCCAGGCCTCCGCCAGCCACCGGGCCCCTGACACGAGCCATTCCAGTCAGGCCCTAGTGGCGGCCCTGGTTATGCTGCATTTAACCGTGTCACCAAATAAATCTCGTATATGTGTAAGTATAACACTGTGCAGCCACTTTCTGTGCCATCATGAATAACATGTAAGTGGTTGTCAGTGACATCTGCACTATACTTTACTACATTATAGCTTTTGTGCATGATGCTGCAAAGAGATTTTTGAATGTCTCCTTGTGGCGCCCCTGAGACCAGGTGGCCACAAGAGGGAAGTGCAGCCAGGTAAGCAAGGTTGCAAAACACACCCACACTGCACAAACACCGACCCTACGTCTAGGACTCTAGGATGGGCAAGGGGTGGCGGGTGTAGGAAAGTGGGTGGAACGTAGGAGGACACTGACAAAGTGGGTGGAGTGACATAAGCAAAAACCCAGGAACACACAGGGGTAGAGCAGAAGGAGACAGAAGTTAGTTAGCAGCAGGAAGAGTTAGAGTGAACAGAGAGAGACTTCCCAGACAGTTTCGGGCTCCCTGGAGACGCAGAATCCTGAGAGGCACAGACCCCTGGAGAGAAAGCCTACTTCACAGCCTGGAAGTGACGGGAAGGGGAAAGACTGAAAGAGACCCCACAGCTAAGGAAGGTGGGAGGACAAGGGCCCAGCAGCCTGATAGACCAGTGCTGCGCGGAGGAACCCTTAGCATAGTGACAGATAGAAGGAGCCTGGTGTGCCAAAATATCTGAACCTGGGACACTGGAGAGCTAGGCCGACACCAGAGAACTGGCTCTGAAGAGATCAACGGGGACTCTATACCCTAATCACGAGACACACCGGTGTGGGGCAGAGACTTTATGTGCTGCAGCCTAACTTTCCACCACGGACTAGAAACACAGCCATCATACTAGGACTGGTGACCCTGACTGTAAGGAAAATATATTCCCCGTGAGTCGGCGACGACCAGACCGAGCCCGTGGGTGAGGTAATAACGTTAATACTGAGAGAAGGGTCTGAAAGGACTTTGAGGAAGCAACACAGAAAAACTACCTGAGCTGCACAGTTGAGTTGTCCGAAGCAGTGTAAAAGGTTGTAAACTATACAGAAAGAACTGTGACCCGTTGTAATTGCTGCCAAAGACTGAGTAAAGTACACTGCGAGCTCATCTGTGTGTGGAAATTGGATTATTTGCATCCCTGCTTGAGACTGATTTCTTCCCAGCACCACGTCCAGGAGCTGCAGCAGTAAATGTTGCAATTGAATCCCACCTGAGGAGCCACAGATGGTCGTCCCTGCATACTGGCTGGAGAAGCTACAGCTTGGAAGTAAGTGACTCGTACCCAGCACAATCTCTCACCAGACCCATCCATCCTAACTACTCCTGCCCTGGGGACTCACAGCCCTACCCAAGGAGGGCTTACCATCCACGCTTCCCCAAGTCACCATCCCCAGCAGGAATACGGCAGCGGTGGTTCTACTAACCACATACCCCGGGTGGCGTCACGACAAATCATCCCTTGTAAATAACCCCTTTTTGGACTGATCCCAGGCCACGGGACCGGGTCACGACTACCGTGATACCCCAGAGAGACAGCACTGGTCCGGTTCCCGAGTACTCCATAGCCTGGGGGTGCATCATCCTCATATCAAAAAGTATAGTTATATTTCAAATATAGATAATTTTGAAAATCTTTTAACATATTGAAACACTCAGTTATTAATTTTTTTAATTAATTAAGCTGCATATATTAAAGATCACAATAATTTTATTAATAGTTTTTACAACTGAGTTTTATATTTCACATGAAGACATTAATGAATATCAAGAACCCTCTTGAAGGAGCCAACTCTTGGACTGCTTGCACCCCATTCTGAATATCTTCTGTATTCACCAGACCTCAGGTAGTACTGTCGTCCTCGATAGCTTGGCTCTTCATAGAAGATCCACTGGCCTTCTGGGATGCTACAGGAGTAGATATCATTGTAACGGAACTGCTCTTGAACAAGTGGACAGTCCTCTGTGAATTCCATCATATGACCTCCAAAATCTTCTTTCTCATAAACCCTAATTCTGAATGTACCACGATGCTAAAAGACAGAATAATTTTTGCATAGTATTGATGGAAGAGCTTAATGAACCTAATGTTTACTCTTACATATTTAAGGGAACGTTTAAAGAAAACCTACCAGACATGCTATATATCTGCAGATATAGGGTTCATATGAAGAGAAATAGAATTAAAATGTTAGACTGCCTTCCAGTCAAAGAAACTGCAGGGAGTGGTCACATTCATTATTATCTAACTGTAGTCCCTGGTATTGCCCGGGATGGTAGCTAACTGTTCTTAGGTATAACAAAATAGAATTGGTTAACAAAGTTTAGATTCTCTCTGCTGAGATACACAGGCTGCAAGTGTAATACAGAGACTGTATGTGGGCTCCTGGTGTAATACAAGGGCTATGTGTGGGCACAGGCTGCAATACAGGGGCTATGTGTGGGCACAGGCTGTAAATATAATGCAAGGGCTATGTGTGAGATCCTGGTGTAATACAGGGGCTATGTGAGGCACAGGCTTCAAGTGTAATATAGGGGCTATATGTGGGTGCAGGCTGTAAATCTGTGGGCAACCTCCTGCTGTATACTGTATACTGTATGCTGTATACTGAAGACTGTGTGTGGCCTCCTACTGTAATACTGGGAGCTGTTTGTGGCCTCCCGCTGTATACTGGGGGCGCTGTGTGGCCTCCTGCTGTAATACTGGGGACTGTGTGTGGCCTCCTGCAGTAATAGTGTGGGGCTGTGTGTGGACTCCTGCTGTAATACTCAGGAATGTGTGCAACCTTCTTCTGTAATACTGGGGAATGTGTGCAACCTCCTGCTGTAAACAGAGCTATATGTATGCTGCTGCTGTATACTGGGGGCTGCGTGCATCCTCCCACTGTATACTGGGTGCTGCGTGTGGCCTCCTGCTGTATACTGTTAGAAATATAGCAAAGAGGTGTCTTAGTACTTTGGGGTTTTTGTGGCTGCTGCTTCGCTGACTCATGTCACAGTGTGTGCCATTTTCCGGAAGTCCTTGAGTTTGGCAAGCTTCATTAAATGTTTCACTGACATGCATAAGCTGTTTTACACTATGAATGTCCTTCGTTGCCTATAGAAATAATATAGTTGGAGCGCACATAGAGTGATATCCTCTTAGCTTAGCCACCAGGTGTCCCCCTTCTATGGAAAGACTCAGCTGGTCAGGTTGTATGAGTCACAACCAACTATGACAGCTCTCTCCTGAGGTCGTAGCATTGCCCAGCCAGGGGAAGATAAGATAAACAGACAGAAAGTGCTGAGTTGAAAGAAATCACCGCGCTGACCTCCAAAGATGACAAACAGAGTAATTGTGTATAGTCTGTTTATTTAACCACTTGCCTACGCATTTAGTTGTGTAAATACAACTTCATCAGGGCAGCTGATGAAGTTGTATTTACACAACGAAACACGTAGGCAAGTGGTTAAATAAACAGAGTATACACCATTACTCTGTTTGTCATCTTTGGAGGTCAGCGCGGTGATTTCTTTCAACTCAGCACTTTCTGTCTGTTTATCTTATCTTCGTTGCCTATAGCATCCATTCAGAAGATGAATTATGATTGGTTGCTATAGACCACCTGATAAATATCCAGGCTAAATGTCAAAACAGGCTAGGCAGTATCTATTACCTCCTACATATAAACAGTAGATAAGCCTTTTTTGGGGGGATGACTGTAAAATGCATTCAAATTTCCCCTCAAAAGATAGTCTGGCGTTTTCTGAGTCAAATGGAGTGGCTGTGCAAAATTTCGTGATTGTTAATTTGCCAGTGCGGTTTCCTGTAGTGGACATACATACACACAAACTCAACTTTATATATATATTTGATTATACAGGAAGCATAGCAGTTATCACTTCTCTACACACACACATGCTACAAAGCTGGCTGTCAGTCAAAATGTCTTGGAATGATTACAGCACATATCTGGATATGACAGTTTCACCCATCAATGTCCACATCATAGCAACATTGAGTGTGCACATGCACTGATTCTGCTGGATAGATGAGTGAAAGTGGATTATGACACTGACAGTGACCCTACTAGAATGAATATTCACATCTGCTGAAGAGGTGAAGATAGAGGTGTTTTCATGGCCTATAGTTCAGGCCTTTATATATCTTTTAACAAGGGAATATGAAAATTTGTAGACAAATGGACAAAGTATTTTCTGAAAATATATTAAAATAAATTCTATAGATAGAATGTGGATTATTTTAACTCACTCTCATATTTTTTTTCTATCTTTTACACTTTTTCTAAAGCAAAAGAAGATCTTACTTGTGGGGTCAATCGACAGGACCTCACTGAGTCATTAAAACCCAGCCACTGTTGGAAATCTGGATATTCGCCTTTCTTTAGGAAATACTGGTGTCCCTTGTAGTTAGGATGTTCATAGATCATCCAGTTTCCATTCTCCACACGGATAGAATTGCAGCGGCTAAAGAAGGAGTGTAGATCAGCAGAGTCACAGTTGCACTCATAAGAGCGACCCTGGAAATTTTTGTCTTCATAAAAAATGATCTGTAAAGGAGGGAAGTTTTATAGTTGTAGTTATTTGTAGAGGAGAATAAACAGTTTTGTAAAATCAATTTCAGTTTTGAGCTCTTTGAAGAAAATGATGACAGAATCCCCTTTTCTACTAAAAAATATAGTCTGGGTGAAATGGTGGATGAGGATGAGGAAAAAGCCAATATGCTAAATGACTTTTTTTCAACAGTATTTACACAAGAAAATCCCATGACAGACAATATGATCAGTGATAACAAAAAGTCTCAATTAAATGTCACCTGCTTAACCCAAGAGGAAGTACGGCATCATCTAAAAATCACTAAAATTGACAAATCACCGGACCCGGATGGGATACACCCCAGAGTGCTGCAGGAATTAAGTACTGTCATAGATAGACCATTATTTTTAATATTTAAAGATTCCATAATAACAGGGTCTGTACCACAGGACTGGCGTATAGCAAATGTGGTGCCAATATTCAAAAAGGGGACAAAAACTGAACTTGGAAATTATAGGCCAGTAAGCTTAACCTCTACTGTGGGTAAAATCCTAGAGGGTTTTCTAAGAGATGCTATACTGGAGTATCTGAACAAAAATAACCTCATGACCCATTATCAACATGGTTTTACGAGGGACCGTTCCTGTCAAACTAATATGATAAGCGTCTATGAAGAAGTAAGTTCTGGACTGGACCAAGGAAATGCAGTGGATGTGCTGTATATGGACTTTTCAAAAGCTTTTGATACGGTGCCACACAAAAGGTTGATACATAAAATGAGGGCAATGGGGATAGGGGAAAATATGTGTAAGTGGGTTAAGAACTGGCTTAGTGATAGGAAACAAAGGGTGGTTATTAATGGAACACACTCAGAATGGGTCACAGTTAACAGTGGGGTACCACAGGGGTCAGTGTTGGGCCCGCTTCTATTTAATATATTTATTAATGACCTTGTAGGGGGCATACAGAGTAGAATCTCAATATTTGCAGATGACACTAAACTCTGCAGGGTAATCAATACAGACGAGGACAATTTTATATTACAGGAGGATTTATGTAAACTAGAAGCTTGGGCTGCTAAATGGCAAATGTGCTTTAATGGGGATAAAGGTAAAGTCATGCACTTGGGCAGAGGAAACAAAAGGTATAATTATGTGCTTAATTGTAAAACACTGGGCAAAACTGTCACTGAAAAAGACCTGGGTGTATGGGTAGATGACAAACTCACATTTAGTGGCCAGTGTCAGACAGCTGCTGCAAAGGCAAATAAAATAATGGGATGCATTAAAAGAGGCATAGATGCTCATGAGGAGAACATAATTTTACCTCTATACAAGTCACTAGTGCGACCACACTTAGAATACTGTGTACAATTCTGGTCTCCGGTGTATAAGAAAGACATAGCTGAACTAGAGCGGGTCCAGAGAAGAGCGACAAAAGTCATTAGATGACTAAGGGTCTGCAATACCAAGACAGGTTATTAAACTTGGGGTTATTTAGCTTGGAAAAACGAAGGCTTAGGGGTGATCTTATAATAATGTATAAATATATGAGGGGGCAGTACAGAGGCCTTTCTAATGATCTCTTTACTCTTAGGCTTGAGACTGGGACAAGGGGGCATCCTCTACGTCTGGAGGAAAGAAGGTTTAATCATAATCACAGACGCGGATTCTTTACTGTAAGAGCAGTGAGACTATGGAAGTCTCTGCCACATGCTGTTGTAATGAGTGACTCACTACTAACATTTAAGAAGGGCCTGGATGCCTTTCTTGAAAACTATAATATTACCAGTTATATATACTAGATTCTTTGATAGGGCGTTGATCCAGGGAATTAGTCTGATTGCCATATCTGGAGTCAGGAAGGAATTTTTTCCCCCAATATGGAGCTTAGTGTTGCCACATGGGTTTTTTTTTGCCTTCCTCTGGATCAACATGTTAGGCTATGGGTTAAACTAGATGGACTTAAAGTCTTCCTTCAACCTTAAAAACTATGTTACTATGTTACTGACTGATGAGAAGTAGTCATGGGCGAACCCGAATTGTAAAATTCAGATTTTCAACCGGACATATCCCGAACACGGGTTATAATTTGGGTCCAGGGGCTGTAAAACAAACCATATAATTTATAAACATAATGTTTATAAATACCAGGTCCTGCAACCTGTGTCCTCCCGTCCCACTGTCACGGCCGCATCTACTTCCGGGCCGCTCATTATCTTCTGGGATATTCACTTTACTGGCTTCAACAGCCAATCAGAAATGCCCTGGCCCTTGGGCATCTGTGATTGGCTGTTCGAGTAATCTGGAATCAGCCCATACATTCTAGTATGTTAGAATGTATGTGCTGCATTCAGCTCCACACACATCACTCAGCTGTGCTGTCATTCTGTGCCCTGCTGTCTTTGCTAGCAGATAGCATTTGTCTGTTGGCAGAGAGACATAGAAGAGGAGAAGTAAGAACACCTGGATTACTTCATAGAGAGGATTTTTTTCATAAAAAGATGGAGTCCCTAAATGTGTTTGGTGTTTTGTTTAAAATAAAAAAAACTTTTTCTCTGTGTTGTGTCTTTTTTAACCATTTATTTGAGATTGTTAATGGCCAGACATTAATAATCTCAGGGCTTAATGCCATCTAGCAATACAAAGCTGGTGATAACCCCTTATTAACCAGCGTGTTATCCTTCCCCCCCCCCACCACCACCACCAGGGCTGCTGGAAGACCCAGGTAAAGCATCTGGAAATGGCACAACAATGAGATTTTGGGGCAGCTGTGGTTTTCAGCATGGGATACAACAACAATTGAGCCTTACCCCGCTGAGAATTCCAGCCCCTAGCTGCCTGGTTTCACCTGGCTGGTAATCAAAATATGTCAGGAGCCCACACTTTTTTAAATTATTTATTTAAATAATGAAAAAAAATAATGAGCTGCCATGTATTTTGATTACCAGCCAAGGTAAAGTCAGGCAACTGGGGGTGGCAGCCTGTAGGTAGCTGTCCGCTTTCTCTGCACTGAGAATCAAAAAATACAGCAGATTGCTATGTCATTTTTTTATCATATATTTATTTTTACACTACTATATGTCTGAGGGGCCCATCAGCCAATCACAGACTATGTCACACAGAATGGGCATCTGTGATTGGCTGTTAGAGTAATCTGCAATAAACCCATAATTTATTAGTATGGTAGAATATATGGGATAGTTCCAGCTTACTCAAGCAACCAATCACAGATGCCCATTCTCTATGACTGCGCAAGGGATTGACTGTTGGGTGGGTCCATCACACATATAGTAGTGTAAAAAGAAATCATTTAAAAAAAAAACGTAGCACTCCACAGTATTTTTGATTCTCAGTGTAGATTAAGTGGACAGCTATGGTCTGCCACCCCTAGCTACTTGGCTTTACCTTGGCTGGCAATCAATATACAGGGAAGCCCAATATTTTTTTTATTTATTTAAATAAATAATTTAAAAAAAATGCATGGGCTCCTGCCATATTTTGATTGCCAGTCAGGTAAAACCAGACAGCTGTGGGCTGGAATTCTCAGCATGGTAAGACCCAAGCGTTTTGGGCCCCCCATGCTCTAAACCACAGCCCGAAGCTGCCCCTGAAAATGGCTCATTCAATGTAGCACCATTTACAGGCACTTTACCTGGCTCTGCCAGCAGCCCTGGTGGGGTGTGGCACACTGGGTAATAAGGGGTTAATGAAAAAGATAGGAGTTGGATGCAGCGCAGCACACTGGGTTAATTAAAAAAAATACAATTTTTATTCAAGATCGTTAAAAAACATGACAGTGACAAGAAAACTTGGCATCACAGAACAACAGAAAAATTGCATGGGGTGTTGTATATATAAAGAATAAAGATCAGACCACATGCATTTCGAGCAGTTTGGCTCTTGAGCACTGGTGTTCAAGAGCCAAGCTGTTTGAAACGCGTATGGTCTAATCTTTATATACACATCACCCCATGCTATTTTTCTGTTGTTCTGGGATGCCCAGTTTTCTTGTCACTGTTATGTTTTTTAAGGATCTCCAATAAAAATTGTGATTTTTTAAATTAACCTGGTGTGCTGAGCTGGATCCAACCCCTATCTTCTTAATTTGCCTGGACGCTGTGCAGCAGTGAAGATGCCATGCTTTTTACAGACTGGAACTGCATCCCAGGGGTGAGCTGAAAACTTTTTTCTTATTACTGAATTAGGGGTTAATACCAGCTTCGTATTCTCAGCTGGTACTAAGCCCTAAATTCATGGCGTCAGACCAAATTAGACCCAGCCACCATGAATTTCTATATTAAACATTAAAAAAAAAACAACACAGACAATTTTTTTTTTATTATGAATTAAACATTTAGGAGCTCCATCTTTTATTACAAAAAACCCTTCCCTTCGACATAGTCCATTAGGCAATGTAGGTTCAGCTCTGCTTCATGGCTCTGAGCAAAAAAGCAACTATTCAGAGCAACAAGTAGGCTGAGACTGAATGTGACAGTCCGAAGTCAATTGAGTTCATTGCTGAGCCATGCACTTAGGTGACTTCTGACATCACCACGAACACCACCGAAAACTGCTACATTTTCAGCAGTGCAGTGAATATCCTGGAAGATAATGAGTGGCACCAGAAGTTGACGCGTCCGGGACTGCAGGATGCATGCTGCGGGAAAATGTTTACTAACCATATGTTTTGTTGTATAGCCACCTCCCCATCGCCCCATCCCATAACTGTAAAGTCCAAGCTCGGGGTTCGGACACAAGTTCATGTTGCGTCAAGCCCCAAACGCGGATTTTACAAAAAGGTCAATCCTGAACCCCCCGATGCCCAACACTAGTGAGAAGCCATTCCCTCTCACAAGACCCTAAAACATGGGTGTGGAGAGTTAACCCTAAAATTCCAAAAAGTGCATAGAGGTCACACAATTATCAGGTCTTCCAGTACACATGTTGGACCTAAATAATTTGTTCACAAACTTCAATAATGTTGTATTTACTTTGTGTAGGAATGAATTTAGAGCCTCAAAGTTATCTTCAATAATCACATACGATTGTGAGATATGGTAAAATGCATTTTCTCTAAAATGTAAAATATCTAAATATGTTTTAATAGGATTTTGACTGAATAATAAATTATGTGTGACAATTTAGCATTTTAAATTGTAATGTATAAATTAAGGTTTAAAAAATAAGTGTGGGGGTTAATGTAACTGCTTTATAACTAAGTGGTAAGGTTAAATAGGGAGCGCACATAGGGCGTTATCTTCTTAATAAATAGTCCAGTCCCCCCAATCGGTGTGACTCACCTGCGGTGGTTGTGAGAGCCACCACAAACTGAGAGAGCCTGGTAATGGTCGCTGCAGGAGCCCACTGAAGATAAATGATTTCCACCGAAGAAAGAGCTGGGCTTTGTAGTCCGCGCTGACCTCAAGAAACTTCCAGTCCAGTAAAGGGTTAATCAGGTTCTGGTTTATTTGCCTACGCGTTTCGTGGCTTTAAATCTGCCACTTGCCCTGATGAAGTGGCAGATTTAAAGCCACGAAACGCGTAGGCAAATAAACCAGAACCTGATTAACCCTTTACTGGACTGGAAGTTTCTTGAGGTCAGCGCGGACTACAAAGCCCAGCTCTTTCTTCGGTGGAAATCATAAGTGGTAAGGTGACATTACTTAGGTTAGATACATTTCTTTGCAATGCAATATGACTATTTACTATAATTTAAGAATAAATGCGCAACAACAATTGGATCAGTAGGTACTAGATCAGGGGTCTCAAACACGTGGCCCTAGGGCCACATGATGATCCTGGGGCTTCACTATGCGGCCTGCGGCACCTTGGACAACTTAATGATGCATCGCCCCAGTGCAGGGGCTGCTTCAGTCACCGCTGTGTGATGATTTCAGTCTGTGGCACTAACAAGCTCTCCACTCAGCAAGATCAATGCAAGTTGCCAGTCAATGAGAGGCTCACAGCTGACGGCGGAATATGATGTCACCTGCGGGCCTCTGGCTGGCAGATGGCATTGATCTTACTGAGCAATAGAGCTTGTCTGAGTGGCGGCTGGAGGAAGTCATAGCACAGCGGAGGGCGGAAGTCAGCACAGCGGGGACGGCGGCGTCCCCTGCACTGGAGCGATCCATCATTAAAGTGAGAACAGTGTGAGTGTGTGTGAGAGGGTGTGTGTGTGAGGGTGAGGGTGTGTGTATGTGAGTGAGGATGTGTGTATAAGAAAGTGTGTGTGAGAGTGTGTGTGAGTTTCAATGTGTGTATGAGAGTGTGGGAGTGTGTATGAGGATGTGTGGATGTGTGAGAGAGAGAGTATGTGTGTGTGTGTGTGAGTTTGTGTGCGAGGGTCTGTGTGAGGGTGAATGAGTGTGTAAAAAGAAGGTAAATCAGGATGGGGGCATCACTATAAAAGTAGATCAGGATGGAGACATACCTAGAAATAGGGGATCAGGATGCGGGACATCACTACAAAAGGGGTCCAGGATGGGGGCATCACTACTAAAGGGGATTGGGATGGGGGACATCACTACTAAGGGGCATCGGGATGGGGGACATCACTACTAAAAGGGATCTGGATGTGGGACATCACTAGAAAAGGGGAACAGGAAGGGAATATATATACAAAAGGGGATCAGGATGGGGACATCACTAGAAAAGGGGATCAGGAGGGGGGACATCACTACAAAAGGAGATCAGTATGGGAACATCACTACAAAAAGGGGAACATGACTAGAAAAGGGGATCAGGATGGTGACATCACTACAAAGGGGATCAGGATGGGGGACATCACTACAAAAGGGGATCAGGATGGGGACATCACTACAAAAGGGGATCAGGATGGGGGACATCACAAAAAAATGGGATCAGGATGGGGGACATCACTAGAAAAGGGGATCAGGATGGTGAACATTAGTAGAAAAGGGGATCAGGATGGGGGACATCACTAGAAAAAGGAATCAGGATGGGGTCATCACTAGAAAAAGGGATCAGGATGGGGGATATCACAGGGATCAGGATGGGGAACATCACTAGAAAAGGGTATCAGGATAGGGGACATCAGTAGAAAAGGACATTACTACAGAATGGGGACAGTACTACAAGAAGGGGGATCAGGATTTGTACTTTACTACATTGAACAAAAAATTCTGGTATTACTAAAAATATCACTTGGTCCTACAAGTGATGCGGCCCCCCGCTATAAATGTTATTCTATGTGCGGCCCAACAACCCAGCCGAGTTTAAAACCCCAGTACTAGATAGATGTAGAATAGATGAGCTCACATTTTGTGTCACAGATTATGCAGCTGTCTCCATAGTGTGTTCTGCATATTACTTTATAACTCTACTGACAAATGAGCTTCCTTTTTATGAGGGGGACTAGGAGAGGATAATGGATAGATGGCTGGGCACAACATATGTTTGTAGAAGTTCAGGATCGGAGCAGAGGAGTATCAGACAGACTAAATGATCTGCTTTCTCACCTTTGCTGCACTCAAAAAGGTCAATGTCCAGCATGGAGAGAAAGCATTGCACATCCATATATGTAGCACTGCGCTTACTCTCAGTGATCGTGGAACGAGAAACTCTATAAGTGCGTTGCTAGCTCACCAAATACACAGCATTGAAGATCTGACACTGCAGGGTCGGCAGGGAAAGCTGCTTCTGGACTATAAAATGCAAGAACTTTTTAGCAAGATATTTTGCTGTTAAAAAATGCATCTAGAAGCACAGTCAGACTGCCATATACCTTGGAAGAGGATCACATCGTAATACTTACATTGGCCTGCGGCTCCCCTGGCCAAAGCATGGCAGCTGTATAGAAATACATGAAGCTGTCATGTTCTGGTAAGGAGAGCCGTGGCCGGTCTGTGCACTGCAATGCGATCCTCGTCCAAGTTTTACGACAATCAGACTGTGCCATTATAGTCTATAAAATATGGTAATAGCCCTTACTGTTAGTCTACAGAAAACCTATAAAAACAGTTTTGCCAAAATAATGGAAGAAAAACAGTGATGAATTTGGTGCTCTCTTTTATTTTATCCAGGTGTTGTAGGATGTGTTGACCAACTCTTTAATCTCTGCTCCTTTGCTAAACCCCACATCCCAACACCTGGAGAAAATAAAACAGATCAGCAGATTTATCACTGTGTTTTTTCCTAGTAATCTCATTAGTGATGGGCGAATCCTAAATTACTCGGAATCGCTTGACTCTAGCGAGTCCGAGCACAGGACTCGCTACTCGTTGCGAGTCTAGCGAGTCCAATGTTAATGAATGGGGAAGCGAGTAATAGCGAGTAGTGTGAGATTTACAAATCGCAGATGTGTCTCGGAAGCTTCAGCCTGAAGCAATCCTAGTTTTGTCATTTATTTGCATTGGACTCGTTTACTTTGCAACTGTAATTGCTGGGAAACTCGCACAGATAAGAGTCCTGTCTCCTCAGTGTCCTGGCTGCCACAGCTCCAGGGTCCTAGAGCCCGCCTGCTGCCTGATGTAGCAGTGCTGAGATTGTTCTCAGTCTGCTCATTCCCTGTGTACAGACATGAATGTCTGTGCACAGAGATGATGTAGCAGAGCTGAGATTGTTCTCAGTCTGCTCATTCCCTGTGTACAGACATGAATGTCTGTGCACAGAGATGATGTAGCAGAGCTGAGATTGTTCTCAGTCTGCTTATTCCCTGTGCATAGACATCTATATTTATGCACAGGGGATGTAGCAGAGAGGACATCGCGTTTTGGACTGCGTCGGACGGAAGAGGATTTTTTTAATTAAAGATGGAGTCCCTAATGGCTTTTTTTTTTATTTCTAATAAAAAATTTTCCTTGTGTTGTGTTTTTTTTAAAACAATTTAATAGAAATTCATGGCGGTCGTGTCTAATATTGGCGTGACCGCCATAAATTTCGGGCTTAGGGCCAGCTGATAATACAAAGCTGGCCCTAACCTCTTTATTACCCAGCGTGCCATCGCTACCAGGGCCGCTGGAAGAGCGGGGTTCAGCGCCAGAGGATGGCGCTTCAATGAACGCGCCATCTTCTGGGGCGGCTAAGGGCTGCAATTTGCAGCGGGGGGTGCCCAGAAAGCTTGGGCATCCCTGCGCTGCGGATTCCAGCCCCCAGCTGCTTAGCTGTACCTGGCTAGACATAGAAATTGCGCGGAGCCCCACGCATTTTTTTTTAATTATTTCATGAAATTCTGAGATTCTGACTCTGAGACTCTGACTCTGAGACTCTGACTCTGAAATTCATGAAATAATAAAAAAAAAATGCGTGGGGCTCCGCGCAATTTCTATGTCTAGCCAGGTACAGCTAAGCAGCTGGGGGCTGGAATCCGCAGCGCAGGGATGCCCAAGCTTTCTGGGCACCCCCCGCTGCAAATTGCAGCCCGCAGCCGCCCCAGAAGATGGCGCGTTCATTGAAGCGCCATCCTCTGGCACTGAACCCTGCTCTTCCAGCGGCCCTGGTAGTGGTGGCACGCTGGGTAATAAAGAGGTTAGGGCCAGCTTTGTATTATCAGCTGGCCCTAAGCCCGAAATTTATGGCGGTCACGCCAATATTAGACATGACCACTATGAATTTCTATTAAATTGTTTTAAAAAAAACACAACACAGAGAAAATTTTTTATTAGAAATAAAAAAAAAGCCATTAGGGACTCCATCTTTAATTAAAAAAATCCTCTTCCGTCCGACGCAGTCCAAAACGCGATGTCCTCTCTGCTACATCCCCTGTGCATAAATATAGATGTCTATGCACAGGGAATAAGCAGACTGAGAACAATCTCAGCTCTGCTACATCATCTCTGTGCACAGACATTCATGTCTGTACACAGGGAATGAGCAGACTGAGAACAATCTCAGCACTGCTACATAATGTCTGTGAGCAGGCGGGCTCTAGGACCCTGGAGCTGCACAGAGAAGACAGCTGGACTCTGCTCGCAAAGAAACAGCAGTTATCTGCGAGTTTCCCTGCTATCACTGGCACAGTAGCCAGTGATTACTCGCACGAGTCTAATGCAAACAATGGCAATCCTAGTTTTGTCAGCGTTTCTGACAAAACTAGGATTGATATTGATTTGCATTGGACTCGTGCGAGTAATCACTGGGAAACTCGCAGAGTACCGAGTCCTGCGAGTCCCTTACTACTCGCCGAGTAACGAGTCCTAGCGAGTAGATTCGCCCATCCCTAAATCTCATGCTGATGCCATCTAGCCGCTGGTGACACTTGTGCAGATTGAGCTCATGGTGGGCTTCAGAAAAATGGAACTAGTTGCAATGAGCAATTTGTACATGTGCAGCCACATGCACCATTTTCCTGAAACCCACTATGAGATCAATTTGAACATGCACTGCCCATGACTAGCATGTTTTCAGTGCAAAGTTTAAATAATTAAGGAAAGACATACAATGGCAGTGATTGGGCCGGAACAGAGATGAAGACCCTTTCACCGATCCAGCCCCACAGGTCTGCCCCAATGCACAAAGATATTGTCACGCCACCCGTGACTACCTGGGTTCCTCCTGATACTGAGGATCCTTAATATGCACTGCCACAAATAAGGAAACACAACGAAAATGGTGGGCCCTGGTGGCAGGAAGTAGGGAATGGGAGACCTCCTGCACTCACCTGAGGCTGAACCTTTTTCTCCTTATCCTCCCTATATAGTTTCTTTCACCTTGTTGCCAGGCAGGATACCTAGTCCCTCACTATCCCTGACCTCACCCTCACTAGTGAAATGGCCAGTGACAGCACTAGTCCCATCGCTGCACTAACAAAACACAAGGAAGGAACACAAACAAGGGGATACCAAAAATCATATAATACCATTTTCTGCAAGAAAAGGTATCACCAACCACAAGGGTTAAGAAGCAAAACTCCAGAGAAAACTTCCTCCTCTGTGGCTAGTAAGAGAATGTGGGTTCTCTATAACACTGGGGAACACAATTTTTTAGGAGATAGGTCAGACAATTGTTCTTAATTAATTTTTGGATGCTGAATCCAGAAATGATCTCAGTTTTTCTCTATCACGTCAAGTTTTTGAACTATAGGATTTTTGTTTTCTCAAAAATATGTAAACTACTGTACCTAAAAAGTGTTTTTTTTTTTTTAAATAGTACAAATATGAACAAAAAATGAAATATATAAGAAATAGGCATGACAAATATGTTTTTTAACACTATCATGTTTTTTACAAAGGATATATATATATATGCAAGTAACAAGTCTTATTACAGATATCAGTGCAATTGTGCTTCTCTGGCAGGTAAGTTGTGGAGGAAAAACTTGACGTGCTAGAAAAAAACTGACTACATTTTTGGAATCAGCATGCCAATTTTAGTATAAATCAGCTCAAAAACCTAACTCAACAGAAAATTCTTTTCAAATTGTTCCCCAGTGTAATTATTGCCCTCTGCTGGTACAAGGGAATATTTAAAGGTGATGAGTGTCAACATGAACCATAAGTTCCACAATGTGCTAGAACCAAATCTGAAATTAACCTTTGCAGCACCAAAGAAAAGGAAAATATTTAATGTAGAGTCTCCCAAGGTAAAGAGACTTTGAGGTCAAACTTGTCATTAGTCTCCAAGGCACGGGAGACCTGCATGACACATGTGAATAGAAGTAAACTTCAAATACATATTAAAGAAAATATAAAAATCTAATTTCTTCACCTCAGGTATCATTTTAATCAGTATTACAACTCCAATATGGTCCTGTCTGTACTTTACTTAGCAAAATGCTGATCACAGATACTCTTTAAGTATGCATAATTTGATTTTGTTTTAAAAAATGCAGTTTGTGTGATAATAATAGTATAAAGCAAATTGTCTCATTCGCTAACTTTTCGAAATATGAATATTAGGGCAAAGGAAAATAATCTACCAAACACTGTTAAAAATAATATAATTAGTCCATTATATCATGGTATTAAAGAGTATTCTAACTCACCTTCCCCATTTTGAGTGGATTTCACAGCCAGTCCAGAGTTCATCTGTGGATGTGCTTTTCTGCTATTTAACTGTATGACCATAAAACCAGGATTTGCATAAATTAACCATCTTTTTGTCTTCTGGATTATAAAATGGAATTTGTTTGTGTTTCTCATGCATCTCATGGTAAATGTGCTTGTGATAGCATATGCAGACAGGAGTGCTTTATTTAATTGGACTATGAGCTTTTGTCTAGAAAAATCTTTCTAAACAAAGAAGTGCAAGCACATTCCCTATAAAGCTGGATTGTAGTCTTTTCTACTATTACAATGATCTGTAATAATTGCCCTACGTTCCATTGAAGTCATTCTGTTGTACCAGACAAAAAATGCATGCACTGCTGTACTTGGCAGGACAATCAGGTCACACCAGTATTATCAGAGAGCATTAGATAGAACAGTGTGTTTGATATAGAGCAAAAAAAGTAGCATTGATGCATCTTTTGTACAGTTCTGTTTGAAATTACACACACACACACACACACACACGCACACATACACACACACACACATCAAAATGAGTATAGCATCACATTTGCAGATATCAGATGCAAAACCTCACCAATATCTTCCAGAAAGTTGTCACATGTAAATTCAAAAAAGCAAAGCCAACGCTCCACATTCAATGCAAAAGTCGTGTGGATATTATTAGCCCAGTGGCAACATTTTGGTTCAGCAGAAACCCGATCACTTACCCCAAAATCATCGAACGCGGCTATGTTCGGAAAATACATTTGAAAGTTAAAATGGCTCTAAAAGTTGCCTTGTATATTTGGGGCCAAAATGCTTGCCTGAAGACCTGCTGGCTGAAGACATCTAACCTTACCGTTAGGAGTGTTCCCAGCCATTAGGTCTACTGGCTTGTATCAAGATGTAGTATATTTTGGAGCTTTAAATTAGTTTTTTAAAGTTTCCTGGTGTTTTGACACCGGCAGGGTCTGAATTTTGGAAACAGTGCCAGATGTGGTAGCAGCTGGGAAATTTAGGAAGCTTACAACGGCTTTTTGTTATACCTTGTGGCCTGGGGAATTGGATTTGTGACAGACAGTGATGTTAGTTCTGCAGCCCAGCCACCACATAGATGGGTTAATTAGGAGCTAGGCAACAAAATTCTGCAAACATTAAAATCCGGTAGTGATTGCTTGTTCTTGAATCCTTTCAGTGGAAGAGGTGGGCCCCTTAGACAAAAAAAAAAAACACAAAACCATGTATCCCACCACCCTCTTAGGCTAGGGTCACACATAAGCCCTTGGTCCGTTTTTGGCCTCAGATTTTGAATTTTTTTTTCTAAGTCAAAAAACTGATAGAAAAACGAATTAGATGTAATAAACACCCTATCCGTTTTTTTCTGCACCTAAAAACATTGCTAGCAACGTTTTTGGGGACCGTTTAAAAAAAAAAAAAAAAATTTAACATGGGCCCTATGGAAAAACGGATCCATTTTTTTTGGGTGCCTTAAAAAAACGGTTCAGTTTTTTCTAGAATTTTTGTCAAAAAATGACTAAGTCCAAAAACTTTCAGGGGTGCAGGAGGCTCAAAAAGCACCCAAAAAAATGAATTGGTCATGGAAATCACTTCCAAAAACGAATTCCTATGTGTGACCCTGGCCTTACTAGTGCAGTACAATGCAGGGACACTGTCTTTTATTACAGTTGAACTTGCTAGCATGATGGCATTACACAGTAGTTTAATGATGGATCCCCTGCAAGGCATGTCTGATCTGGAGGAGGTCTTCTTCCTAACCACCCCAGGGGCAGAGGGTGGGTCAGCAGAAACAGACCCAGAGTGGCATGCACAAGACATAGATACATATGTTACCTGGAGCTCTACTGCACTACCCACTTGGGGCCTCATCTTCAATGAGGTGCGAATCCTATCCTGTGCTCCGATGCCAAACGAGGACCTCTCAGTCAAATGGTAACCCTTTCGCTATGTCATCCAGGATCGGGAGTACAAGACATCAGACTGCATATGGGGCACCCTGCGGTACAGGTAACCACAGGAACACCCAGTGCATGGAGGGATTTCAATGTTAGGTGCCCTTACACACACAACACCTTCCACCCCGGGCCTGTAGAGGAAGCCCCATTTCCTACCTTAGGCAAGATCCCCTATAAATACAGGTGCTGGGGGTGGAGTTAGTTAGTCTGTGCAATACGGAGCAGTACTGTGAAGATAACCTGGTAGCAGAGCCATGCTAGGCCGGTACCAGAGGTAGCCTAGCCAGAATGAGGAACCCAAGAGTAAGGGTCGGAGGCAAAGGTTAGAGACAGAGTAGGGGCAGAGGAACCATACCAGTTCACCCCAGGAAGCAACCTGGACACCGGAGTCTGAGTCTGCTAAGAAGCACTTAGCCTAGCAGAAAACACCGGTTCACCGAGGAGATTCAAGTCGCCTGGACACCTGTATCAGCAATCAACACAAGAGCCAGGCAGAAGGAGTCTGTCCTGGAGAGAATGTGGTGCCAGGTGCAGCCCAGGACTCTCTTGGTTGACCAGGAAATTGTACCCAAACCCAGAGTGCCTGTCCGTTTTCCCCAAACAGGTCCTGATTGTAATACAGGTCGTGGTCATCCCCTAGTTCCTCCACCGTCTTCTCCATCTGTGTCCATGATGGCGTGTGCAGGGGGGCAGGTGGTGGTGGAAAACACCTCAGTAGGATGAGCCCCTGCGACCCCCCACACCATCTAGTAGTGGAGTACGATCACCAATGCTGACATTAAGCCCAGGCAAGGCTGAGAATGCTGCAAGAGAGTTTGTACACCGAGTACACTGGACTATCCTAAAAAAAATCTTGTTTTGTCAATGACCCAATCCTTTTTTGAAAAAAAACATTTTTGAGTTTTTGTTTTCAGTTCATCCTTGTCTGAGACCTGTGTTTTTGTTAAAGCTATATTTCCCTTCCATTTTTTTGCATCATTTGCGCTTCCCCCTACTGGGCATGAAAGCAGTCTTTGGGGTCTAACTCAAAGGCATTAATGGACTCTGCCCTTCACGGCTTTTCCACCACTTTAACAGTCTGTGGGCTGCTAATCCCTATGGGATTTTTGTCATATTAATATTCTATGTATATTATTATGTTTCAACTTGAGACTTATAGTCTGTGTAAAGTGTTTTGAGTTCACTCCTTGTATGCTGAACTGTTTCTGCAAACAGATGCTTTGATACTGCCTCACAGAGACTGGTGAACAAACTGCAGGCCTGAAGGTCCGAGTTATGGAAATGCAAGACACTACACACACACCGGTAAGACAGGTGCTGTGCTGAGAGAGGGCTGAGTAGGGTGTACCTGACAGACTGTTGCACTGTGAATTAGATGCAGTTGGAGAGATGGGTTGACAAATAAGTGATGTGCTCACTGTCTGAAACCTTTACAAACCAGCAGGCATGGCCACTTCCTTAACAGCTTAGGAGCTGTCACTCGCCCTGACTGTAGTGGTTAAACAAGTGGAGGCCTTGCGGCTGAACAATTGTCCGACAACACTTGCCACAGTGATGGAGGAGGGAGAAGCAGTAGATGCATCGGATGGTTTTTGGTGAGGTCCGCTAGGCACAGTTTTACCACAGTATTTTCCCCAGACTAATGCATGGTGCTGTGCCATGTGGCGGTTGCTGCATGTTGCAGTCAAATTGCCTTTTTTTTTTTTGCCTTTATTTTTTAGTACAAACTTTGCAAATTACGTGAATTGGTTAATCTTTTCTGGTGTCAAAAAAGGCCCAAGCTAGGCAACCCTTGCTGCCTTGGACAACTGTAGACCTGCGATTGCTGTTGATCAGAGGCAGAACATCTGAGGATGCAGTGCTTGTCATGCTTGCAGCCCTCCATCTCTCATCCTTCTCCCTTTCTGCTGAGCTAATCAGTTTCATGACTCTGGGTTGATTCCAAGTAGCATCTAGAACCTCATTATCATCCTCTCTGTTGTCCCACTCCTCACCATGAGAGTTACCCTCCTCCTCTTCCTGCCCTGAATGCACAGTACAGTGTGTGTGCTCCTCAGTTATCTGAGTCTTTTCATCATCATCACCTCCACCCCCGAGGGTTAACGTCTGATGACAAGGGTCTGGATTCTGCTGGGAACATACTTCCTCCATCCCTGGATCCAACTACAAAAGATTTTGAGCATTGTTGCAGATACTTTCCTCCTCTGGAATATGTGAATCTTTGGAGCAGACCTAAACTGAATATGTGAACAGCTGTGTATAATTGTCCATCTATGTTTTACCACAATCAGTTGTTTGTTTGTAGAGTTTTGACATGGGTTGACACATGGGTAATTAGGGCGCCACCTCTGAGGACTGTACTGTTTGGATTGATGAGGTGAAGGAACAAGAGGACATGCCACTTGTTGCAGCACTTACCATGAACTGGAGTAAAAGCTCTTCTGGGCCTCATCCACAACTCGTATCACTTTGCTGCTGGAAAACAAAGAGACGGGAGTAGGCTGTCCATTAACAGAATTTACTAAAATGAAAGTAAGAGCATACATAGGGCCGTAAATGAGATACAGTGGAGTGTACTCTAGGGTACTACTCACCTTGTTGGGTTGTGTCGGTCACAATCACCTTGGTCAACAGGATGAATGGTGGTCGCTGCGAACCCCCGTGAGGTAAGCAATCCGGTACCAATGATGAAAGGACGGGTTTAAGACATCCGCGCTGACCATGAAGAGATGCAAGAACTTCAAAGAACCTTTATTCTGCTAAGGTAGAATAAAGGTTCTTTGACGTTCCTGGTTCTCTTTGTTTTCATCTCGACGTCTTAAACCCATCCTTTCATTATTAGTACCGAATTGCATTAACAGAATTTGTCACTTTCTTTTGGATACAATGAGCCAATGTTTGTTCATTTTTGCTTTCAGTAACATTAGTAGTAGCACCTACCTCAGGTACACCTCGAACACTGAGCCTACTCCCCTTTCCTACTGCCTTTTTCTCCTTCCTCTTTACACCACCACCACCACCTTGAGATTTTTCACTCGTGTTTTATGCACACAGAATTGGAAAGCATTTGTTTAAGATCTAATACAGGCCTTTAAGTGGAAATTGACTGTTTTGGCAGTCCCTAGTTTCAGGTAAAAAAAATGCCTTTTTAGTACAAATTGATCGATTTGGCAATAATTGATTTCAGATCAAAAAAAAAAATAACTGGTTTGAGGTCTAGCACATTCTTTTTAGTGGAAACTTAGTGATTTCGAAATGACTGGTTTCAGGTCAAAAAATACCTTTTTAGTACAAACTGATTTGGCAATAAGTGGTTTGAGGCCTAACACATCCTTTTTAAGGGAAACGGAAAGATTTTACAATATCTTGCTGTATGCAAAAACACAGCTTTTTCAAAGCACACAGATTAGTAAATAACACTTTTTCTTAGCAAGAAATGCCTATATCTGGATGGACACTCTTGCCATCCTATTCTATCTACAAAGCGTTCCAATAGGTATCTATCCATTTGTGTAACATGGATAGAGCAGTGTGGAGCAGCATGAAGCAGCACAGAGCAGCAGCACTGTTGCAACACTCTGAAAATGGCCTCATAAAAAAATGACTGTATCCAAAACGCATTGTATCTACTCTATTTTAACTTACAACGTGTTTCAGATACAGTATATTTGTATCTCCTTTCTTTTAACTTACAAATATACTGTACATGAAATGCGTTGTATCTCCTATTTTAACTTGCAAAATGCAAAATTTAAAATATTGTCTTTGGATCTGAGTCCTGGGAACCACTGCCATCCATCAGTTGAATACACTTTTCTTGACATATTTACTCTGGAAATGGCCACAACAGCAAATGGATGCTTCTTATCTCCCTAGGAAAATGTGATTTTGGCAACCAATGAAACAAACCAGCCAATCACACAGGCCGTCATGTATTCAACTTGTGGATGATGTATGCGCCTTGACTGGCTGCCGGTCCAGAACATTTACACAGAAAGTTGCGGGAGAAAAAAATTCAGTACTCTCCGACCTTTCCCCACACCTACCCTCATCAAACACATCCCACCCACTATCCTACATTGTCAGCAGGTAGCATATAAGCATCACTTACAGTCACTCTTTTTTTATCCAAAGAGTTCCTGAACAAAGCTGCGTTTGTCATTTTTTGTTGTGAAATTGCACGTGTTTCCGATTCCAAAGAAAATCTGCAATGTTTGTGCCGAATTTGAAATTTATGAACGGGTCATTCCATGTCAAGTGATCCAAAAATGAATATTTTTTTTCCCTGACGTCCTCAGATTTTTAAAAAAATTTTTGTATCTGAAGAACAACTTTATCTAATTACAAAAAAAAAGTTTTGAATTTTTTTCTTTATCTGTTAATTTTTTACAGATTTTTAAAGTTTTAAAAAAGTGCGAATTTTGGCCTGGTATGGCTTTACATTTTCTATCATATCTCGGGCTAGAAATAAGATAGAGAAACAAAATAAACACCAATCTACTCAGAACTGTCCAGGCTTTCATCAGATATGTCACAAGAGGATATTTGTTAATATTTTACCCATGTGATCGCAAGCGCAAAACTTTAAAACGCATTTCCGAAAAATCGGCGCGCTTTAAATATTTCAAAAACTGCCCATGTGTCTGCTATGCTCTTAGCCACATCTGTACCAAATTTCAAGTTGGGATCGCAATGGGATCATATTTTAACATATTTTACTAGTAAGAGCGTCAATGGGTCATTCCATATCAAGTGATCTAAATATGAATATTTTTTTTTACCTGACGTCTTTAGATTTTTTTTTTTTTTTCCTTTATGAAGTACTACTTTAGTTAATTACAAATTAAAAGTTTGGAATTTTTTTCTTCATCAGTTAATTTTTTACAGATTTTTAAAGTTTAAAAAAAGGGTGAATTTTGGCCTGGTACGACTTTAATTTTTTTTATCTCAGGCTAGAAATAAGATAATGAAGTGGGAGAGGCATCATTTTACTCAGAACGGTAACAGCTTTCATTTGAGATGTTACAAGACTATGTTTCTTTATATCAAATTCAAACTATTGACGGGCAATTGTGAAAAAATGACTGATTGTGTTCTTGGTGACTTTTGAATTGACACTATAATAGTTAAATATTTTGCACTTAGGTCCAATGAATGCGTCCATGGGGTCAAGCTGGGACAGAGTCATCACAAATTAGCCTTATTTGCAGATGACCTGCTACTTTACATCTCCCAGCCCCTGGTCTCCATCCCTTCGGTCTTAATGGAGTTTGAACGGTTCGGACAATTGAGCAACTTTAAAGTGAATTGCTCCAAAACCGAGGCACTCAATATTTCTTTGCCTGGAGAATTGGTTTCTCATCTATCTAAACAGTTCCCATTTAAATGGAAAGTAGAAGCCATTAAGTACTTGGGAGTCCTTATACCAAAAGATCTTAAACAAATATTCAATTTAAATTATCAACCCCTTTTGACTAACGCGGAATCGGCATTTACCTCCTATAGACAATTAAAGCTATCCTGGTTCGGGAGAATAAACGTAGTCAAGATGGATGTCTTGCCCCGACTCTTATATACTTTTCAGACAGTTCCTGTTCTATTGGATAGAGGTTTCCTCTCCAAAATGCAATCTATGATCCTTAGATTTGTCTGGGGGGGCAAGAGGTCCAGATTGCGAATGAATATCCTATCCTTGCCCGAGACCAGAGGAGGGGTTGGACTACCCAACATACGAGCGTACTTTGAGGCTTCCTCTCTTGTTAGAGCTCTAGATTGGCATTATCATGCGTCCTCCAAGAAATGGGTAGGGGTGGAGCAAGAGGGTTTGGGGATTCCGCTGAAACACCTGCTTTGGATTTCCCCTAAAGACTCCACAGACCTAGTACCTTTGACAGACATGACCAGAAACACCTTGAAGGTATGGCACCTAGTGACGAAAACCCTCCGCTTAAACGACAGACTTAGCCCTTTGACTCCCCTTTTTTCCAACCCATCTTTCCCACCCAGATTTGACAGGCAGAGATTTTTATGTTGGCGGATTGTGGATGACACCCGAGTAGGACAGACTCTGTCCAGTGGTGGTTTGCCCCCGATGGCAGAGCTACAACTCAAAGAACCTACGAGACCTCTTAAGTGATTCGAATTTCTCCAATACAGAGCATAATTATATTCAGCTGACCACTCTTGCAGGGTAAGATTGACGCCCAACGTATTGGAGAGGTTATTCCAACTGGAGGCTCCACCGAGGCGCAAAATATCATTTCTATACCAGGCCTTAGGGTCCATGAGAGAGCAGGGCACCCTTTACTTCCAACGTGCTTGGGAGAGGGAATTGGGGTGTAGCATTTCAGAAGCTAATTGGCAGAAATGCTTTATATTTACTCACTCACTAGCTAGTGCTTGTTCTGCACAAGAAAGAAGCTATAAGCTGCTCACTAGATGGTACTTGTGCCCGACGACACTCCGGAACATGTTCCCTGGAACCCCTGATACCTGCTGGCGCTGTGGGGAAGAGAAGGGTACAATGATACACATTTGGTGGAGTTGTGGGGAAATCCGGCGGTTCTGGTCTGAGGTTTTCAATGCATACGCCCGGATAACAGGTAAACAAGCCGAATGCTGCCCAGAATCGGCAATGTTATCCATTTTTCCAGGTCCTATTGGGCTACAGAAGAGGGATATTCTCCGCTTTTGCATCTCGGCTGCTCGTGCTGTGATCCCGAGGTTCTGGAAATCAAGCCGGGCTCCATCTCTACTTGATTGGTTCAAAGAATTGATGGACACATATCGAATGGAGGAGCTCGCAGCTGATGCGTCGGGATCTCGGAACAAATTCTTAGGGATTTGGGTTGAATGGATTCTTTTTCACGACTCTGCAGAATTTAGGAGTATCTTTTCCAGCACAGATAATATGGCTCGACCTCTGGCTGATGGGGAGCCAGTGGGATGAGTACCCTTTCTCCTTCCCATACCTCACCCGTCCCCCCCCTCCTTTTTTTCTTTTTTTCTTACGTGGCTTTTCTTTCCCAGTATAACTTTTTCTAATGGTTTTTGTTTCTCTTCTCTCTCTCTCTTCTTTTCTATCTCTCTTTTCTTCCCATCTGATACATTCAGTCTAGGTATTTCCTTTCTACGCCTATACCTTCAGAATTCTAGTGAACATTAGACAGGTATCGAAAACTCTGAGCTGTGAGTAGATCATTAATATTTCGGCCTTCCTTTCCGGTACACCAGTCGATAGACTATTCCAACTAGGCCTCAACGGGTAATGACCCACTTACGTGGTCAACCTGTTAGAAGGGGCCAAGTAATAAAAATCATTCTGCTGGGGCTGCTTGTCCCCTTGACATCAGAACATCTGAAAACCCTGAGAAAGGTTGCATACTTGAGTGTTTGGAATTATATTTAGATTGTAGTATATATTGCACCAGAGATAAGCGCAAAAGTAAATTTGCAGCTTATCTTAAAGTTACTAATAACTTTGTGAATTCTCTTTTTGTATATTTTATATGTCTCAAGATTTTGTTAAAAGATTGAATGTATGTCTTTCATATGTTTTTTCAAAATTTAATAAAAATGAGATTAACCATAGTTAAATATTTTAAAATATGATCCCATCACGATCCCAACTTGAAATTTGGTACAGATGTGGCTAAGAGCATAAAAGACACATGGGAAGTTTTGGAAAATTTTTATTAAAATGTTTTTTTCGGAAATGCGTTTCAAAATGTTGCGTTTGCATTCGCATAGGTAAAAAATTAAAATTAACAAATATACTCTTGTGACATATCTGGTGAAAGCCTGGACAGTTCTGAGTAGAATGGTGTTTATTTTGTTTCTCTATCTTATTTCTAGCCCGAGATAAAAAAATTTAAAGTCGTACCAGGCCAAAATTCACCCTTTTTTTAAACTTTAAAAATCTGTAAAAAATTAACTGATGAAGAAAAAAATTCCAAACTTTTAATTTGTAATTAACTAAAGTAGTACTTCATAAAGGAAAAAAAAAAAATAAATCTAAAGACGTCAGGTAAAAAAAAATATTCATATTTAGATCACTTGATATGGAATGACCCATTGACGCTATTAATAGTAAAATATGTTAAAATATGATCCCATTGCGATCCCAACTTGAAATTTGGTACAGATGTGG